>CM076580.1:1356621157-1357221157 GCA_034641835.2 Pinus albicaulis
TTCAATGTGGTTGTGCAAGAGAAAAAACATAATTAATGAACAATTTCTTGATGAAGGATTTCTACACAAATCAAAATATTGCGCAACAATTGATCCAGATTTATGTAGGAATGAAACAGAATAAACATATAACCATAAATACAGAGATGCAGCGGAATTAACACTTCATTTCATTAATATCAAAGAACTGAAATTTTCTTACAGACAGAATGGAAATAAAACTAGCTAGGGCACTGGTAGCTATCTCTGAGAAGAGATGTGGCGGCTACAGGCCTCTGAACTGAGTTACAATGAGGCTCGAGGGTCTATTTATTATTGAGAAACAATGGAGAACCCTAAACATCCCAAAAACCTAACCCCTAGGAGATGAAGCGCCAAAACTATGGGCCCCGTTTGGGTAAATTGGTGTTTCAACTTCCCAGGGACGTAACTTTGGCATACTATCTCCGTTTGACGCACATGATACATCATTAGAAAGCTCTATCCGAGGACTACAATTGTCGGGACGAATTGGATGATCCAATTCGTTGGTAAAACGATACCCAAAAAACGTTGTTTAGGGCCTCAAAACGGCTCCGGAAGTTCAGGACCCGAAAAACTACTAAAAATAGTAAGTTATGCCAAAACTGAAAAACTGAAAGAGACAATGGTGGGGGCCCAAGTGGAATAGGCGGGTGGCCACCAATATCCACCTGGATCATTCCTCTCCCCTTAGGAAGCAATGGTCCCCATTGCGTTAAGTTCCTCCATGAGATGAGGAAATTTCTGCTGAACTTGGTCCCTGGTGAACCACTTTCCTTGGTGCAGGAGTTGGCCAGCTTTGACAACCCGATACAGTTGGATCCTCTGTTGGCGAGTGTTCTTAATTTGCATGTCCATGATAAAATCTGTGGTGGCCTGTTCCATGCAGTCTGGGTTTAACTCTGTTGGTGTGAGTTGTTCTGCAATGTCCGAAGTGTCTAGTAGAGGTGGGAAGTAAGGACGAAGGCGATCCACATTGAAGACTGGGTGCAGACCAAGGAATGGTGGAATACTAAGCTCAAAAGCATTGTTCCCTACAGCCTTGGTGATGGTGTACGGCCCATATCGGAGCGGGCGAAGCTTGCGGTGAGGTCCAATGAGGCGCTCCTTCTGCAAATGCAGCCATACTTTGTCGCCCACCTGGAAGTTGTGTGGCACCCGGTGTTGATCATGGCGCTGCTTGTACTTCGCATTGGCTCTGTCCAATATATCATGAACCTGTTGGCGGATGTGTTGAATGCGCTCGATGAAGCTACTTGCTTTGTCAACTTCAGACTGAACGTGCGCTGAATCGGCCTGAGCAGCTGCAAATGGCATGGCTACGTCAATGGGACATAGTGGCTGGAATCCCAAGCCCACCTGAAAGGGGCTATGGCCAATTGAACTGTGGAGAGCCCGGTTATAACTATGTTGTACATAGGGGAGGCTCTCGTCCCATGTGCGGGGATGCTTTGAATTGTACATGCGCATAATGTGTACAATCATTCTGTTGACGACCTTTGTCTGGCCATCTGTTTGGGGATGGAAAGCTGTGGACTTGGTGAGCTTTGTGTCCAACATTGACCAGAGGCTGGACCAAAATGTGCTGAGGAACCTGCTATCTCGATCTGATATGATAGATTGTGGGATCCCAAAGTGTACCCATACTCGTTCAAAGAAGAGTTTAGCAGTAGCTTCTGCTGTGATATTCTTCTTACAGGCCGCCATAATGGCCATCTTCGAGAATCTGTCAACGACCACGAAAACACAGTCATTGCCATTCTTAGTAAAGGGCAGGCCCGACATGTAATCCATGGAGATGGATTCCCAAGGTTGACTAGGGTAGGTAGTGGAGTATATAGGCCTTGCTTTTTGATGGTCGGTTTGGCAATGGCACAAGCAGTGCAGGATCTAATGTGCTTCTCGACATCCTTTCGAAGGTTCGGCCAATAGAAATACTTCTGTAGTATTGCTACTGTTTTCTCGACCCCAAAATGCCCAGCGACTCGACTGTAGTGTGCTTCCCATATCATCTTGGCACGCTCGCTTGAAGGAACACAAAGGTGTCCTAGGTGACATAAAAGTGCATCCTGGAGGTGAAAATTTGGAACTTGCATGCCTCCCAAGAGTGCCTTGTAAGTGTGGCTAAATTCTGGGTCACTCTCATATAGAAGCGGCCAATCAGAAGTCTCGTGCCCACAAGAGTTAAGCACGGTGGTGAGCGCCACAATCGGTGGTCGGCTGAGGCAGTCTGCAACATTATTGGTGCTACCCTTCTTGTACTTGATGTTCAAATGAAACTGTTGCAGATATGTGGACCACTTCTGATGGCGATCATTCTGCAACTTCCCTTGTGTCTGTATGAACTGCAGGGGCCAGTGGTCTGTGTGGATGATTGTTTCCTTCCCCAAAATGTAATGCTTCCATTGTCGATAGGCTTGTACAATGGAATACATTTCTTTGTCATAGGTGGGATACTTGCGAACTGTCTCAGACAATGTCTCACTGTGATATGCCACTGGATGTCCTTGTTGAGTAAGAACTGCCCCAATAGCATAGTCAGAGGCATCTGTCTCGATCTCAAATGGCTGCTTCAAGTCTGGTAAGGTGAGCACTGGGGCAGAACAGAGGCAATTTTTCAATTCTTTGAACGCCTTCTGTTGAGGTTCCGACCAAAAGAATTTTTCTCTTGCTCCTCCTTTGGTGACTTGACTCAAGGGCCAAGTGATATGAGAGAATCCCAACACGAATCTGCGGTAGAAATTAGCAAGACCCAGAAAGCTGCGAAGCTCTGTTATAGTGGTCGGGGCTGGCCAATCCCGAATGACTTGGATCTTGGCTGGATCCACATGCACCCCCCTTTTATCAATAATGTATCCCAGATATTGAACCTGGGTCATGCCAAACGTGCACTTCTCCAAATTGGCACACAACTTGTGTTGCCGCAGTGTTTGGAGGACTTGTCGGATGTGATGAAGGTGCTCTTCCCAAGTCTTGCTGAAGATCAGAATGTCATCCAAGTACACCACTACTAATGAGTTGGTGAATGGCCGCAAGATGTCGTCCATCATCCTCATGAAGGTTGTGGGAGCATTCGTCAACCCGAAAGGCATGACTAGCCATTCAAAAAGGCCTTCCTTGGCTTTGAAGGCAGTCTTCCACACATCAGAGGGTTCAATTGGTACCTGGTGATACCCCGACTTCAAGTCGATCTTACTGAAATATTTTGCACCTTGGAGTTGGTCCAGAAGGTCATCAATCCGTGGGATTGGGTACCTATTCCGGACAGTGATCTTGTTCAGCGCCCGATAGTCAATACAGAGTCTCCACGCCCCATCCTTCTTCTGTACCAACACGATCGGGCTCCCACAGGGCGATGAACTTGGTCTGATGTGACCTTTCTGCAACAGCTCCTGAATCTGCCTCTTGATTTCATCATTTTCCAGAACAGAGCGTCGATAGATCGGTCCATTGGGTAGCGGCGCACTTGGGGTCAGATCAATCGGGTGCTTGACCTGGCAGTGCAGAGGAACCCCTGTGGGTGAGGTGAAGATGTCCCCGTACTCCTCCACGACCTTATCCATTTGTTGTTGTCGTGCAGAGGGGCCCTGTCTGGAGGTCGTGGCCACAGTCTTCTTCTTGCCCTTGGGGCGGATCATCAGTAAAAACGAATTTCCTGGTTTGGGAAATGAGCTTACTGCATTGTTTTGCAGTAACCAAAGAGATAGTCGTAGGAGGTGGTACCTCTGGTATCCTGTACAACTTATTTCCCAAAGTAATAATAACAGCACGAGGTCGAGACTCATACACAGCATGACGCTTCCACAAGTATGGTTGTCCTAATAATACATCAGAAACATCAATAGGAGCAACGTCACATAATACCTCATCCGCGAAGGGCTTGATGCTATAGGGAAGGCGGCACTGCTGGCTGACGCGGAGATCCCGTCCTTGGTGAAGCCACCCGATGGTGTATGGATGTGGGTGAGCTGTGGTCGGCAAGCCCAACCGCTTCACGGCGTCTGCTGAAATGAGGTTCTTTTGGCTCCCATTGTCGACAATGAACTGTACAGGGGAGCCCTTTACCCACATCCGGGAGTGGAAGAGACGTTCCTCCTCCTCTGGATCTTCCGGTTCCTCCTTCTGGACCTTTGTAGTGGCAACAGTGGCGTTGGGCTCCGCATCAATAATCTGTTTCCCTTTTTCATTCCCCTTTTCAGGTTCTGATTCGGAGTCAGAGCATGCATCTGACTCAGAAGCCCTTATCTCGGCCACTAGCGACTGCTTGGCCCGACACTCACTTGTGTTGTGAGTGGAGCTCTTATGGAACTCACACCACTTTCCCGTGTCCTTCTTTGGCTTTACGGTGTTGTTCTTGTCTTGTGGCTTTGACGGGTTGTCCTTAGCCGCCATGCTCTGTCCTTTGTTCTGCGGTTTGGAAGCACCTTTTCCTTGCTTTTGATTCGCATATCCAAAGTCTCGCTTCTTCTGTTTGAATTTCTGCTCAATCTTGGCAGCATACCGGTATGCCGTACCAAGCGAGGAGATGTCGAGGAACTCCATTTCCTCCTGAATGTATCTGTGCAGACAGTTGCGATACTTTAGCACCAAATGTTTCTCTCAATCTTTGATACCCAACTTTGTGCGTAGGGTATGGAACAGATTCGTCAGCTCATGCACATCTTGATCCCTTTGTTGTCGTAGCGTGGTCCATTGTATGTACTTGTCCTCATAGCTCCCCACGAGATAGTACTATGGTGTCTCGGAAATAATTCCAAGTTGGTACGGCCGAGAACAGAGAGGGTTCTGTCTGGTCCTTGTTCTCACAGTAGGTTTCCCACCAGTCCTTAACATGGGGGGTAGCTTTGAGGAGTGCAAAAATAATCTTCTCCCGGTCTCAAAAGTCATGAACAGAGAAATATCCTTCTAATAGATTTAACCATCTATCTACGGCATCTGCGTCTATTTGACCCTCAAATATGGGAATGTCAAAATTTACTTGTACCTTAAAAGGAGTCGCCACTCCAGAGTGGCTACTGGATGCAGATGCGCCGCCGGTGGGTAGTCGTTGAAGGATCTGAGCAAAGTTATCCATCATCACGTTCCTTTGTTTTTCGAGGGCCTCCTCGAGCAATATTTTGATAGGATCTCCTGCTCCCTCATCTTTCTTTTCGTCCCCCATGGGCGTCCATCAACCATATTCCTTACGACGTTTCCTTTGCAACATTAGGTGCAATTGCTAGTTTAATTCTAATTGATGTCGTCACATCTACGAGGAAACGAATATTGCAACAAATATTTTATTGCAAGAAGACACTCAATAGGTTTTAGGGGACTGACAAGTCATTGAACATGAAGATGTAGGAGTCCATAATGTTTGACATTATTCTTTTACAAATATATAGTACTTGTGAACAATCACTTCTTTCGATATTTAGCATAAAGTTGTTATATTATATATATTTATTTTAATGGATATTAGGGTACTGTAATCTTGATATGGTTTATGGACTCTCAAAACTCTGCGGGCCTAACCAGTATTTTTTGAACATATATATGTATGATTTGCAAGGATATTATCATGAAGCACCACAATGCATTTACAAATATAACACTATACTTAATTGAAAGTTATGATAATTCTTTAGAAAAAGGAAAACTTTGTACTTAAATTTAAATAATAAATACATAAAAATAGTATACTTTCAATAAACGTTTTTCCTAATAGTACTCTCTATATACAATAAAACTATAAAACATGTTTAAAAAAAATCATATGCATACAACAATAAAACTATAAAACATGTAAACACAATTCCTATGCATACACCAATAAAACTATAAAACATGTAAAAGAAAATTCATATGAATACAACTATATGTTGATGCAAGATTTCATCACAAATCAGAATATTGCGCAACAATAGATTGTGTATTCACTTTAACATGAAATCCTTAGTTTCAAAATCTTCATAAAAACCACTGAGATTCAATACATAATATATAGCACGGATAACACAATATATATACTCCAAAAAATCCCATATGCATCGAATTCCTCAACCGATCCTACATAAAAATGAGACAATTACCATTGAATCCTATTTTCAAACCGTTCCTTCTACGCTCTTCCCATATTACATTTATGTTTCACAACTCTTAGCACTGCGAGTAATCCTGCAATTCTGCAATTCGATGGTTTGTCTGCGGTATAATTTAGTGCATATTTGTGTAACAAAAGTTTAAATAATATATATGAATAGAGAGCCGAACAGAAACAAAATACTTGCATATAATAGTAATAAGAAATTTATAGATTCAAACCCTTCTTTACTGATTATTACATTTGTGGCCTCTCGCTCTTGCCTTTACAATTCGTCACACTATACACCATTCCTACTCTATGCTCTCTTCTTTTCCTCTGTCTTATCCCATCCTCTACGTTTATCTCCATCCTCATACAAAGCTCATATTTATACATAATTGTGGATTAATTTGAATCCATAATTTCCTCCATAAATGACTTAACCAAATCCTAAAATAGCTTATCCCTCCTTTAACTCAACTAATTTTTATTTGAGTTCATAATCCATAACATATCTAAAGAACACAACTCCTCTCATATTCTCAATTATAAGAGAATATTTAAAATAAACCTCACACTTAGATTTTCCTCTCAATTTATTTAAAATGTACATGATTAGAAAAAACATCACCCCCTAGATCACCCAAATAAATAATGACAATTTAGTATGATGCTCCTGCATCAGACTCCCCATGTAGAGACGTTTCCATAGACTCATGTCTATGAGGTCTGTAACTTTTCTGTAATAATGTGACAGCAAAAAGTCTCAATGAATTTCCACCTCCAGGATTCCAAACTCTTTTTTGCCGCCGGTCTTTTAAAGCATCAACTCCATTTTGTAGTTTTGCACAGAATTCCCAGAATAGTATTTTTAGAACACTATTGAATGTAAATTCTTCTTTTCCATACTACATCATCTTTATTTTGGGAAATACAGACTTTTGTAGAAACGCTGATACCCATTCTTCTAGTTTACAGGCTTTGAAAGAATCTCGAACTAGATTTAAATCACCATCACCAACATCACTCATTCTGTCAACCAGATTCCATCGGTCTTTACAAAAATTTCTTCTGCCAATTCCTCAGAGTAATTCCTCTTTGTTTGATGCTTCTGTCTCCAATTGCGTTGAACACTCAAATTTCTAAAATGAAGAATAATAAAGAACTTCTCCTTGATCACAACTATAGTCATTGATTGCCCCTATAGTAACAAGTTTCTCATCTAGTGTTGTACCTGCATTCATCAAAAAATTATCAGTTTTAAAAATACAAGACCTTTCGACCTATTTTGATGCTTCAAGCACCAATCTCCCATCATAGTCCTTCTAGATTTTAGTAAATCCTCTTTTGAATTGCTGACTGCTTTTATCTTTCTCCTGCTGGATTAATAATATTGCTTCCTTTATGTCTCTAAGGACATAATGATCTTTTTGCTGCTCCTGATATTTCATCTCATCTTAAAATACTTTCTACTCAATTCCTTTGATTTCAAAATCATATTTATTAATGTTGCCTTATATACCTACAATGACATTATTATTTGAAGAGTCAAGTCATTCACTTAACTCTATAAAATTTAGAGACATTTCATCCTTATCACGCATGAAAACTGCAATCTCTTCTTTATCATGCTTTGCAAGCTTCACTTCTCCTTTAGGTTCTTTGAGCCATCTTTCCAAGAACTCTATTTCGATTTGAACTCTTTCCAGCATTCCATCACAACCTTCATTCCCAGTTTCATTCTTCTTCTGGAAATCCATCTGAGTTATCATGTTTTCTGTATCATCAGATTGCAAAATTATTTCATCAATTTCATTAAGAAAATTCACTTTTTTACCTCCTTGGAATATCACTATGGCATTTTCATTATGCTTCTGCTGCATAACAGCTTCAACGGGCTGCCTTACACTAAACAAAAATTCATTTATGAATTCTTTCTGCTACAATAAATCAGTACCTTCCTCCTCTAAAAGGCATTCTCCATCATATTTCACCTCAAGAGCTTCATTCATCTTTGTGACATTTTCACCAAACTGTCCATCTTATTTTGCACATCCTACAAACATACACAGACTATGAGATTTAAAAATACAAGGCTTCATAGCCTCATCTGCTTCCCTTGTCAACATATCTTCGAATTGTTCTGAACTATTCCAATAGTCCATGGGATATTTCTCATTAACCTCTTCACCCAGAATTTCACCTTGTTCTGGTCCACAAATGGAAACTTCCATTTCCAACTCATCTTCTCTTAGTTCTACACATTTCAATTTCTCACTCATCATCTGCTCAAGCTTTCTCATCTCTTCTGTTAACTGCATATTTACCTGTTGATTCCTCTTTTCTTGTAGTCTCTGCCATTTCACTCTCTTCCTCATGGTCCAACCATGTCTCTGGTATTTCTTATTTCTTTGTAACAATTCCATCAATAACTCAAGATGAATTGTTATCTCAGCCTTCTCCCTCTCATATTCTTCATCAATCAACTGCTTCCATATGTCATTTTCCTTGGCATCTTCCTTCTTCTTCCTTCTGTTGTGGCCTTTCTCAGAACCTCTAAAATGTCTATCAACAGTCATCTTCTCCTTCTTTGTGAACTTCATTTGTTCACTTGTGGATTTCATTCAATCCCCTTTTCAGCGAGCCTTCCTACTTTCCATCCAAAAATGCAAGCTCTCTTCTTGCACTTGGTATCTTTTGGTTCTCTATCATGGAATCATCTTCTGGGTAAATCTATTGCTTCTCTTTGCTACAAACAACAACTACAATAATTCTTGTGTTACAATGACCAACTCTTTGGGTGTCAGGCTCTGCCGATCATGCACCTAATTACATTCAAACGTTTGACTTAATTTAAGACACTTTGACTCCAGACTTGACATCAAATCTTCATCTTGGATGAAAAATGCACCCTTTTGTACAATAACTCAATGGTTTAACTTGACTCAAGCTATCCAAATTTCTTCATTTGACCTTAACATCTTATTTGACTTCAAAGTTTGACCTAATAATTACAATAGTGGATTTTTTGACTTTAATTCAAGTTATACAATATACAATTTTTTTTTTTTTTTTTTTTAACATGGAATGTCACCATATATAAAAATAATGCACCACTCTTTGCCCACTTATACATGTACGTGCTTATATCATGAGCATTTTGTTAAGCAACCTTCACATATGGTAGTGTACCAAAAATTTCAAGACTCATTATTAAATTGATACACACCCACCTAAATCAATCAACACACATAAATAAGAGCACGTAGAATGATAGCAGGCAGAACTATACCACGTAACCACTGATGATGTGCATTCCACGTGTTTCGGGTAAAAATGACGTCCTTCCATGTATCTTTAAACAGAGACTTCAACAAATTTCTAGTGTTTGTAATATTTACACAACTATTTCATGCAAGTTTCTCCTCACACATTGACTAATATCCTCCACTATACAATTATCAATACACAGAGATTGTGATCTCTGTTGCTGAAATGCTAGTGATCTTCAGAAATTCTCAACTCTAGGCAGCGTAAGAAAACTCGCAAAAATCATAGTTTCACAAGCAATCAAATGTTTCATTTGAAGTTTGGAAGGGGATCCTCATATGATATTCTCGTTATGGGAGGAAGATTACTACTTGAGGTGTATTTATGCAGAGTATATATAAAAAGGCAGTCGCTTAAAGGAAAATCACGTGGCTTTCTTATACCAGAGAATGTTTTAGAATACAGTTCAGTGCACAACTCCAACGCTTTCAATAATCAAAAGAAAATTTGTCTCCTCTATGCTTTCAACGAGGGCTTACAGCTTCTTATGTACACAAGATTCTTATGCACTACAATGATCTCACTGTGCTAGAACCAGATTTATAGGAAATCTCATTTTTTCATAGAAATCAGGATATGCCAAGCTTGAAAACATACATGTAACTTTAACACTAGCATTGATCGCGAGAGTCAAGATCAACCAATAGACTATCTAGATTTGGATTCTTGTCATAGGCCTTCTTGATTTGATCAAAGAAAATTGCGGTAATGATACAACCACCTTTCATATCTGGAAAGTTTTCTAGTTTTAAATACATTCACGAACTATGTTCAGATACAAGTTCGATTTGGCATCCGAACCATTTTTTCTATGTTTTTTACTAATACTTAGCATTGAAATTCAATTCTTCCTTATTCATGCAGGTCACATCACAACTCTCCATGAATATGCAACGCAGCTTCTCTTCTCTACGTGCAAGAATTCTCAACCACGACGCTTCCGCTACGCACTTTGATGAAAATCTACAGATCCACTTACTCTCACACCATTTCTCTCTATATCTCTATCTCTAGAAACTTACACAGCCGAAATAAATTTCATAGTCATCCTTCAACAAATTTCGCAACCGATTCCCATAGATCTTTCACAACTATGCTTGCGCAACAATAAACCAGCGTTTCAGAATTTCTGAAACCGAATCGCATTCAAGACACCACAGTTCACAAAGGCGGCTCTCCCCCTTATGGAATAGGTGTCTTACGCCCCTTTTGTAACTCCATATCTCACAACAACACACAAAACACTAGGCTGTAATATTTCGTTCTGATACCAAAATGATGCAGGATTTCATTACAAATCAAAATATTGCGCAACAATACAGTGTGTATTCACTTTAACATGGAATCCTCAGTTTCAAAATCTTCATAAAAACCACTAAGATTCAATATAGAATATATAGCGTGGATAACACAACAATATACTCCCAACAATACCATATGCATCGAATTCCTTAACGGATCCTACATCAAAATGAGAGAATTACCATCGAATCCTATTTTCAAAATGTTCCTTCTGCGCTCTTCCCATATTACATTTATGTTTCACAGCTCTTAGTGCTGCCACTAATCCTGCAATTCTGCAATTCGATGGTTTGTTTGGAGTATAATTTAGTGCATATTTGTGTAAAAAAAGTTTAAATAATGTATATGAATAGAGAGCCGAACACAAACAAAATACTTTCATATAATAATAATAAGAAATTTACAGATTCAAACCCTTCTTTACCGATTATTACATTTGTGGCCTCTCGCTCTCACCTTTACAATTCGTCACACTATCACACCATTCCTACTCTATGCTCTCTTCTTTTCCTCTGTCTTATCCCATCCTCTACGTTTATCTCCATCCTCATACACAACTCATATTTATACATAATTGTGGATTAATTTGAATCCATAATTTCCTCCATAAACGACTCAACCAAATCCTAAAATAGCTTATCCCTCCTTTAACTCAACTAATTTTTATTTAAGGAGTTCATAATCCCTAAGATATCTAAACAACACAGCTCCTCTCATATTCTCAATTATAAGAGAATATTTACAATAAGCCTCACACTCATATTTTCCTCTTAATTTATTTAAAATGTACATAATTAAAAAAAAAACGTCTCCCCCTAAATCACCCAAATAAATAATGACAATTTAACATGATGCTCATGCATCATATGTATTATTAGAATTTAAACAAACTTAAAAAAAAAACTTACATTAGAATTTTAACAAACTTAAAAATAAATATTTTATATAAAAAAAGTAATATGCATACAACTATGTGCACGGTTAGAATTTTAACAAATTTAAAAATAAATAATTTATATATAGAAATTTTAATTTTTTCAAGAGAAAGAATGTTTTAAGTTTGTGATTTTTATCCGAAAGCCATAAATAGTAAGCTATAGGAAATTAAATGAGGTGAGGCAATATATGCCTACCATTAGATTTAAATTCATTTAAATCTCGCTAAGCATATACAGTCCCACCACATTTAATTTTCTATAGCTTAGGATTTATTGGTTGTCATTGTTATTGGAGTTGTCTACCCGTGCAACATAATAGCCTGGGCGACAATTTTTTGCCGGAATCCAGTAAAAAAAATTCAAAAATCAGTTAGTTGGAGCATTTGAATTTCATTTTTGATAGTGAAAATGAATTCAGCACTATCAAAAACCCTTAGGGCACCCAAAATACTAAAGTTTAACAACTATAAACAAGATCTGATAAATCTTTGCCGGAATTTTTCAAAAATTTACCAGAATTTCTGGGCTATTCTGTGGGTTTTTTTAGACTACGGCATTGTTATCTACTAGAACATGGTCGATTAAAATGTTAGTGTACCGTAGTTGCTATAAATCATTAGTTGAAATACTTGCCTGGGCGGCAGTTTTTTGTCGGAATCCGGTAAAAAAAATTCAAAAAATCAGCTGATTATTTTTGATAGTAGAAATAGATTCAGCACTATCAAAAACCCTTGGGGGCATCTAAAATACTAAATTTTAACAATTGTAAACAAAATTCTAATAAATATTTGCCCAAATTTATCAAAATCTTTGCCAAATTCTAAATTATTCTGTGGATTTTTTAAAACTAGAGCCTTATGTTATCTGCAATCGATTAAATGTTAGTCTACGGTAACTATTATAGAGCATTAGTTGAAATACTTATGTTTTTATAATGTGCGGTCCATCCGGATAAAGATAATTTGGAACATGTACCTCAGAGATATAGAATTAGTGCCAATTGTGTTATTTTAAATCATTAAAAATAAAGGAAAGATGACGTCTGTTATTTTAAATCATTAAAAAAATTGAAAGATGCTCCTGCTCTTGTCATCTGCATTTTTATTTTATTTTATTTAAATTAACTCCATTTCTCTTGATCTTTTCCTAATAGGATACCTCACCAATCGCTGGTCCCTTTCTCGAGTCTTTGGATTTATTTTTTTGAACTTTTGTCTATGGGATATTAAAAAAACTTATTTAATCATGTGATTAGATGTACTTCCCTATTTCGAATGTACTTTTGAATGCTGAAAGAAAAATGATATCTTTTTAAAAGAATAAAATTAGCTTAGTGTAGATAATCCTAATTAACATTGGTTTATTTTTCGAAGTAAAAAAAGGTTTTATTGGTATTAGGAAACAAAGGCTATTGGTACTAAGCTATTCCTTAGTATATAATTATTTGAGAGTGTAACATAGTTACTCTAACTCATGTGATGTAAATTATGAGATTCAAATTTCATAGATACTTTATTCCAAATCCTAAACATGTCAACTTACTAGACTTGAACTTGAGTAAAAAAGATAACAACTATTTCACTCAACTAATAAAACTAAATATTAAATTCAATTGACAATAAAAAAATTATATTTACATTTTATTTAAAAGATTATTAATTATAATAAAGATTAATTTTTAATATATTAAAAAATTAAGATTAATATTATTTTTAATTTGTAAAAATATTGTGATGTTTTGTTGGAATAATGTGGCAAAATAAATTTTATAAATATCTAAAATATTTATTATGAAATTTAAATTAGTTTAAGCTTTATATTTTATATTTAACTATTTTCGGAGTAAACCTATATAATCACTAAAATGTGAAAATTATAAAGAAAAAAATTATTCACACATTATCTACAAATAGATGTAAAATTTACTTGGGAAATTATCACAAGAGAAAACCTAATCTACTCTATTTTCTCTAGTATGGAGATATGAAAATACAAAAGGAAAAGGTACCCTATGGGGTTTGTAAGGTTGTTACAAAATCTTATCATTTCTTTGTTCTACTCTCTAATTTCTAAGTTTTAAGAAAGCTTATATCTATAGGAAAAATACAATGACATAGAGTGAAATCCCTCCACTTAGTCTAATATTTAACTAGAGATAAGTTTTTGACTTCCTCAACCCTCATTAGAATTATTATGTTGGACCTTTTAGAGCCTTATATGCATGAGAAAGAATAGCATCTTCTCATAATTGACATGAATAACAAGCACTCACATCACATATTCCCATACAATGCATGAATAAAAGGCATTTGCATAACTTCTTTTGATACCATGATGGCAAGTACTATAAGTGAACTTCATGACATGGAATCTTTTATACTATGGTGGACAACACTATAGATAAACTTAAAAGACATTACATTTTCATACTAGCTCAAATTAATGTAATTGTTACAGTATAAGAAAACACTCCAAATATATAACAATGTCAAAAAGTTTGAACTCATCCTCATAAACATTTTATCCAAAAGTACTAACTTGAAAAGATTTCAAAGCCAATTTTCCAAACCAAATCTCGTAGTTAAAATAATCTTACAAATTGAATTGATTACATCATAGTAAAAATTTAAAAATTAAAACAAATAAAATAAATAGTCGAGACGACACTTTGTTGTGAGAATTTGGTAATTTTTTTGTCAAAAAATCAAGTAGTTGGAGTGTTTGAATCTTATTTTTTAAATAGTGGAAATGATTTCAGCACCATAAAAAACCAATGGAACACCCAAAATCCTGAAATTTGGCAGTTATAACCGAGATTTTCAAAAATTTCTACTAAAATTTTTCATAATCTCACTTGAATTTCTGAATTATTTTATGTGTTGTTTTAGACTACCACATAATAACATAACCCAAATAGTTTTTTATTCAAATTTTAAAACCAAATTAACCATCACTTAAATTTTTTTTAAGAATAATAATTAGAATTTTCGTTCATTATAACCTGCAATTGATTATTTAATTAAATTAAGTAACATTTTCTTTTAAAATAATACTAGAAATAAATCAACTTATTACCACAACAATTAATTATTTAATTAAATTATTTAACATATTCTTAATAATAATAATAATAAATCAACCCATTTCCAAATAAATATTAATAGCGAGTTATATTTCTCTTTAATACCCATAAACGGGTGAGCACATGAGTTGGACATCAATTTTAGCGAAGAAATTCTCCCCAAAGACAAAGCCAGTGGTCCTTCCAATAATTTGGATATGACTTTACTTAAACCCCAAACATTACTTTACCTAAACCCCGAATGTTTTCTTTTGGACATGACTTCCTCTTAAGGATCAAGTTAGTTCATTTTTCGAGGATCAAGTTAGTTCATGTTCCAGTGATCGGTTGTTGGCTGGACTGATGGTTGTACTTGCTCATTTTTTGTTTCTGGTGGTCATGATGATTGCAGTTGTCATGGCAGCTGACGATCCCATTCTACACTAGTGGGCAAAGGTTGCAACAAAAAATAGACATATACATATGTTAACGTCACAACATTTCCGGAAAATCCGAATGATGTTTTTGCATCCTTCTGCTCAAATCTATCCTTTAATGGCTTCGCTACTTCAGTGAAAGACCAATTTGGGAAAACGAATCGTGTGTATGGTCTTGCAGTGTGTCGGAAGTACTTAACCTCCCAGGAGTGCTTACAATGCGTCACGGAAGCGGAGACTCAAGTAAAGGAATATTGCCCCCATTCTAATGGTGGTCGGGTTCATCTTGACAATTGTTTCCTCCTATTGGAATATTTGAAAATTCCAGAACAACAATGGATAGAGTAATACTCTCCTCTACTAACATAGAGAAATAAAATATTTCACTCATAGGACAGAGTTTCAACACTAAAAAAAAACTTCTATTCCTTAAAAACAGTTACAATGCTTCCTCACTGAGAGGGATTACAAAAATAGGACTGCTTCAAAACACAGTGCCAACAAAAGACTTCATTGTCTCACATGAAAACAATACACTGTCTATGTAATAACGCACTACTCTGAAAAACACAAAATAAAACATAATACAACACAGGCTCTTGGGCCTTTTCTTTTATATGTCGCGCATATTAAAAATTATAACAAAACTATATTAAAACTTAAGCTAAAGTCTTGTGGGGCCTATTACAAAATCACACATATATCATAATAAAACAAAACATTATAAAACATTTGACACAAACCTTTGCGTCGTGCGACGACCAAAAACAATTATCAAATCTGCCCTATAATAACATCGGGTTCAGATTATTACATTACAAATGGGCCAACGCAAAAAATTATGATTGCCGATTAAAAGCGCGGATGTGATGGGCATTGTTAACTCTGCCATATAAAGGGCGTCGGGTCTGGAACATCAAACAAAACAAAGATCAATTAAAAATTGCGATGTCGATTAGAACACGGACGCGATGGGCCAAATTACCTCTGCTTCATAATAGACATCAGGTCCGTGGCTTAAAACACAATGATCAAAAAACATGTTCCGGTTTTCGATTGGAAACTGGACGCGATGGCTCTAATTAACTATGCCTTTATAAGTGAATCGGGTCCGGTCTCTTATCACAGTTCAATCGGGCCATTTAACAAAATGACTCCTGATCCGATGATCGCATCGGACCAACGCTTTTGGAACATAACACAAACTTCAAACCTTCGATGCGATTGCAAGTTGTAACGCCGCGTTGTCTGTGGGACCCACGGACCTTGGCTTTGGTGGAGGGCGATTAATATTATGAAATTCGATTGGGATGTGTGCATCGCATCGACTCAAAACAAAAAGGGTTGTGGTAACATATGTGAACGTTCCACTTGCGGAACATGCCACATCAACAAGACACTGTGGGGACCACCAGGGTTAATAAAAAAACGCTCGAATACATTAAAAATATCTGCACTGTGTTTAAAAATTAAAAGTTCTATTTTTTCCCAAAAACAGAGACTGTCCCTAAACAATTTAAAAAGATTGTCTTTCAAAATAAAAGACTACACTAATTCAAACAAAATCTGAACTGACTGTTCACTGCATTTGGAAAGCGACTGGAGGACATAAAACTGGAAATTTAAAATGGAAAGCGGCTTTGCACAACCACTGTTGAAACTAACATTTCAACACTCCCCCTTACTTTCAACTGCTGGGTTAACAGTCATACCCAGGAACTTTCTCAAAAATTCGAAACTCTTTTGTCCCAATGGCTTGGTCAGAATATCTACAAACTGCTCCTGAGTTCTACAGTGTTCCAAAACAATTTCTCCATTGCTTACCAATTCTTTGATGTAATGATATTTTGTGTCAATGTGTTTCGTCCTCTTGTGAAACACATAATTCTTAGATAATGCAATAGCTGAGCTATTGTCACAAAAAATCACAGTTCCCTTTGCCTTCTCTTCACACAAAATTCTTAGCATCCTCCTCATCCAAATTTCTTGACACGCTGCTGCTGTAGCTGCCACATATTCTGCCTCTGCTATAGACAATGCTACAATGGGTTGTTTTTTAGAAGCCCATGAAATGGCTCCTGAACCCATGTGAAAAACATAACTAGAAGTCCTCTTCCGATCATCTACACTTCCAGCGCAATCACTGTCAGTGTATCCAACTAAATATGAACATTCTGAAGCAGTATATAAAATTCCATACTTTTTGATTCCTTTAACATACATCAAAATTCTCTTCGCTGCCTACCAATGTGCATCCTTTGGATTTTCCATGAATCTGGAAATCAAACTAACAACATGCATTATGTCGGGCCTAGTTGCAATTAAATACATGAGGCTGCCAACTATGCTTTTGTACAAGCTAGGATCAAAATCCTTGTTGCTGTCCTCTCTGCTGAGTTTTAATCCCATCAATGTGGGAGTGATCGCTGCTTTTCTCTCCTGCATATTAAATATTTCAAGCACTTCATTAACATATTTTTCCTGTGAGATAAAAATCCCATTTTCATCTTGTTCTACTTCTATTCCTAAGAAGTATTTCAACAAACCCATGTCAGTCATTTCATATTCTTCTTTCATGACCGTTTTAAAATTTTCAATAAGGTAATCATCATTACCTGTGAAAATAACATCATGAACATATAAAACTACAATCAACATTTTACCATATTTTTCTTTGATGTAGAGGGTGGGTTCTCCCTCACACTTTTTAAATCCATTTTCTAGTAGATAGGAGTCTATTCTACTGTACCACGCTCTTGGCACTTGCTTCAGCCCATAAAGAGCTTTCTTCAACTTGCACAATTTGTGCTTTTGGCCTTTCTTTTCATAGCCGAGAGGTTGTTCAATGTAAACCTCTTCCATTAACACTCCATTTAGGAATGCTGAATTTACGTCCATTTGGTAAACTTTCCACTTGTTTTGTGCTGCTATGGACAACACTGCTCTCATGGTTTCCATTCTAGCAACCGGTGCGAAAGTTTCCTCATAATCTATCCCATGCTTCTGCTTATACCCTTTGACAACAAGTCTTGCCTTGTGCCTATCTATTTTTCCTTTAGCGTTACTCTTGGTCTTGTAGACCCATTTAACTCCAATGGCATCTTTACCTTTTGGGAGTTCAACCAAATCCCAAGTCTTGTTTCTTTCTATGGCATTAAGTTCCTCATCCATAGCTTCTATCCATTTCTTATCCTTAATAGCATCCTCAAAATGAATAGGGTCATCAACATGACAATATAAAGCAAACAAAGAATTGATACCTTCATTTGTTGCCTCTTGTTCATAAATGTCATTCAAATTTCTGAACTTCTTACCTCTTTCATTTGGTGTACAAGAGCTTGAAGAAGCACTTGAATTTCCTCCTTGTGGTGTGCTTGGAGAAGCACTTTCATTTCTCCTCAAGGGTGTGCCTTGTTGAGATTGTGTTGGTGCTGTTGTTTGGGGATGTATTTCAGCCAACTCATCATCATTTTCATCCTGAGATAAACAATGTTTAACATTCATTGTTTTCTCTATGCTTCCATCCCAAGCTTCCTCCTCAATAAATTGAACATCTCTACTCACAATAAACTTCTTGGTGGATGGGTTGTACAACCTGTAAGCCTTGGATTCCTCACTGTATCCAATGAAAATATATTTCTCCCCCTTGTTGTCCAAATTCTTCCTTAGCTGATCCGGTATGTGTGCATAAGCCACACATCCAAAAACCTTCATATGTGTGACACCTTGATTTGCGCCACTCCATGCCTCTTATGGCACTTTGTTAATAATTGATTTTGTAGGGAACCTATTCAAAATGTACGTTGCACAATGTACAGCTTCAGCCCAATAATCATTAGTCAAATTCTTTGCCTTTAACATACTCCTTACCATGTCCATTATGGTTCTATTCTTCCTTTCGGCTACTCCATTTTGCTGCAGAGTATATCTAGTTGTAAACTACTTGTGTATCCCATTTTCTCTACAAAAACGTAGAAAATATTTTGAGATATACTCACCTCCTATATCAGTCCTGAGGAATTTGATATGCAGCCCACTTTGGTTCTCAACAAGTGATTTGAAATTGCAAAATCTTTCAAACACTTCACTTTTGTTTTTCAAAAAATAAACCCGAGTTTTTCTTCTAAAATCATCTATGAATGTTAACATGTAGTGGCTGCTAGCAAGCGATGGAGTTTGCATCGGTCCACACAAATCTGAGTGGAAAATCTATAAGGGTGCCTTTGCCCTTATGCTTTTCCCCGGAAGGAAAACTTTCTCTGTGTTGTTTCCCCAAGATACAACCTTCACAAAGGCTGTCTGGTTTCTCTATAAATGGTAAACCTCTTACCATTCCTTTTCTATTCAACAAGTTAAGACCTCCAAAGTTGAGATGTCCAAATCTCAAGTGCCACAACCAATTTTCATCTTTTGGTTCGCTTTGAATATCCTCTTGTGCCACTGCTGCTTTCTCTTCACCATTCTTCAAATATGTTCTCATTCTAGGAGGGAACATCCTGTTCCTTGTCATGTTTACTTCAGCAATACATTGTTTGCTGGGTGGTTTGTCCATGATGGTACAAACATCATCCTCAAAAAATACATTGTACCCCTTTTGAACAGGCTTTCCAATACTTAAGAGGTTACACTTCATTCCTGGAACATAATACACATCTGCTATGGATTTGTTTTCACCTTTCCTTGTTAAAACATTTACTTCTCCTTTTCCCATAACAAAAACTTTGTTATCAGTTCCTAGTGTGACTTGTGACTTCACACTCTAATCCAACATAGAAAACATTGCTATTTTTCCTGTCATATGGTTACTACAACCAGAGTCTAGAAACCATAAGTCTTCATTCTTTTCTTTAGCCATATTACAAGCTAAAAACAAATTATCTTGGCTAATATTCTCTCTAGTGAAATTTGCACTAGTTCTATTTCCCATATCATGTTGCTTCTTTCTACATTCATTATAATAATGTCCATATTTTCACAATAGTGACATTGGACATTGGATTTATCATACCTTTGTCCTTGAGCATGATGCTGGCCACTCTGCTGGCTGTTGCCTTGGCCTTGATGCTAATTTGGATTGCTGCCTCTTCCTTGGGCATTTGCTGGACTATTTCTTCCACCTCTGTTTTGGCTTCTTCCTCTTCCTCTCTTGTTTCCTTTACCTTGCCCTCTTCCTCTTCCTAAAGACATCTGGGTCTTAAAGGCATGCTCTATAGATGAGTTTTCACTTCTACCCAATCTCTACTCATGTGTCATCAGTGATGCATGTAGCTCATCCACTGAAAAATTTGTGAGATCCTTAGTCTCCTCTATGGTGGTGACAATCACATCGAATCTTGAGGGTAGACTCCTCAAGAGTTTCTCCACAATCCTCTTGTCTTCAAGAGTCTCTCCATGAGATCTTATTTGTGTGACCATTCCAATCACATGAGTGAATAATGAGTCAATAATATCTGACTCTTTCATATAGAGAGTCTCAAAGTCTCTCCTCAGCAACTGAAGTTTTTCTGTCTTAACTTTTTCCATGCCTTGATAGGCTGTCTTGAGAGTTTCCCATGCTTCTTTGGATCTCTTGGCTACTAATATCCTCGGAAACACACTCTCATACACTGCTTGATACAATAAGAAGAGAGTTTTGGAGTGTTTCTTCTTATTTCTCTTCAGCAACTCTTTCTCTGCCTGAGTTAAATCATCAAACTCTACTTCATTTGCTGGCTCTTCAAATACATCCTCAACAAATTCCCATAAGTCTTGGGAAAAAAATAAAGCTCTCATAGTTATTGACCAATAGTCATAATTTTTCCCATTAAATAGTGGGAGGTGGATATTTCCAATACCCATGCTAGTGCTGGCTCCAGCCATTCTTGCACTCTTAACTATGATTCAAAAAACACTTGACTGTGTATTTAAAATAGCTGACTATTTTTCAAAAGTAACACAATAAATTGTATAGAGAAATACCTTGAATTATTTTTGGCTGAGTCTTCACACTACTGGAGAAGCTGCTGCAACAAAGAACTCCTTTCCTTCAGCTTCTTTGATCTTCAAAGAGCCTGGACTAGCTCCGATACCATGTTGGAATATTTGAAAATTCCAGAACAACAATGGAGAGAGTAATACTCTCCTCTACTAACACAGAGAAATAAAATATTTCACTCATAGGATAGAGTTTCAACACTCAAAACAAACTTCTATTCCTTAAAAACTGTTACAATGCCTCCTCGCTGAGAGGGATTACAAAAATAGGACTGCTTCAAAACGCAGTGCCAATAAAAACTTCATTGTCTCACACGAAAAAAATACACTATCTGTGTAATAAAGCATTGCTATGCAAAACAAAAAATAAAACATAATACAACACAGGCTCTTGGGCCTTTTCTTTTATATGTCGCGCATATTAAAAATTATAACAAAACTATATTAAAACTTAAACTAAAGTCTTGTGGGGCCTATTACAAAATCACACATATATCATAATAAAACAAAACATTATAAAACCTTTGACACAAACCTTTGCATCGCGCGATGGTCAAAAACAATTATCAAATCCACCCTATAATAACATCGGGTCTGGATTATTACATTGCAAATGGGCCAACACAAAAAATTCTGATTGTCGATTAAAAGCGCAGATGCGATGGGCATTGTTAACTCCGCCATATAAATGGCGTCGGGTCCGGAACATCAAACAAAACAAATGATCAATTAAAAATTGTGATGCTGATTAGAACACGGACACGATGGACCAAATTACCTCTACTTCATAATAGACATCGGGTCTGTGGCTTAAAACACAATGATCAAAAAACATGTTCCGATTTCCGATTAGAAACCAGACGCGATGGCTCCAATTAACTCCGCCTTTATAAATGAATCGGGTCCGGTCTCTTATCACAGTTCAATCGGGCCATTTAACAAAAGGACTCCCGATCCGATGATCGCATTAGACCAATGATTTCAGAACATAACACAAACTTCAAACCTCCGATACGATTGCAAGTTGTAACGCTGCATGGTTTGTGGGACCCGCAGACCTTGTCTTCGATGGAGGGCGATTAATAGTATGAAATTCGATTGTGATGTGTGCATCGCATCGCCTAAAAAAAAAAAGGTTGTGGTAACATATGTGAAAGTTTCGCTTGCGGAACTTGCCACATCAACAAGACACTGTGGGTACCACCACGGTTAATAAAAAAAAGCCCACGTACATTAAAATATTTGCACTGTGTTTAAAAATTACAAGTACTTTGTTTTGCCAAAAACAGAGACTATCCTTGAACAATTTAAAAAGACTGTCTTTCAAAATAAAATACTACACCAATTCAAACAAAATTTGAAATGACTGTTCACTGCATTTGGAAAGCGGCTGGAGGACATAAAAATGGAAATTTAAAATGGAAAGAGGCTCTACACAACCACTGTTGAAAGTAACATTTCAACACCTTTGCTATGAGAATACTAGTTTTTATGGCCAGGATGTCGACCTTGGGGCTTCCCATCTCTGTGGTTCCACAAATGAAAGTGATCCAGAGACATTCTCCCTGAGAGTCACTGCCTTATCCGGGCAACTCATAAAAACCGCTTCTACAAATAACGGTTATGTAATTGGCTCTATTAATGATGGTTCCCTATATGGTCTCGCTCAGTGTTGGCACACCCTTACCAATTGTATTTGCCAAGGATGCCTCATAGAAGCTCGGAATCAATTACTAACCTGTCTTCCCAACCATGAAGGTTGAGTTCTCGAGGCCAGCTGTTTTATGTGCTATTCAACATACTCGATTTTCACAAACAACGAAACTTCTGGCGGTATGATTTTTATATATTTGTTGTTTGATTCTCGTTCATATATAACATGTATATTGATTTTTTTGTTTCAATTTTAAACGCAGAAACGCTTAATTTAACCTCATCATCGGGGAAATCGTCATCGAAACTAATGCCTATATTGTTAGGAAGCATTGGCAAAATAGCTCTGGTTGTGGGGATGTGCTTGATACTCTTCTAGAGACATATTCCGCATCAAAAAAACAGTGGTAGAATGGGTGATTATATATCCTTTCATTAGAGCTGTTTCCACACTAAATTCTTCAGATTTATTTAATTTGGTCGTATTCGATAGTCATGACTGAATTTGTTTTATCATACTCCGTACAGATGAGAATTTCGCTGTGAGGAGAAATTTCGAGAAATTTCTCTTTGACTATGAGATTATGAGAGAAGTGACTGGGAACTTTGACATAAACAATTTGCTTGGAAAAGGGGGATTTGGTGAAGTTTATAAGGTATAATACCGAAAGCGGATTTTGTTTTGTCCAAATGCAAGTGATATTTTCAGATTAATTCTAATGATTTAATCAATCAGCAGGGAACTCTTCCAAATGGTATAGATGTCGTGGTTAAGAAACTAAATGGAAGGAAGACTGCTCAAGCTGCGGCCGAGTTTTTGACAGAAGTGAAGCTCCTCACGAGCATCTGTCACCGTAATCTTGTTTGTTTACTCGGATTTTGCACGCAAGGGCATGAACGTTTGCTGGTATATGAGTTCATGTCAAATAACAGTCTTCACAAGCATTTGTTCAGTAGATTTTTCTTATCAATCCTATGCATAGGGTTCAAGTTTGTAGCGATAGGTTTTTACTTAATTGGATTTTTTAGTATGTTTTTTTTTATAATACATGAGGCACAATCATGACAACCACTGGTGAATAACGTGGCTAACAAATTTCATATTCAACAACCATAAAAAATACAGGTGAATAACTTGGCTAAAGAAGCCCACCCTCAACAAATATCACAACCATCGGTGAATAACTTGCCTAACAAAGCTCATCCTCAACGAAATGTGCTCAAATACAGGACTAAAATTATTTTTAAAATTAATATGCATTGTTTCAATTATATTTGTGTCAAGGTTTCCAACTTTTTGATGGATATCCACAGGAGAGATACGAAATGCTTTGAGTTGGGAAAATCGTTTAAATATTATAGTGGGGACAACACGAGGACTTTCATATCTACATAAGGATTCTGATGTTCGTATTATACACAGAGATATCAAATGTCCCAATATACTTCTAGATGAAAATTTTAATGCTAAAATAGCAGATTTTGGATTGGCTAGATTGTTTCCAAAAGGAGAAACCCATGTTTCTACCAGAGCGGGAGGAACAATGTAAGTTGTGCAATTTGTTTATTGAATTATTAAGATTATAAGTTCTGCAGTTTAGTTTTTTCTTATTCTTATAAATCTTCTCAACGGTTAAATCCATGCAATTATTTCACCTTAAGCTTAGAGAATTTTGTTATGACGTAGAGGTTACACTGCGCCTGAGTATGTTGTCCATGGGCAGTTAACGGAAAAGGATGACGTTTATAGTTATGGGATTGTGGTTCTTGAGATCGTGTGTGGGAGGAAGTGTGTTGATGCAAGATTGGATGTGTCTAAGCAACTTATTTTGGAGTGGGTGGGTATCTAGTGTATTAGAAAAGTTCAAGTTTGGTTTGATTATTATGATAACAAGTTCATGAATAATCACTTAATTCAGAAGAATGTAGTTATTATTTTGGGTATGATGCAGGCTTGGAATCAATTTCAGCACGATCACGTTTTTTTTGGAATTTCTGAATATTCTTAACACATAGGGAGAATAAAATTCTCCTCTATTAACACATAGAAATGCTGGATAGAGATGGCATAAAAAAATTATTTCTATTTCATTAGCAAAACAAAGCTGTTACAAATTTTCTTCCACTGTGTGGGATTACAAAATGTGTCTGACTGCTACAAACGCAGTGGTCACAAAACAAAACTTCTCTCTCTATCTCTCAAAACGCACACAACAGTGCTCTCTGGTCTTACTATGTTTTTATCTGCCTATGGGCTTACACAGAAAATGTAACATTACTTTGCAACTACGGGCCTTTTATTATTTTTATACGGCGCGACCCTTTTTCCTTTTAAAGAAATTAAAAAAAATATAAAATTTCCGTACATTAAATTCCTAAGCCTAAGATAAAACTTCAGTTGCGGCGAATAACTAAGGACTTAAACAAAAAATTCATGTGCGCGATTTACGATTGGAGCCCACATCACAATTGGCAATCGCCAGAACAATGACTTTGGTGAAAGAACTTGCGATGAGCGATGTTGCGATATCGACATCGACGATAAAATTCAGCAGAAACATATGTGGTAGGTGGAATGGTGAGTTGTGATGTGCGATATGCGATGGTGGTAGGGACCACATCGCATCGTATCATCGGCGATGAACATTGCTATGGTATGGAACACACGTCTATTGCGATATGCGATGTGCGATATCGAAACATCACATTGCTCGGGACTTCATATCAACAAGACACTAGAATAAAACATTGCGATGGGTGATGACTAGTGGGGACCATAGATGACGTGACCCAGTTCAAAAGTTAAAAACTTGGTGTGTTGAACAAAATTGGTTCTGATTGGTTGGTGAGGGCTTAAAAGCCTGAAATGAGTTCTCTTTAATAAAACTTTGCTGTTCCGTGGTTTAACAATCAAATTCTTCATTCCCTCTGCAAAATAGGTTATGGCCTATATCAAAATTCGATTTCTTCTCTGCAATGGTGGCTGCTGCCCATAAACATTTAATTTCTCCTCATAGTTTCTCCATTTCTCTTCAATGCACAGAATTATGCACGTAATATCCTCCACCCCTTTGCTATACTCTGTTTCTACTTGGACAGGGTACGCAGGCGACTTTAATATTTTCAGCACTCCCCCTTAAAGTCAGCTGCTGAGTTATCAGTCATACCCAAGCATTTTCTTAAATATTCGAAACTCTTCTACCCCAATGGCTTTGTCAGAATTTCTACAAACTACTCCTATGTTCTATAATGTTGTAAAACAATTTCTCCATTGTTCACTAATTCTCTAATGTAGTGAAACTTAGCATCGATGTGTTTCGTTCTCTTGTGAAACACATAATTTTTTGATAATGCAATAGCTGAGCTATTTTCACAATAAATCACTGTCCCTTTTACCTATTCTTGACACAAATTTCTCATCCACACTGCTTGACACGCTGTTGCTGTAGCTACCACATACTCTGCCTCTGTTATAGATAACGCTACAATAGGTTGTTTCTTATAAGCCCATGAAATGGCTCTTGAACCCATCTGAAAAACATAACCAGAAGTACTTTTCTGGTCATAATAGTTCCAGCCCAATCACTGCTAGTATAACCAATTAATTCTGAATTTTCTGAAGTAGTAAACAAAATACCATACTTTTAAGTTCCTTTCACATACCTCAGAATTCTCTTTGCTGCTTGCCAATGTGCTTCTTTTGGCCTCTCCATAAATCTGGAAATAAAACTAACAACATGCATAATGTCTGGCCTAGTTGCAGTCAAATACATGAGGCGGCCAACTATGCTCTTATAAAAACTTGGATCAAAATCCTTGTTGCTGTCATCTTTGTTGAGTTTCAATCCCATTACTGTGGGAGTAATTGCTGCCTTGCACTCCTGCATATTAAATTTTTCCAAAACTTCATTAACATACTTTTCTTGAGAGATAAAAATCCCATTTTCATTTTTCTCTACTTCTATTCATAACAAGTATCTCAGAAATCCCATATTAGTCATTTCAAATTCATCTTTCATGATTGTTCTAAAGTTTTCAATAAGGTAATTATCATTACCTGTGAATATTATATCATCAACATATAAAACAACAATGAGCATCTTCCCATCTTTTTCTTTGATGTATAATGTTGGTTCACCTTCACATTTTTCAAACCCATTTTCCAGTAGATAGGAATCTATCCTATTGTACCATGCTCTTGGTGCTTGCTTCAGCCCATAAAGAGCTTTCTTCACCTTGCAAACTTTGTGCTCTTGGCCATTTTTCTCATAGCCTATAGGTTTTTCAACATAAACCTCTTCCATTAACACTCCATTTAAAAATGCTAATTTTACATCCATTTTGTATACTTTCCATTTGTTTTGTGTTGCTATGGACAACACTTCTCTCACTGTTTCCATTCTTGCAACTGGTGCAAAAGTTTCTTCATAGTCTCTTCCATGCTGCTATTTATATCCTTTAACAACAAGTCTGGCCTTGTGTCTTTCTATCTTACCTTCAACATTACTTTTGGTCTTGTAGACCCATTTTACTCCAATGACTTCTTTACCTTTTGGGAGTTCAACTAACTCCCATGTTTTGTTCTTTTCTATGGAATTAATTTCTTCATCCATAGCTTCTCTCCATTTTATATATTTTATAGCTTCTTCAAAATGAATAGGATCATCAACATGAAAATACAAAGAAAATAAAGAGTTCATACCTTCATTTGCTATCTCTTGCTCATAAATTTCTTTAAATTTCTGAATCTAGTTCCTCTTTCATTTGGTGTACTTGTGCTTGAAGAAGCACTCAAATCTGCTCCATGTGGTGTGCTTGGAGAAGCACTCTCATTTCTTCTCAAGGGTGTTCTTACTCTTGCTTGAGGTGTCCCTTTCTTTCCTTGTGTTGGTGGAGGTGGTGCTACTGATGAGGTGTTATTTTAAGCCACATCTTCCTCATCTTCATCATGAGATAAACATCTTTTAACATTGACTGTTTTCTCAATGCTTCCATCCCATGCTTCTTCTTCAATGAATTGCACATCTCTGCTTATAACAAATTTCTTAGTGGATGGGTTATACAATATATATC
This sequence comes from Pinus albicaulis, assembly GCA_034641835.2. Classification (NCBI taxonomy): domain Eukaryota; kingdom Viridiplantae; phylum Streptophyta; class Pinopsida; order Pinales; family Pinaceae; genus Pinus; species Pinus albicaulis. The sequence continues at coordinate 1,356,649,010 of CM076580.1, forward strand.
CCTTGGAATATTCACAATACCAAGGAAGATGCACTGCTCCCCCTTACTATCCAACTTCTTTCTCAACTGATATGGAATGTCTGCATAAGCCACACACCCAAAAAATCTCATGTGGGTGACTCCCTTTTTTCTGCCACTCCACGCTTCTTCAGGAACTTTGTTCATTACATCTTTTGTTGGGCATCTATTTAAAATATAAACAACATAATTTGCAGCTTCTTCCCAATACTCATTTGGCAAATATTTTTCCTTTAGCATACTTCTCACCATTTTCATTATGGTTCGATTCTTCCTTTCAGCGACACCATTTTGGTGCCGTGTGTATCGAGTTGTAAATTGCTTGTGTATGCCATTTTCTCTGAAAAAACGTAGAAATTATTTTGAGATGTACTCACCTCCTCTCTCAGTTCTAAGAAATTTGATATGCTGCCCACTCTGTTTCTCTACTAAAGCTTTAAAGTGGCAAAATTTTTCAAAGACTTCACTTTTATATTTCAGGAAATAAACCCATACTTTCCTTGTGAAATCATCAATGAAGGTTAGCATGTAATTGCTGCCTGATACTGATGCTATTTGCATCGGCCCACATAAATCTGAATGGATAATTTCTAGTGGTTCTTTCGCCCTTATACTCTTTCATGATGGAAATTTTTCTATGTGTTGTTTGCCCAAGATGCAGCCTTCACATAGGCTGTCCAGTTTCTCAATCAATGGTAGACCTCTTATGATTCCTTTTCTGTGCAAAAAATTTAATCCTCCGAAATTGATATGTCCAAATCTCAAGTGCCATAACCAATTCTCATCTTTCACTTGCTTTTTAAAGACCTCTTGAGTTACAACTGTTCCATTCTTTCCTTTTCCCTTCAAGTTAGTATTGAGCTTGAGTGGAAACATTCTATTGCTGTTCATTTGTATTTCAGCAATAATCTTCTTGCTTGGAGGTATGTCAATTATTGTGCACACATCATTTTTAAGAAATACATTGTAACCTTTGTTTATGAGCTGCCCAATGCTCAAAAGATTACACTTCAAGCCAGGAACATAGTATACATCTGGAACAAATTTCTGCTCTCCATTTCTTGCACGGATACTTACTTTGCCTTTTCCCTTGACATATATCTTAGTATCAGTTCTAGTTGTTACATCAGATTTAATATCTTCATCAAGATTGGCAAACATCGCTATGTTTCCAGTCATGTGATTACTACAGCCTGAATCTAAGAACCATACATCATCTTGTCTATCTTGTGCTACATTACATGTTAACAGAACATTCTTTGGTTTCTTTTATTCTCTTGCTAAATTATCATTCTTCCTATTATTCATGTCATTTTGCTTTTCCTACACTCATTAACATAGTGTCCATATTTTTTTCAATAATGACATTGGACATTGGATTTGTCATACCTTTGTCCATGAGCATGTTGGTGTCCACCTTGCTGGCTACTACTTTGGCCATGGCTTTGATTCTGATTGTTGCTCCTTCCATGTGAATGTGAAGAGATGTTTCTTCCTTCTCTATTTTGGCTTATGCTTCTTCCTCTTCCTCTTCCAAAAGGCATTTGGGTCTTGAAAACATGTTCTAGAGATGGGTTTACAGATCTTCCCAATCTCTGTTCATGAGTCTTTAGCGATGCATGAAGTTCATCAACTGTGAAATTTGAGAGATATTTAGTTTCTTCTATGGTGGTAACAATAATATCAAATCGTGAGGGTAGGCTCCTCAACAGTTTCTCCACTATCCTTGTTTCTTCAAGTGTTTCTCCATGGGATCTTATTTGTGTGACCATCCCAATCGCATATGTGAAGAATGAGTCTATGTTATCAGACTCTTTCATACAGAGAGTTTGAAAATCTCTCCTTAGCATTTGTAGTTTTGCTGTCTTCACTTTCTCCATACTTTGATAGACTATTTTAAGAGTTTCCCATGCATCCTTAGATCTCTTAGCTACTGCTATCCTTGGAAATACACTCGGACGTACTGCTTGATAGATATAGAAGAGGGCCTTAGAGTACTTCTTCTTATTACTCTTCAATAAATCCTTATCTGCCTATGTTAAGGCATTAAAGGCCTCCTCATCAACTGGTTCATCAAAACCATCTTCAACAAATTCCCATAAGTCCTGGGAAGCAAACAGGGTTTTCATGGTAATGGCCCAATAATCATAGTTCTTTCCATTAAATTGTGGAAGCTGAGTATTTCCAATACTCATATTGGTGCTTGGTCCAACCATTGCTTATAAACTGAACTCTGAAATAAACTTGACTGTGTTTTTAATAAACAAATTGTCTTTTCTTCTTTTAAAAGAAAAAATCTGTCTCTGAGGATTGTTATTTTAATAAAAAAAACAACTCTGTTCTTTTTGAGAAATACATGGACTTAATCTTCTGCTGAGCCTTGACGCTACTGGAGAACTGCTGCAACAATTCTTCTTCCTCCTTCAGCTTCTTTGACACCTTAAAAGAGCCTGGATAAGATCCAATACCATGTTGGAATTTTTGAATATTCTGAACACACAGGGAGAATAAAATTCTCCTCTATTAACACAGAGAAATGTTGGAAAGAGATGGCATAAAAAAATTCTTTCTATTTCATTAGCAAAAAAAAGCTATTACAAATTTTTTTCCACTGTGCGGGATTACAAAATGTGTCTAACTGCGACAAACGTAGTGCTCACAAAAAAAAAATTCTCTTTCTATCTCTCAAAACGCACACAACAGTGCTCTCCGGTCTTACTGTGTTTTTCTCTGCCTGCAGGCTTACACAGAAAATGCAACATTACTTTAAAACTACAAGCCTTTCATTCTTTTTATATGGTGTGGCCCTTTTCCTTTTAAAGAAATCAAACAAAATATAAAATTTCCGTACATTAAATTCCTAAGCCTAAGTTAAAACTTCAGTCGCGGCGAATAAATAAAGACTTGAACCAAAAATTCATATGCGTAATTTGTGAGTGGAGACCACATAGCAATCGGCGATCGGTGATCAGAGGAACAACAACTTTGGGGAAAGAACTTGCGATGAGCGATGTTGCGATATCGACATCGGCGATAAACTTCAACAGAAACATATGCGGTAGGCGGAATGGTTATGTTGCAATATGTGATATGTGATGGTGGTAGGGACCACATCGCATCGCATCATTGGCGGTGAACATTGCTATGGTATGGAACACACGTCCGTTGCGATATGCGATGTGCTCAGGTTGTGCATCTCACGGATCTATCACAGTATCTTTATTTCCTTGTCAATAGACAAGCGTTTTGACTTCTGATAGACACCAGCATCCTTGTATATTTCACGTAGCGAGGATAATAATATGCATTGCACAACAAAAAAATTTCGTCTGAAGAGTAGAATTTGTGGGTATTTTTTTTTTTTTTTCAAATCTTTTCTTTTATGTCAAAGGTGTATGCACTTTATTCATTTTGAATTTAATATATCTATATATAATATATATATATATATATATATATATATATATATATATATATATATATATGATATGTTATTTAAATAATTGATTAATTTATATTTTTAATTATTTTTAATATAAACATTAAAAAAAACTCCAAGGGAGAGTTTCTTTAGTCAATTTTTTAAAGTTAATCTATCTGATTTTCTAATGGATATAGTGGATATTCAGTGTCCATGAACTACTTTAAAAAATATTGAAAATTTAAATTCAAAGCATATTATCAATTTTTAATTTTTGTAAATAGATAAATTAAATATATATATATATATATATATATATATATATATATATATATATATATATGAAATAATTTATGATTTAATTTAAAGATAAGGGTTGATTTAATTAGTTTACCTTTGCATTGTTAGGAATTTCTAATGAAAAAGCTTTAAGTAGTGTCCTTATGTGTTGTTGTAAGACTTATTCGTTAGCTATGGGCATAAGTTTTCATTTCCCTTATAAAGTGAAGTGACATTTTCACTATTCTTCAATTGTTTTTTTTTTTAAAGTTATTTTAAGTTTTATAGTCTAGTTCTAGCATGTTTTTTTGCATCATACATGGTATCATAATATTGATTATAAATTCTTTCTTGAGATATTTTTTATAAGTCTTAATCAAATTACTTTCGATTAGGGTAGGAAGCCACATGTTTTTAAATCTTGTTTTTTAATGAGGTTTCATTGTTATTTTATGGTCCGCTCTTGATGTACAAAAAGACCTTAATTTCATCAAATATATTACGCCATTGCATTCTGAGTTCTTTGATCGTGGTGCACTTTTATTTTCTCTCATTATACCAGAACTTGAAAGTGGATGAGAATGTTGAGATAGTCATGAGATTTTATTTGTTGAAACCTAAAACATATTAGAGTTATATGTATATTTTGTTTCTCATTTGTCTATCGAACAAAGCTAGAAGAAAGGGTTTTCATTGCACTCAACCAGTTATCATTTTTAAAAATTGCCACATAGTTACCATTTCTTTTTCTAAACTTTAATAGCAAGGGTAATTTTTTAAATATCTTGGTAAATTTTAATCATAAAGTTATTATTTTGGAAGGAAATTTCTAAATTTCTTTTAAAATAATCATCTAGAGAGGTTTCTTTTTCTTTTTCTTTGGAGCAACATTTTTGGGAAACAAATGTCTTTTTTGGTTCGATAAATTGTACTTGTTACAAGTAACCAAGTTTGTTAAAATATGACAGAGTCAAGGACCATTGAGCTCCTTACTCACTATAATTATCATACTTGGAAAATAAAAATGCAAAAATGTTTGCAATCAAGAGGAATGTGGCAAAAATTAAGTGATAATGAGACGATTTTTACAAGATATATTACTTAAAATGGAGAGATGCACCACTCCGAAAGAAATCTTAAGCAAATTGGCATGTCTATTTGGAAAGGTCAATGAATTTCATGCTTTAGAATTGTAAACAACATTATTAGCTTTGGTACCTAATGAGTGTGACTTTATTGAGGAGTAGATTACAAAGTTTGGGCTTTTGGTGGCCTAATTAAAATCATGTGGCAAGGAAAAATAGAACCAAAATATACTTTTTGATCGTATTGGAGCTAAAAGGTCCTTTTTAGGTTTTTTTCATCTACATTTTATTCAACATTGGATTCCCTTGGAAATATTGTAGCTTAACAATACTAATAAGGGAGGGGTGTGAATCTGTGTTATGCTCGATGGATCATCTATTAATACTTTTTTACTTTTCTTTCTTTAATACGATCAATTAATAATTAGCAGCACAATATACAAAATAAACTTATGCATTGTAAACTGCACGAGCAACAAGTACTACAAGAACACATAAACAATGAGATCAAAAATAATCATGTGCAACACATAAGATATCAAATCAAACATAATAAAACATATTAATTGCATATATTAGGTGGAAACCTTTCAGAAGAAAAAAAATTATACACATTGTCTCATTCTTCTTCATATTATTAAAATCTCCATATTACATAATTCACTGGCCACCACCAATGTGGAAGCCCTGAATTGTGATGCAGGAAAGCAACCACTCGCTCTAGGCCACTACCTGATAGAAGCCACCACTTCCACAACTATGTAGGCCCTACCTCCAATAGTTTCATAGGCCACCACTTGAAGGAAACCACTACTCCTTGAGTAATCCACCACTTGCTAAACTAAATTCCCCAACCTTCAAAACCTTGTGGACCATCTTTCATACATTTTCAGATTGGGCCCACTCTTCTTTGCTCAATGATTTGTGGGACATGTTTTGTCTATTTTCATATTTTCCCCATGTATATCTCTCTATTCAAAACATTCTTTTTTGCAATACAAATTCTGTCACAAACCCTGTTTCATCAACCCAACAACATTCTGACTGGAAACATCAAAACAAAAAAACTCTCTCAACAACATAACGCTTTGAAAAAATCAACAATATGCTCTAACTTTACATACAAATATTTCTAACCAATCACATCAAGTTTTCAACATCAAAACCAACGTCAAAACTTTACTAGTAGTATCAACACAATCCCACCATATCATAGACAACAACATATAAAAATCCCAACACACCTTAATTCTGTAACCCAATAATAAGCACAAGATATCTCCTTATTTTTACATTGTTTTGGAATTAATACAAATGCATTGCCAAAATAGATATGGCTACACACTCTCAAAGACATCTTAATGGTTGATATGCACAATATACATATATTAACACTCAAATGCATTCACCTTGATGGACCTCCAAATTAGACATAAATTAAGGCCCATCTTACTATCCTTCAACACATTAAACCTCTCTTTTTTGCATTAGATGACATATTCTTAACTTTACTATTTTCATTAGGAAGTTTTAGAGATAATTTCATATTTTTCCCTAATATTATTTATTTTTTGTAGAATATTGTTAGAATATTGGGCAGATTATGAAGATTTGGACGATGATATAATCTAGGGATTTTATTCCTACTACAGAAGGTTAAATAGTGGATGATAAATGAATTAAATAGCACAAAAATATTGACAAATTATGCATCTCCAATGATTGATAAAATATAGGAATGTGTTCTCTATAATTTAATGCAAATTCCTAGTGTTGGTAACCATATCTACTATTTGATGGATTTTGGAGGGGAAATATGCCTCCTTTCAAGGAAAATGCTTCCACATCAATTTGTGTGAGTACCAATTCAAATTTTCCTCTAGGGGAATGCATTTCTTAATCTTCTTGTGGAGCAAACTTGTTATTTAGTAGCTCCACTTTCATTTGTAGGAGGGATGTACTTGGATTGATTCAAATAATGAAGTTTGGTGCCATTTTTAGCTTCTAAAGATTGGTTTCCTTCATACAACTATGAATTTCCTTGGGATTGGCCATCCTAGGACCCTCATATTTCTCTTGTAGAGTTTATTTATTTCCTTTGAATGTCTTTTTCACGTGTATCTCTTATTTCTGCATTTATTGTTCATTCTTTTTTGTAGGTGACATTGGTTAAATAATTGAAGTGAGTTTCTTTGCAGGTTATTTAGAGATTCACAAGCATGATCCATCATTAGAACAACTTTGAAAATTCATCTTCATTACTGAGCTACTTGAATTGGGTTACTAATTGACAAACCTAGAATTTTTGGAAGTCCTTTGTAGCAAATAATAGTAATTTTATGTTATTTTTTAGAACGTATTAATGAGCTTCATTTTATTTAATACGAAAATTTAATCCATAAAATTTTCACTTGATTAGGTTAGGAATTGTGTAGGTTACCTAGAGTCACTAGATCTTGAAATTCCAGTCTTTAGAGTAGTAATTTTTGCTAGTTTTTTAGCACATGTTAACATGGCTATTTTGGAGTTATTCTAGTTGGAATAGAGTCCTAAGAAATCCTAGTTAATAACAATTTTTTTCCATACTAAATTTACATATGATTTACTTGGGCATTGAACAAGTTATGTCCTCCTATAGCCAACCAAGGCCTCCTGTAGAACCACCTATAGCGCGTATAAAATTAACCATATATGCTCCAAAAACTTGGTTTTTTTTCCCTTAGGCTTGAATAATGACCCCTAGGCTCCAAAACCATGATTAAGTAAGACCAAAAACCTTTTAATCCTTGCCTCTTCTCCATTTCAATTCTCCTCTGCAGTTATGGTTAGTGGACAAGTTCATGACTTGAAGAACATAATGATGATTTTCATGATTACCTTATGAACTATGTTGAAAAAAACTATTTTGAATGCAATTATTGAAGAATTATTTCATTATTAGGTTTTGTTTCATACATCTTAATCTACGGTTTCCATTTCTAAAAATTTTATTTCTATTACATAGACTAGGTATCCTTTTGATGGAACAGTTACATTTTGAAAATAAAGAATTTAAATTCATGCAAGTAGGTTAACCTTTAAATTTATGCAAAGTAGAGTAAAATTTCCATTCTTTCAAATAGATAACAATTCCCATTTATGAAATTAGTTTTGGCTTGATTCCATGCTATTCACTTTATTACATTAGATCAAAGGAAGAATGACACATTGCATGTTGCACGTATAGTGACAACACCTCTTAAGTTTGTATGAACCCTAGGTTGATAAATTAAGTTGGTAGCCTTGGGAGTTGCAACATTCTTGTTGCAATACCGAGGCTCATCACTTTTTGGTGTCGTTGTCGAGAAGGTGTCAAAGTATGAATTCTTTTCATCCATATTTGATTCATTTCTGTTACTTTCTGCAAGAAGAAAAATTTCATTAGCCATCTTTCATTTCAAAGGAAAAAAAAAATTCATTGCATTAGCATTGTTATTCAAAAAAATGTATAAATCAAATGCTTCTCCAACACCAAACCACCACCACTTGATCATGTGGTGTAGTAAGAGCTACATCACCATCCACTTTTGAGGGTAGAAGAAGAAGAAGAGGCGGCGGAGAATTAGGTAGGAGAAATGGATGGAGATGATGAAAATGAAGAGGATCCTCTTGGATTTCCCACTCAAGATACTGATGTCAGTGTGCATACAAATGGCATCCCTCCATCTTTCCTTCCCAACTTCCATGTTATGAGGTCAAAGGATCCAAAAACCTCTCTCTTTGAATTTGAAATCCTTCGTAGATATTATGGTTAGTTAATAAACACTCAAAAATTGAGATTGTTTCCGGAAACACTAAAGGAAAGAGATCTTAAATTTTTCATGATTTTAGGGTCTAATTCAATAATATCATGGAATTATATGCAAAATATATTTCTAGAAAAATATAAATATCATGATATTAAAGAATGTTATGAAACCAACTCACACACTAATATTATAGGGACCTAATAAAGAATAAATATTGAGAATGACTCAAAAATAAGATGAGAGCCTTGAGGATCTAATAGAGAGATTTATGTATAATGTAAAGAGGGAAAATTTGCATCATTTATGATTTGACACACTAAAAACCCTCTTACTTAGAACAATTAGGGATGAGTGGATTCATCTCCTTGATCTCATGAGTAGAGGTGACGTATACCAATTATCATTTGAAGAAGTTTGTGAAACATGCAAATGCATATCTATAGGAAGAGAAAGAGTAATTAAATCAACATCAAGATCAGTAAGTCAAGATGAAATTGGTCACTTCCTTGATAACTTTAAAGCATAAACTATTAGAAATCTAAGTGAACAAGTAGAAATGTTAAGAATGCATGATGGGAAAGAAGAAGATGTTGATATTTCTGTTGTCTATGTAGAATCACCTGCTATTAAATATTTCCCATCATTACCAATGTTGAAGTAAGTTTACCAAGAGGAAAATGGATCAAGTCAATCACCCAAAGAAGTTATGTTATGTAGCTCCAAAAACACCATCACAACCTATTCAACATGATATTATACAATAAACTAATTCACAATTTGAAGCTTATGCAAATCCATATCAATGTAATTGGAACACACCCTTTCATTGGAAATCTTGGCCATCTCAACCCCAAAACCAATCTTGGCAGCAAGGTTCGTAAGAACCTTATGGGAGAAGTCCACAATATCTGCAATATTTTCCTCAATATCCTCGATACCCAACTCCAGGTTATCCCTACCATCCACCTCGGCCACAACCACAACCCCAAACACATCCATATAAAAGATCCACTCCCACTCAAATACCAGTACGACCATTTCCAAACCCTACATAGGGAAGTAGCTCTGCCCACTTATAATTTTGAGGTACAACACTTCCTAACATCTCCTTTTGATCTAAATTCTATTTATCTTAGCTCAGGAAGAGTATTGCAAAAATGATATTCTCTTGATGTCATTGAAGGACAACATTCAGAAAAAGAATATTCAAATCAGAATACCCAACAATCATGGGACACACTTGATGAAGAGCATACATCAAAATGAGAGATTGGAAAAGTTCCCTCACATTTACCATTAGATCCTCCATGTGTTGAAGAGAATAATCAACAAATATATGAATATTTGAATTTCATGGTAGAATAAGACATGAAGAATTCTCGAGATGAGCATACTAAGCAAGTGAATCAAATCTATATTTAGGTTTGGTTCAAGAAAATCAATAAGATGGAGCATCACTCTCTTCTTCAACTATGTTTCATATCATCAAAGCCAAATAATTTGGTCCCTAAAATTTAGGTACATGTCAAAGAATATATTTTAAGCCTAAACATGAGTTTATCTATCATCATGATGTGCATATGCCTCCATTGGAAGTATTTCTGTACTTGAAAGATTTTTTTTTTCAAGTAGAGTAGGATAGAAAAAAGAAATGAAAAAATAAGAGGAAAAATAAAGTCTCAAGTAAATACCTCCTTTGAGGTGCCTGAGATTGGTTAATTGATTGAATGTTAGGTCCCTATATTACTAGTGTAGTCCCCTATTATGTTAGTGTATCCCCCCTTATTTTTATTGTTGTACCCTTGTAACCCCCATATTGTTATTGTTGTGCTTGTACATTAATATTGTGAGGTCGGCTAGGATTATATTGTGACCCCATGGACTCCTATATATAGAAAGGAGGGTTTTTCATTTGAATCATCCAAGAATTGTTCATTTATGTAATGTAAAGGAGGTTTCCCCCTCAAATTCTCTTATTTCTAAGGCATTGATCTCTTTTTTTGGAGCTTGTTTCATAACATCTGGTACCTAAGCTTTGGATTCTAGGGTTTCACTTTTCCAAATAGGTCATCATGGAATTTTTTCTATAAATATTTTTATACAAAGGTTCAAAAGTGGAAATTTATATCATGTGAAGCCGAAATCCCGAGGAACTTTGTGTAAAAATTTCAAATCTTGGTTCACAATATTTTCGAAGATATGATATATGGAAATTAGGGTTTTTTCAGGCTCTCGAATTTCATCTCAAAGAGGTGACCATGGGAAAATTGCCATAACTCTCTCTCTCTCTCTGAGCATTGGATTGGAATTCTATAGAAAGTGGCTGCAAATACACAAATTGTAGTTTCCTGTATATCAATTTTAGAGTCGAAGGAGGAAATAGTGACACGTGGCACGCTGCACAAGTTTACTCTACTAAACCTGTCCATAATTAGGTCATTGTGGGAGACTAGACATAGCTTTTCCTTGAAGAATTAAAATTAGGAAAGACCTGTGGCATTCGAAAGAATATTCAGAGGGCTACTATAGGACAAAATTTCAGATATTGAGGATCTAAAATCACATATATAATATAGTTTCAATATTGAGCTCCTCAAAACCCAGAAAAATGTGTGTATTTGTTTTTTAAAGTTACATAACGTTTGTTTGAAAAAGTATTTTGAAGTGATTCCAAGGGCATATTGAAGAATTTTTATCAGTATTGGGTTCTAGAATTCCTCCAAAAAATAATTCCATAGCCATTAAGCCCCCATAAAGCTATACTATGACGCATGAAGAGGAAGAATTGCAGTATGAGATATTAAAATTACTGTACAAAGTGAAACAAATTTTGATCTTACAAAGAGCAATCAAAGATTACATAGATTTTTTAAAAGAAAAAATGAAGGCTAAGTTGGATGGTTTTAAGAATCAAATGAAAGATAATATATATAATGAAGTAGTGGAAGATCACATCGAGCATAAACAACAAGTTCTCCAACTCTCAAAGAATAACCTAACTTTGGTGTAGAATCGAAGGAAATAACAGGAAGATCAACATCACAATGAAAGAAGTTCTGAAGAAGTCATAGAAACAAGAACTCGACAAGTACAAAATTGATTAATTTCAGAGTATCTCAGTAAGTGGAAGAACTTTCTTGTTGAAGATTCCACATGGGAGGATGAGAATTTTATACAGAAGCATCAAGAAATAATCAAGCGTTGAGGAAAACATTTGTTTCAAGGAGAGGGGCATGTTAGGTCCCTATATTACTAGTGTAGTCCCTTATTATGTTAATGTAGGCCCCCTTATTGTTATCATTGTACCCCTGTAACCCCCATATTGTTATTATTGTGCCCTTACATTATTATTGTTAGGTCGGCTAGGATTATATTATGACTTCATGGATTCCTATATATATAAAGGAGGTTTTATCATTTGATTCATACAAGAATTGTTCATTTATGTAATTTAAAGAAGGTTTCCTCCTCGAAGTGGCTTATTTATAAGGCGTCTATCTCTCTTTTCTTATATTTTTGGAGTTGGTTTCATAACATTAAAAACCTCCATGGGGCAGTCAATGGGATGGAAAAGGAGAAAAACGAAAGGTACTAGGTGAAAAACTCATTTGAGGAACCTAGGGATACCTACTATTTGAAAACCTCATTGAGGAAACTAGTAGACCTAAAAGAAAAAAAATGAAAAAAATGAAAAAAATTCTCTACTCCATGTATCTTTCTCTGATGAATGCATGTGCTCTCAAACCCTTTCAACCAAGAAAAACAAGTTACCACCAAAAGAATAAGTTGGTCAAAAATTTAATCAAAGGAACTCAAACTTGGGTTTTCTCCTCCTTTTCTTAGATGATCCAACATGATGAAGTCCATGTAATCCATTAGCCTCATCCATTTCCAACATCCACCCTTTATTTCCAAGTCTTTCTCATTCATTTCCCTCGTTGTCCTAAAATGCTACACGATGGTTCTATTTTTCTACACGAGTGTTCTCATTAAATTATAATAATAATGATAATAAAATATAATTTTGTTGAGTGGTTTTTTCCATTCCACTATGGTAGCGATGTCGTAATGTAATGTTCAAGATTTTTAATAAGTCAAATTACATTAAAAAATAGTCACAAATAAAAAAAAAAATGTAGTGTAATGTAAATAGTTTAAGTTCAAAATAAAAAAAGAAATAAATAAAAATAAAAAATAAAAATAAATTTAGAAAAATAAAATAATAATGAAAATAAAAATGACCCATGGTATTGAGAATCCATGGTATCAACCCATGGCACTCACGTGGAATGTAGTCTATTTAAATGAGGAAATTAAACTAGCCTAGATCCATCTTAACTCCGGATCTACCAACTGTAGAGAGGGATCAACTATGTTTGATATGAAAAGCTTCTTTTAGAGTGAAAATTTGGAGTTAAGATGGATATAGGCTGTTAATATTCATTTTAAAAAGTAATAAAAGGTTAAAAGTAATGATAAAAGAATAAATAGATTCAATTAAATTTATAATTATAAATATTTCAGGAAATCACATAAGAAATTTAGGAACCGACACGTTTCAAACTACCAACTGTAGTTCATCATCAGGATGAACTACAGTTGGCAGTTCGAAATGCGTCGGTTCCTAAATTTCTTATGTGATTTCTCAGAAGATTTATATTTAAAATGTTATGGATCAAAGAAGCTTGTATTCTCATCAATTCAATTTGTTATATATAATTTTGTCTTTATTAATAAAATTACAAACAAATATTTGAAAAAAATTGCATAATATGCATGCTACATTAAAAGAAATTTTATGTTCGTGTTTGATTAATAAATATATAATTAACCCCGGATGTGGGTGGCCAGCATGTCTGATAGGTGGCAAGGGTGGTGGGCTGGCGCATGGGGTTATACCACCGCCACCCTACTCTGCGTCCTCCATGCAATTAATTGCATTAACACAATGTCGTCGAGGGCATTTACGTTGCACATTCACCCAGAATCGTGCTCGCTCCACTGAGATATGGCTTCTTTGAGATGCTTTAGACTGGTTATGCTGCCCATTCGTTCCTGCTGCTCCTCAGTGGTCTCCGAGCTAAGCTCTCGGACAAATACTGGGCGTAGGTGCTCGCTTTCCTGTTGTATAAATCTTGCTCCTAGTATGCACTTCTCGTAGAGCTCCTTTTTCACTCAGAGTTTCGGCATTCACTCTGTTTCTATCCCTGTGGAGATCAATTCTTATCCGACTTCGTTCCTCAGTTTTGGCCTGCCTGCCCTGACCCTTCCCTCGACTTCTTGTTCTTTCAAGTTCAGCTCCACTCACCTGCATTCCATGCCTCGTTTGCGCCATAGGATGAGAAGCAGACAAGGCTCGAGCCGTGGTGGTCCATCCCATCGCCCTCCTCCCTCCTCGCCTAGCTCCTCTTCTACGCCGTCTGATTCCATGCGGGGTCGTTATCCCGTGGCTCGCAGCGGGCGGAGCTCTCTGGCGGGCCGTGGGACTGCTATGCCTACAAGAGGCCTCTCTAGTCTCCTCCCGGGTCAGCAGCATAGGGCTCAGTTCCACTTCCCCTTCTTGCTTAACATGCCTACTGTCACGACCACCATCACCATTGATTTCAAAGAAGAGCCGCTTGATTCGACTGCCGAGCTCACCGAATCTCCTCCAGTGCAATTGACGACTGATAGGCCTTGTTCTCCTCCTAGAGAAGGTCAGAAGCGGAAGATGGTTGAGGGAAGCTCCTCGCAGGACCCCTTCATGGATTTTGGAGTGGGTGACTTCAAGAGAGGTTGTTTTACTGCTCCTATGGTCAAGGAGGAGGCGGAAGCTACCAAGCAGGATGCTCCGGGTAACAATATTGATGTGCAGGCTGAGGATGAACCCGATGCCTACACCTGCCATGTGGTCGAGTCTCCTCCTTCCTCCCAAGGTAATTAATGGCCTTTCTTCTTTCTGGCTTGTTTTTGGCTGCTCGTTGTGCCAGGCTCAGCTCTGGTAATCATATGCTAACTCAGTTTAGATGGTTTTACTTCTACTTCTCTGAGTGTCGATTCCCCCTTCGTGGGCGGCAGATTATCCTGTATAATATCGAACATGTTTACAATTCCAGAGCTGAATGTTGTAGGATGTTTTGCTGTTGGGGTTCTCCGACCGGTTTCCCCTATGAGGGCAGCTTTTTTTTGCTGAGATGCCTGTCTGTGCTTCACTATTGTAATTGTCTCTCGGCACTGTGTTTTGTTATTTTGACAAAATGTCATGGCTGTACTAGAATGCCCATCTCTCTAGCTAGAATTTCTGAGGCCTCGGCCTCCATGTAATGGTATTTTGTATATAAATAAATTAAGCTTATTCAGAAAAATAAATAAATAAATATATAATTAAAAATAAAAAATATTTCAATTTGTGCCAATGCGGAAAATATTTAAAATATAAATATTAGTTCTAAATTAAATTCCACTTTACCCCATAAATTAAACGATTTATAGTTAGACTGAGGGGGGAAAATCAATTGGTGATCGAATTAATGTGAAATCACATGAAAATTGAGAGATCCAAGGTTCAAATCCCCTCAGTTGTGACCCTGTTTATAGAGAGGAGGACAAGACGTAGACCCAAAGAGGTTTACAAGTAGCTACACGTTAGGTGAGTTGTTGGGTAATAAATTATAATTCATATTTGTAACCATGATATTTCATAACTTTGTATGTAAATGTAAATAATAAACACAAAAATTTAATACTTTCAATAAAGTCTTATCCTAAACTATATATATATATATATCTATATATATATATATATATATATATATATATATATATATATATATATATATATATATATATATATATATCTATATATATTGTCATATGTATGCAACTATATGTATTATCAAATTTTTAACTAAATTAGAAACAAAATTATTATTGTATATAGGAATGTAGAATCTATATATAATATAAATAATTTTTTTGTTAGAAGAAAAAATCGTGATTTTATTTAACTTGCAAACAAGAAACAAAATTACATTCTAGAGATGTTGCTAAGCATTCAAGCATATCATTATTTCAACAAATGAACAAAAAATAAATAAAACTATTAAAAATTACATCAATTTGCAAGGGTTGAGTGTGATAATAATCACTTAACTTCCCCTTTTTCTTTTCTTTTTCTAGAACCTTTTCCAAACCCCATCTTTCAGTTCAGTTGTTTCTATTTCCTCTTGATTTCTAGTTTTCTGCGGTTAAGCTTATTTATTTGAATATGATCTCTTAGATACATGGGTTCTTTTGATTCCCCCTATTTGATTGAATCCTCTTTATGCTGCTCCATTTCTTTGATCTCTACCATTTTATTTCCTTTCTGGATATCGATCATAGTTTCTAACTGATTCACCTCTCCTTCAGTTTCTTGGATGCCTTATTTTGCTTGTGCATCCATATTTGGAGCATTAAACATAGTATTGTCTTCTTCTTCTTTATAAATTTGGGTGATGGGCCTAAAAATTAGATACAAATTAAGGCCCATCTAGCCTTTCCTATGCACATAAGGGTTATATTAAATACCTCCTTATGCACATAATAATGTTTTCCTAGCTTTAATAAGTTCTTGGGATTTAGTAAGGTTTAGAGATAATCTATTAATATGTGCATAATATTATTTATTTCTGTAGAATATTTTGAGAATATTGGGCATATTGTAAGGATTTGAAGGTGAGATAATCTAGGGACTTGTCCCTACCACATGATGGAGAAATAAATGAGTTAAATATCATGAAACCATTGACATATTCTGGATCTCCATTGATTGAGAAAATATAGGGATGTGTTCCCTCCATATTTCAATATTTAATAAAGTTCCCTCCTAAAGGGGACCATATCCACTTTTCTAGGAGTTTTGAAGGGAAGTCGTCTCTCTCTTCAAGGAGGTTGTTCCTCAATTTTTTTTTTTTTTATATAGATAAAGGTGCCTAGTAGCCCAATAACAAGTCTTAATTAGTGGAGAATAAATTTTTAGGAGTAGAAAGCTTCTTTCTCTAGTATTTTGTTATGTACTATTTTTACATTGAATGAAATCCATATTATTTTTAGCTTGGTCCATCTTTAGAGGGATGAGTCATATTGGGTTACAACCCAAACTAGTGGCTTTAATATCTCTACTTTATGTATTTATTCATGCATCTTCCTTCTGGTATCTATCTAGCCATATTTCATTTCCTTTCTAGCATAGTTTGTTTATGAGAAAGTTTTTTGTGCGCGTCTGTCAATCACCTCTATTGTGGGAAGTGTGGTTGTATATATTATGTTATAAAACCAAAAATATAGTTACTTTCCTATTGCAATAGTTAGATCTTTAATTCGTTTCTTTTTCATCTCTTCTTTGCAATTAAATCATTTTTCTATCACTCTTTTTGAGCATCAAAAGAAAAAAATACCTTGTGTGAAAGTCAGGGCATGGGTTTGTAGAGATGAGAATTCTAATTTACACTTTTCATTCCATCACCAACACCTTCCTTCCTTACCCAACAACCTCTTCAAGAAAAATATTTACAAATATCACTTCCCAAATTTGTTAGAGGCCACCATGTGCATCTTTATTTGTGCAAGATGGGCTCTTGAGGAGTGCTGGGCTTGGAAAGGGATTCATAGACCCTTCCATTACCTTATCCCACTATCTATTTCCTTCAAAACACCTTCTAAGCTGATATATTTATCTTATATCTGATCCTATACCAAAACTGGACAATCTCGTAACATTATGTCTCGATCTTGTAATACTACAAAAAAAACCTCCAAATGCATTCTTAATTGCCCAAAAATACTATTAGCCACCCCTAGGAAATAAATAATGATAATAATACCATAATTATGAATAAAATGTATTCATATACCTAGTAGGTAATTTTCTTTCATTAATAAATTATATAGACAAAGATTTCCAATAATCATGTAGCAAAAAAGTAGTAAATTTCTACTAATTTTTAGCACATGTTAGTGAGGGTAATATTGAGTGATTACATTTGTATTGGATTCCTAGCACATCCTAATTAATTACATAATTAACCCCATTCAGTTTTTTCTTTATTAGGTTAGGAATTTGGTAGGTTAACTAGCTCACTAATTCTGGAATTTTTGGGTTTTCGATTAGTAATTTTATGCTAATTCTTAACACATGTTAAAAGGGGTATTTATGAGTGGTTATAATTGTATTTTATTCTTAGGAATCTATAATTAATACCAAATTTTACCCCATATAATTTCAATTTTATTTATTTCTCATTCGATGAGATAAGTCAATGGACACAGTAGCTAGAACACTCGTGTAGCAACAAAGAGTTTCCTATAGAATTTTGTTTTTTTGGTATTTCCTTTCCCAAATTTGTTAGTAGGTGAAAATGCCTCATTTTTAACCCCTTTCCTATGTTAAAATCACGATCATGAACCCTTTTTTAATCCTCATAAACCTACGTATACTTGCGCTAATCCAAGAACTTTGTCCTATCCCTGCACTAGTCCAAGAACTTTGTCCTATCCCTACACTAGTTTATATTTCATACTTAAGGTTTAGTAAGTACTCAATTAATAATTTTTAAATATATTTTATTCCTTTTACATTCTTGGAAATAATATTTTTCTTCCTAAATTATTTTGATAAGCGGATTTATTAATCTCGAATCATCATGGTCTAGTCCAGGTAGATTCTTGCACCGTTGGCAGCCGACTGTTCCACGATTTCTGTAACAACCCGTTACCTAACACGGGATCTTAGTTCTAGCTTGACCCATTCAGTCATGGTAATATTAAGTGAAAATCATAGCGAAGGATAATCAAGGATATGGCTAAATATTTATCGCCGACCAATGAATAGCTAGTATTCTATTAGAGCTTATGTCTTTTTTCGTACCGTTGTTTTTTATTTCGTTCAAGCCAAAAGGCTGGAATTAAAATAACACTATGTAATTTTGTGATGGACAAGGCCGAAATGGTTGTATAAATGTAAATCTTAGATATGATGTTAGGGAGCGATAGCCATGCCACTGTAACACTGGAAAATATGTAAATTTGTGTTGTCACCCTCGTTCTGGGTTGGACTATACTTATCATGTATTTTTGCTGAATCGAATTAATACAAAGAGTTATGCCATGTTGTTTACATCTTGCATTTTGATATTTTATTGATGTATCTTTGAGCCCTTAATTTCTACGTCTCCTAAACGAGAAATGAGCTGGTTGGCTAGTGCCCAAACGACCCAGCTCATTTGCCCTCTCGTGCTTTCCTCTAGTTAAAGGTGTGTGTGTTAATTTTATTGATGCAACACGTGGATTGAGTTTGTAATCCTTTTATTTATAAGAATTCTGATTTCATTTCTTTGACAGTCAAGCGTGATGGATCCGTTGTATGTTTAATTATAGTTCGATTTATTTTTAGTCATTTTCTTTTTCACGAGTTGTAATTGAATTCTGCCCGGAGTTTTGTAAGCACATTCCTGCACTAGTGCGATCATAGTTTCTACAACTTAGTCTTTCAGTTCATCACATCAAGATTTTTTCATTTCTTTCCTTTGCAACAATGTTATTTATTTCTGCAAGTGAAAGTCCATTAGTAAATAAGAGTATCTTCAATATTAAAAGTTAAATCTTAGGAATTAAAAGATATCTGGTTAACTCATGAACAAGTGTTGTTAAGTTACATTGATCTGTGCTTGCAATTCATATTTTAAGGGAAAGAATTAAAACATAAATCTAAACAATTAAAAGGAACCTTTCTGAGCCCAGAAAGATTAGAAGCATATTTGATTTATGTAAGTAACTATCGCAGGGATAAAAGCTTGTTGTCATGCTTGAGTTATTTCTTTCATTGAATTAAAGAAAGCGTGTTTTAAACTTTTCAATGTTGTTTTTATTTCGAAGTTATTTTCATTAAAAGATTTAGTTTGGTTGAAGCATTCCTTTTGATGCGTGCAAGTTATTTCAGATTTCTGATTCACTCTTTCCAAGTTTATTTTATAGATTAACATGCTCTTTCTTTCCTTGAAATTAATTGGGAACTTGGTGCAGGAACCTCTGTTCCGGTATAGGAACCAATATCATGTTACAGGAATAGAGCTCTCAAAGGAAAAATCTTCAAACCCCCTGCACGAAGACATAAATCTCCAGTGCAAGTAAAAATAAACTTCCCACACCTAAGTACTCGTCTTGTACTTTTTCAAGAAGATTGCATGAGTACAGGAATAATGACCTGGTGTAGGAAGGAAGATCCGTAAGAAGGCAGATATTTCGAAGGGCCCACTTGTGAACCTGCCAACACCCATACTGGAGATAAACATAGAATTTCACTTCAGCAATCAAGTTTGTTTACAACAAGTGTGAAATTTCCTTGGTTTGATTTATTTGCAAAGTAATTTATTTCGCCTTCCAGCACTATAACTTCTTTGGTGTAAATTGTTGTGTGATCTTTCATTTCAATCCTGTAAGATATTGATTTAAGAAGTAGGAATGGGTAGGAAAAATTCGTACCACTTCTGGCATTTCTTGTGCTTCATCTCTAAGTCTATGGAAACCGGGTTGAATTTTAAGTGTTCAAAGGTGTTTTCTTAACTGTGATTCCTGTACCCAACATTTTGGCACCGTTTCCAGGGAGGTGATTTGAATTGGTAAGAATTTTTTGTTTTTCTGCAATAGGGGTAAGTGTACTATTATTTTTTTGCAGTGTGCTTTTATTAATAGAAGGAATTTATAGGTGTTGAGTTATTTTTAACTGTAGCATTTTATGGAATTTTTGTTTTTTCATTTTTTTGAAATGAATGGCTAAAAGGGGTAAGGGTCCAAAGCCCACTTAGGGCCAAGGAAATATTGGTAAATCTGAAAAAAAATTCACATATTGGGGCTTATTTTGCAAGCAGAAAGTCCAAAAAAAGCAAGACTTATCACGCAGGACCTGACCACTTAGATTCTGGCAACAGTAGTCTAGGGGTGACACAGCCCATGAAGGGGAAGAAGGAGACTATTGGAACCCATAGTCAACCTTCTCAGCCTATTGAGAGAGGTTTTATTGGAGGAACAACAGTGACAGATCACCAGCACCATGACTGTTAGAAAATTATAGATTATAGATCAATGGAACAAATAAAATATATGCGAAAACACAAACATAAGAAACACATAAAACCAGAGAGACAAAGGTATATGTGGCTCACCCAGTTTGGGCTACGTCCACCCCAAACAACCAGTACTTCCTTTCTATTATCGAGAAAAATGAAGAGATACAACCCACATCAGATCTGCTTTAATATCCTCTGTTCTCTCTCATAGTCTCCCTATTTGTCTCTCGCTCTGATAATACACATACAATGCACAGTCGTAATACAATACCTTCATACAAGTGAGGGGTTGCCTTCTATGGCAAAAAGCCCCAAACTAAACATAAATCTTACTGTCAGATCACCCACCTAATGAGTGACTCAGATTGACTAGAAATTACTATCCTTTTACAAGGCAATTTTACATATGTTTTTAGCTTCGAGGGCTCCATAAAGTCACCGCTGCCCCCCATGGATCCCCCAGGAAGAATTTAAGTATGGGCGGCGTTGCTGCCCCATTAAGGTACAGGGGTCCAATGCTGTGATAAAAAATAAACAAGATAATCAGGCTCCACACCCAACAAACTCCCACTTGGACACTGATTTGTAGCAACTCCATCGCTGCTTCATTTGCTGGAAAATGACTCCTCTTTGGACCTGGTTGTTTCTAATCTTCATCGTCATTCTTGAATACCAATTGAAATTGAGCATATTCTCATTTTCTCCCTGGCTACAAGTTTTGTTAGCATATCTGCAGGATTCTGGCTAGTGTGTATCTTTTTCAGCTTCAATTGTTCATATTCCAATACTAACCGTATAAAATGGTACTTGAGATGTATGTGTTTAGTCTTGGAATGAAACGTTGAGTTCTTTGTAAGATGAATGGAACTTTTGCTATCACTGTATAACGTACCCATATCATGCTTCTTACCTAATTCATCCATAAACCGTTGTAACCAAATAATTTCTTTACTAGTCTCTGTAGCAGCAACGTACTCTGCTTCTGTTGTTGAGAGCACAACAACACTTTGGATTTTTGAAACCCAACTGACAACTATTCCACCTATAGTAAATACATACCCTATAGTGATCCTCCTATTATCTCTCTCACATGCCATATCTGCATCAACATATCCCTATAGAGAAATGTTTGAACCACCAAAGCATAATTCCTGATTTGTGGTTCCTCTCAAATATCTGAGAATCCATTCACTGTCATCCAATGTTCTTTTTCTGGATTGTTCATGTACCTACTTACAACTCCCACTGCATGTGCAATATCAGGCGTTGTGCAGACCATTGCATATATTAAGCTTCCAACTGCTGATGCATATGGAACTTTAGACATATAATCCATTTCTTCTTGGGTCTTGGGGAACATATCCTTACTAAGTTTGAAATGGTTAGCAAAAGGTGTACTAACTGGTTTTGAATTCTGAATATTAAATCATTTCAACAACTTTTGTATGTACTCATTCTGAGACAATGTTAATTTGTGATTTTTCGTGTCTCTAGTTATTCTCATACCAAGGATTTGTTTTGCAGCTCCCAAATCCTTCATTGCAAAATAATTTTCCAATTTTCTTTTGAGAACATTTATTTCCTACATGTTAGATCTTGCAACAAGCATCTCATCTACATACAATAACAATATAATATAGCTGCCATCATTTTTCTTTTACATATAAACACAATGATCAGAGTGACATCTAGTATAACCTTGTTCAAACATAAAACTGTCAAATTTTAGATACCACTCCCTTGGAGCTTGTTTTAAGCCATACAAGCTCTTCTTTAACCAACACACTAATTTTTATTTCCCTTTGACCTCATATCCTTTTGGTTTCTCCATATAGATCTCTTCCTCAAAATATCCATGGAGAAATGTTGTATTTACATCTAATTGTTCAAGATGTAAATCTCCTGCTGCTACAAGACTTAAAATAGTTTTGTTTGAAGGCATCTTAACAACAGGAGAAAATATTTCATCAAAATAAATACCTTTCTTCTGTGAAAACCCCTTCACCCCAACTCTATCTTTCTACCTTTTTTTTTCTCCATCTTCTTCCTTGACCCTATAAACCCATTTATTCTGCAATGTAGTTTTACTTGCAGACAACTTGACTAAGTCCCAAGTCTGGCTATGCATTAAGGATTCCATCTCTTCTTCCATGGCTAACACCCACTTCTTCCTAGTTTCAACATGCATTGCTTCTTCATAACATTCGGGTTCACCAGAATCAGTCAAAAAGAAATAATATAATGAAGGACAGTATCGTTCAGGGGGTTTACTTATCCTGGTAGATCTTCTAACACCACTTTCAGGTGTTTGAGGCGCCTGTTGTTGTTGTTGTGGATGTTGGTTATTATTATTTCCATACACCTTTACTTTTTCTGTTATCTCATCAAGAGATGTGTATTCTTTGTTTTCTTTTTATTGTCTCTTTTCCTACAACTGATTCTTATACAATACCTTTTCATTGAATATTACATCTCTACTCCTAATGATTTTGTGATTTTCATAATCATATAAGCAATAACCAAAATCATTAACACCATATCCAATAAAGGTACGTTTCTTTGATTTTGCCTCAAGCTTTGTTCTATTTTTTTTTATTAATATGGACAAAGGCCTCACAACCATAAGGCTTTAAAAAAGAGTAGTTTACCTTTTTACCTATCCATGCTTCCTCTGGAATACCACCATCCAAGGAACTTGAAGACCCTCTATTTATTAGATAAAAAAAAGTATCTACAACATCTTCCCAAAATTGTAAAGGAAATCCTGCATGCAATCTCATGCACCTCGCATGCTCCATGATTGTTATGTTCATCCTTTATGACACACAATTTTATTGTGGTGTTCTTGGAACTGTCTTCACTCTGTGAATTCCATGCTCTAAACAATACCTATTAAACTTTTTGCTGCAATATTCACCTCCATTGTCTGATCTGAGACACTTTCTTGTCTCAATATCAACCGAAGCTTTACATTTCTTGAAAGTATCAAATACATCATATTTATTATGAATACAATAAATCCAAGTATTTCTAGTTGCATCATCAATAAAAGTAACATAATAACGAGAGCCACCGAGAGATGATACCTGAGCAGGTCCCCATACATCTGTATGCACAAGCTCTAATTTTTCGCTCTTCTTTTATTTCACAAATCTGAGAAATCTGACTCTCTTCTATTTTCCATAGATGCAAATCTTAGAGAAATCCAAATCAATATTCTTCAAACCCGACAACAAATTTCTTGAGTGAAGAATCTCCATCCCCTTCGCGCTCATGTGTCTGAGCCTATGATGCCATAATGTTGCATTTGCTCCTTTGGAAGTTAAAGCATTAACAGAGTTAGAAATACCATTTCATAAATACAATTTACCAACGTTTTCACCTTTTTTTATTACCAGGGCTCCTTTGGTGACCTTCCAAATTTTATCTGTGAAAGATGTCACACAACCTTCACTGCCTAACTACCCTGTTGAAATCAGTTTTTTCTTCAGATCTGGAACATGCCTTACCTCCTTTAATAGCCATTGGTTTCCATTTTTTTGTTTTACAATAACTTTACCCATTCCAACAATTTTACAGGGTTTATCATCACCCAAACGAACTTTTCCAGAATATCCTTGAACATATTCATGAAAATATTTCTTATCAGGTGTGGCATGGAATGAGGCCCCTGAATCTACCAGCCAAGAATTAGTAACATTTTCAAAAGAAAGAATGAAAGCATCTTGTAACACATCACCTACTACATTTTCTTCATGATTTTTTTCTTGCTGTGCATCGCCTTCTTTTCCCTTCTGAGATCTACAGTCTTTCTTTAGGTGTCCTTTCTTTGTGCATTTCTAGCACACTATCCCCAATCCGGACTTGGATTTTCCTTTCCTTGATTTACTACGATATCCTGAGCTCTTTCCTCTTTCCATTTTTCTTCCCCAGGACTCTGCACTCAAATAATTACCCGATGTCTCACTGGAGCTTTTCCGTCGCATTTCCTCTCTAAGGATAGCACCAACAACATCATCAAACTTTAAAGAACTAGATCCAGAGATAGAGTTACTAATGGCCATAAATAAACCATTCCAGCTTTCTGGAAATGAGCACATAAATAAAAGAGCCCTAAATTCATCATCAAAGTTTACCTCTACAGAACTTAACTAACTGGTAACTGTATTAAAATCATTTAAATGGTCTGCAATATATCCACCTTCCGACATCTTCATATTAAATAAATGTTTCATAAGAAATACCTTTTTTAGGGTCGAGGGTTATTCATATAATTTTTCCAATGCCTCAATCAAACTCTCTATTGTTGTTTCCTTCAAAATATTGAAGGCTATCGATGCCGCGAGGCACAACCATACTATTCTGAGTGTCTTTCTATCAAGAATCACCCATTTTGCATCTGTCATAGCCATCGAATTCTTTGCTTTTCCGCGCAATGGTAGGTACAGATCTTTCTGATACAGATAATCTTCCACTTGTATCTTCCACATCGGGAATTTTTGGCCGTTAAATTGCTCGACCCTAAACTTACCATCTTCTACTATTTCTCCCACTCAAACCAGGAACCCTTCTTTCCTGCGAGTTTATCAGCCAAATATACCTTCGGCTCTAATACTAGTTGTTAGAAAATTAGATATTATAGAGAAATGGAACAAATAAAATATATGTGGAAACACAAACACAAGAAACACATAAAACCAGAGAGACACATATATGCGTTGTTCACCTAGTTTGGGCTATGTCCACCCTGAGCAGCCAATCCTTCCTTTCTATTATCCAACAAAATGAAGAGACACAACCTATAACAAATCTGTTGTAATATCCTTTGTTCTCTCTCACAGTCTCCCTATCTATTTCTTGCTCTAAGAATACACATACAATGCACAGGCGCAATAAAATACCCTCATACAAGCGAGGGGTTGGCTTCTAGGGGAAAAAACCCTAAACTAAACATAACTTCTACTGTCAGATCATCTGCCTAATGAACGAATTAGATTAACGAGAAATTACTATACTTTTACAAGGCAATTTTACATCTGCTTTTAGCTTCGGGGGAATTTCCCCCAAAACCCCCTGCTAGGGGGGGCTCCATAAAGTTGCATCCCCCCTGGACCCCCCAGGCAGTGTTTAATTACGGGCAGCGTTTCCGCCTCATTAAGGTACATGGGTCCAATGCTGTGGTACAAAATAAACATGATAATCGGCTCCACACCCAACAATGACGAGGGTACTGTCGAAAATCAAGTAAATGAGGAACAATCCATTTGTGCATTCCTAATTGTGGATCCTGATGTAATTGTGCAAATGAAAAATATACCGCCATCATCTCTTCCTAAATTCTATGGTAAGGTACATGAAGACACAAAATATTTTCTATTTGAGTTTAATATTTTTTGTAGGAGCTATGATTATTCATCTAATGCTTAGAAATTAAAGTTGTTTCTTACAACTCTCAAGGATGCAGCATTGTGTTGGTTCATGGGACTAGGGGGAAATGCTATATATTCTTAGGAACATATGAAGAGAGTGTTCTTATCAAAATATCAGGAATATTTTAAAACTAGAGATATTATAGATGAAACCTTTACTGTTATGCAAAACGATGATGAGACTCTACAGGAATACTTAGAGAGATTCATGTATATCCTTCAAAGGTGAAAGCACAAATTTGATTTGAGTACCATTAGGACCTTGTTATTACGTGGACTTACTGATGATGCAAGGAATAATTTAAATATGTTAGTACAAAGAGATATTGCCTAGAAACCTTTTGATCAAATCTGTGACTTGTGCAGGAAATTCTCAAGGAATCAATATAGATTCAGTAAAGGAATTCGAAACAGAAATAAGAAAACCAAATATACTGAAGCTATGATCTTTGGATTGGAGAAAAAAAAGGATAACATGAAAATTGAAATAATGAATACTATTAGAAAACAAATAGACTTTGAAATTTCAGTAAAAACATGTACATGAACAAGAGTCATTATCTATTTTTTGTCCAAAATGTAGAAAAAAACATCTTTTAAGAGAATTTCCTCTTCATGTTAAAGGGACTAATAAATGTGAAATTTTTGCAGATAACCATGCCACAGAGAAATTTCCTTCCATAATTTTGCTAAAAATTTTATTTGAGGGAGGAAAACCTAAAGTCGAATCATCACATGCTATGGGAGCATGAAGAAACTGGCTTCAAGTAAGTGTATGTATGGCTCCTGAACTTCCACCACATCTTTTTGTATATATTGAACATCCATATTCCTATCCTGACAATAGTCACTCTCAACATTGGCAGCATGGGAACCAATACAATTATGGACAACCCTCCCAATCTTGGAAACAAGGATGGAGATGGCCAAACCATTCACAACATTCCTATCCTCCATCGATGCAATAATACCCTAAAAAATATGCACCTTACGCAATACCACAACTATCATTACCCCAGCTAAGTCTACCTATGCCACCATTACCTTTACCACCACCGTTTCGAACTCATAACATTCCCGCCCAAGACATACCAAACCCAAATAAGAATGTGGTACAAATGATTCATTCTATGAACTTGCTTTTTCCATCTAGATATTAGTCTATGCGAGTTGGAGTCAATGATATCCAATTGAGATCAGGGAAGATAATAAACTTAGAAAATAAGAAATAGCCTATGGTGATTATCAAAGAGAAGGGTGAGGAGGAAGCTCCTAACCATTCTCTAAGATATGTCACCATTAAGCCCATCCCTGTACCTCCAGAGCCTTTTCCATCCTCTTCAAACCAACCTCCCTATCGAGAGAGGCTAGCTATGGAGAGGAATGACCCCATTCCTAAGTCTATCTTGGCTTTTGAGCTTAGTGATATTTTTATAAAGGTCCTTTTTATCCATGCTATCAAACAAATACCTATTTGTACAAAAATAATTATGGATCTCTGTCTCAAGAAGCCAGGAAGGATAATATTGGAACCCTAAACCATTCAATTTGTTGGAAAAGCAAAAGAGTTAATAATGAGATGTATACCTATGGAAAAATACATAGACCCTCAAAACCATATTCTCTCTATTCAGATAGGTGATTTCCTTGTCACTAATGTGCTTATAGACCTGGGAAAACCATTAACGTTATGACCATCAAACCATAGATCAAATTGGATTGGTCCATATTCATCCTACCCCCACTGTGCCTGAATTGGTAGACATATCTAAAATCAAGCCAAAATGAGTGTTGGATGATGTGATCATTTCATTATATTCTTGGGAATATCTCATAGACTTCATTATGCTTTAGCCAAAGAATCCAGTGGGAGGACACCCCTTGATCTTGGGATGACCATGGCTTGCTATGGCCAATGCTTACATTAGATAATGTTCTAGTGAAATGTATATTTTCCATGGATATCCTAGGAAGAAGGTCACCTTATATCCACCTTCTAGATCCATTTAGGATATCTGAGACACCTTGTGGCTAGATTATATTAGTGATGATGAGACTCAGTTTGTCTCCATGTTACATCATTGTGTTGAGTCCTCATAGGAGAGTGAGATACATGGCTTGTTGAACAATCAAGAAGCCATGCCTAATTTTGAGTCATTGAGCCAAATTTTTGGTCTGAATTTTCAAGAAAGTGATAATCCTCAAACTCCCTCCTCACCATCTCTAGTAGCGCTAGTGTGTACTCTTGAGCTCGATACCACTCTTGTTGAGATTATTCCAGTAAAATATTTGCATATTAGTTCAGACTTGGATTCATCCCAATAAGAGTAGCTTGTGAATTTGTTGCAAAACCATCTTGATGCCTTTGCATGGGGTTATGAAGATATGAAAGGAATCCATCCTGAAACCTGTAGTCATCATATTTATATTCAGGATGGATCCTGACCTGTCTGAAAACCCCAAAGGTGCATGAACACAATTCTAGGAGATGTTGTAAAATAAGAATTGCAAGAACTCTTGGATGT
Organism: Pinus albicaulis; assembly: GCA_034641835.2. Taxonomy (NCBI): domain Eukaryota; kingdom Viridiplantae; phylum Streptophyta; class Pinopsida; order Pinales; family Pinaceae; genus Pinus; species Pinus albicaulis. Next base: position 1,356,677,638 of record CM076580.1, read on the forward strand.
TGATTTTATCTATCCTATTTCCGACAGCCAGTGGGTCTCCCCATTGGCATTAGTCCAGAAAAAAGATGGGATATGGAACATTTTCATTGATTATAGAGAACTAAACAAATAAACTCTTAAGGATTACTTCCCCCTTCCTTTAATCGATCATGTGCTTGATGCCCTTGCTGGTACGAAGTACTTCTCTTTTGTAGATGGCTTTTGTGGTTATAACCAGATATAAATTTCACTCGAGGATCAAGATAAAGCCACTTTCACATGCACATGGGGTACATTTTCTTACTCAGTGCTTCCCTTTGGGCTATTTAATGCCTCAACTACCTTTCAAAGGGCAGTCATGGCTATTTTTGCTGACCTTGAGTGTGTATAAATATATTGGATGACTTCTCTGTGTTTGGTGATTCATTTCAAGATTGCCTAAAAATATAGAAAAGGTGATTCTTTGTTGCCAAGAAGCTCATCTTTATTTGAGTGATAAAAAGTGAAAGTTAATGTGAAAATTAGGTGTAGTTCTTGGTCATCTAATTTCTGGAAAAGGTATCCAGGTTGACACCGCAAAAATAGAATTCATTTTGAATCTTCCTGCACCGAAAACTAAAATGGAGGTGAGATGTTTTCTAGGACATGCATGGTGCTATAGGAGATTCATTTAGAACTTCTCTAAGATAGCTACCCAAATTTTCTAACTTTTAGCTAAGGATAGTGAGTATTCTTGGTCCACAGCTTGCCAACAGTCATTTGAGACATTAAAGGGAAAACTAGTATTGGCATCAGTTTTGAGGGGACCAAACTGGTCCCTGCCATTTCACACTTCCTCTGATGCCTTGGATACTGCCATTTGCACAAATTTAGGATAGGATGAAGAAAAGAAATCCTATGTTATCTACTTAATCAGTAAAAACTTGTCACCCACTGAATTAAACTACACAATTACTGAGAAAGAGTTTTTAGCTGTAATTTTTGCTATTAAAAAATTCAGACAGTACATTACAGGGTATCAAGTCTTTATGCATATTGATCATTTCACAATAAAATATTTGATGAATAAATGATTAACTAGTGGTAGGGTGACCATGTCATTATTATTATTGCAAGAATTTAATATTACTCTTGTTGATATACTAGGAAGATCTAATGTAGTAGCATATTTTCTTTCAAGGTTAAATAATCCTAGGGAAGTAATTCCTGTTGATGATGATTTTCCTGACGAACATATTTTCCCTGTGTCAACGAAATATCCATGTTTCACTGACATATATAACTATTTGGCCACTGGAAAGAAACCACCTCACTTATCTACTCATGAAAAGCGGAATATTATAATGAAAAGTGTTGCATACTCCTGGGTTCAAGGAGACCTCTTTTACACCTGGCCAACCCTAATTATCCGAAGGTGTGTAAGAGAGGAAGAAGTGTTTGAAATATTAAAATCTACTCATGACGAACCTTTCGAAGGTCACTTCGCTGATAAGTAGACTGCATATAAAATATTATGGGCTGGCAATTTTTGGCCCTCCTTATTCAAGGATGCCAACAATATGTCAATCTATGTGATAGTTGTTAGCGAGTGGGCCAACCTAATCAAACCAATGAAATTCCTTTATGTCCTCAAGTTATGATTGAGCCTTTTGAAAAATATGTTATTGATTTCGTAGGACCAATAAATCCGACATCATCAAATAAAAAGCATATTTTGGTTTGTACAGATTTCATTGCAAAATGGGTAGAGGCTAAAGCTGTTTCTTTTGCTATTGAAAGAGTTGTTGTTGATTTTATTTTTACTGAAATATTTACTAGATTTGGTGTGTCGAGAGAGATTTTTTATTGGAATGGTCTGTAGTTCATTTCAAATTTGGTACATGGTGTGATGGAGTAGTACAAAATTCAGCACAGGAAATACACACCGTATCACCTATAAGCAAATGGCCAGGTGGAGTCCACAAACAAGGTAATTTAGTCCATCCTCATGAAGACAGTAAAAATGCATAGAAAGGATGGGTCTAACAGATTACCATAATCCTTCTAGGCATGTCAAACCACTTGGAGGAATAGAACATGACATACATCATATGAGCCGGTATACGGGAAACAAGTCCTTTTGCCGATAGAATTGAAAATCAATACTTTCAAAGCTACAGTTTAGTTGGGACAAGACCTCTCTAAAGAACAAAAACAATGTCTTCTACAATTAAATGAGTTAGATTAATTTCTAAGGGAATCTTTTGAAAAAAAAAATATTGGTTCAAAAGTAGCGCAAAAAGTGGCATGACAAGTCCATCCAAAAGAAGTAGTTCCAACCAGGTGATTGGGTACTCCTTTACGATTCCAGATTTAAATATTTTAAAGGGAAGTCCTATACATGTTGGATGCGACCTTATGAGGTGGTCAAAGTGTTTGAAAATAGAGCGGTAGAAATCAAAACTATTGATGGACAAAATTCAGTGTTCCTTGTGAACGGGCATAGATTAAAGGTATATTTTCAGCCCCTCACTAAAGGTAATTGTATGCTGTAGGTCCAATGGTAGTCTAAAAAGGAGATGATCGGTGGCAATGCCAACCTATTGAAAATATGATTCTTTCTTTTCCAAAATAAAATAAAATTTAATAAAAATAAAAAAATGACAAAAAGAAAAACAAAAAGAAAAAGAAAAAAACCTTTTCCTATAATTGTGAAAATCAGTTGATTGGCATGATTGTAGAAGGATCAACTTGAAAACTAGCATGCTAGCAGGGAGATCAAAATTTCAATAAAAAGGGAATTTTATTTTATTTTTAGATATGTTGGTTGTCACCAAGAAGAAGCAGGTTCAAATGGGAACTAATCACTTACCCAAGTTTTGGGTGGCTAGCATGGAAATTTTTATCCAAAAAACAGCCAATTCCAGTTGCATTTACTTTTTCCAGCACCACTGGAGGCAAATTTCAGAGGTAAATGATGCCCTTCTTATACTTCCCATTTTGTAATTTCCTGCTATTTTTTTTATTCTAAAACTCGAAATGAATTACCCTCCTTTTTCTTCTAAGGAAACTATCCCTATCCGATTTCATACTTCCCTCTTTTCCCTGAATGTTTTCCCGAAATTCCCTTTTTCAGTTATCCCTCTTGATGGTTTGATTCATAGAATCCCTACCATAATATTCCTTCCCATTCTGAAATTTACCTTTTCCCACTTCTTTTTACCCTCATGCATCAATGGCAGGATCTAATATTTGTAAGTGATATCGGAAGGCACACTTGACACCAAAGAATGGTGAATAAAACTTCCTTGTATAATAAGACAATTTTTCTAGCCAATGAATTGTATTCTATTAGAGTTTTTCTTTGTCCCTTTATTTCCTCAATGTTACAAACATCCCTGGTGCATACGGGTCTTAGTGCAGACACAATACAGTGCAAGCATACTCAATGCAAGCATGTTTCAGTTTAGGCACATTGCGGTGCAAGCAGAATCAGTGCAAGCAGGCTCGGTGTAGGCACAATCAGTGCAAGAACGTGCCCGATGGAGAAAAAACATTTAGGAATGATTAATTTGATGTAGGATATCTGATGCAAAATGTGTATTAGAAATTTTTTGTCTTAATCTTTTTGCAGACAAAAGAATACCCATCAAGAAACACTTAATTATTTCAATTATGGTTAACACTTTTCTTTGTCATATAATAATGTAGGAATAAATTATTCTAAGTACAACCTATTTTAAGTCATAAAGTGTTGTATTTTTAATGGGTACTGAAGTACGCCTTATGTGAAATTATGAAACAAATGCGCGACAATACGAACCCATATAAACCCAACACTTACCTTTTTTCAAAAATATCTTGCATCACCTATCGATAATTACTGTGCATGACCGTTACCTCCACCTCTTCCAATCATCATCGCATAATTGTACTAGACCGACTCATGTGTACAGCAGTACTGAAGGAATGATGATGAAGCACGATTGGATGGAAAAGGCTAAGAAGGCAGTGGGCTAATGACTCCATCATCATAAGATCCTTGACAACCCTTGAGCCTCTCTGTGTGATTTTTTTCTTGACAGAGAATTTGGGTGGATTTAGAAAAGAGATGGTGCCTATGAGAAGTGAATCGTCATCTTTGAAGGAGATTGATTAGACAACCGAGTATCGGAGTAGTCTTGCACTGTTGCAAGAATCGAGATTTCTCCCATTTTTGCAGAAATTCGATGGATTCAATACATTAGTGGCATTACAGTTTGCAAAGTCGTTTGAGGGAGACCGATCCAAGGTAATCTCATTAGAGTTCAAGGTCACAGAAGAATCCATAGCTCAGGCCATGGGCCTATTGACTGCGGGAGAATAGTGGTTCAAGAAGGAGAAAATAGAGAAAAAAATGTGGCGCAGATTTCTGATTAACCGCAATTTGAATGTTTATTGGAAGAAGGGGCTTCCATGCAGTGCCATAACTGGGAAATGGCGAGACCTCCTGTACATACTGTATAAATTTCTCACCTGCTAGGGGTGTTACTCGTTAAAATTCCTCTACCATATCCGCTTGTTGCTGCACTTTGAGTCAGGAAAACTCATTAATTTTCCCTACTTCCTGCTCATAAGTTTGGAAAAGATGGCAAAGGGTATTGAATAGGGGAAGGCTAGTAATGTCACATGCAAGCTATACCATCATGGGCTGATTGTGATTCTAGTTAGGAAAGAACTCGAGGCCAAAGGAATGACCTAGAAGGTATTTTTGAAAGAATTCCAGAGACAGAGTATGAGAAAATCATCCAAGAAGAATAATGCGGGCAAAAAATGAACATCAGAAGCTCTAACGCTGCACCCTACCAACAAAACACCAGTGCAAGAATAGGAGCACCTTGTCAAATCCACTCTGCCCATAATAGGAATAATAGACCAGAAGTTGTTGAAGAGAGGTACTATCTCTTTCTGGATTAGTCCCAATCAATCAAGCTCCCCAATTTTTTTGGATGAGTCACCAACGACTTCATAATCTCTTGGTTCTTGCAGAGGTAGTAGCCCATACTCTAGAAATGATGATCATGCAGAGAAGGAGGAAGATATAAATTTTTCAACCCTACCCCATACATTGAAGAAAAGGAAACTGACATCAAGTGCAAGAAAGGAGCAGGTAGAAGGTCAAGATGATGGGGCACACCATGTAGAGACCCTACATAATTTTGAGGAACAAGGTCTGAAACCCATGATGAAATAAGTGGACAGGGTCTCAAACTCCTGAGGAAATGAAAGCACAGGGTATTGAATCCCTTGGCGAAATGGACATGGAGGATACTGATATCCTGAGAAATATCAAAGTTCCAAGCACTGAAATCCCCAACAAAATTGAGCTGCATAAATCGAGCAGCCAAGAAAACATTGACCACGATGAGGATGATACATGTTTAGAGTTGGTTGCAGAGAATTTTCTTGCATCAGACAAGTTGGAAAAAGAGGACAATACCATCTACCTAAGTAATCGGGTAGAAGAACTTGAGCAGCAAGTTCACACACAGGAAACATTGAACCAAGCTCTGAGGGAGAAGGACATAGTGCAAAAACAAGGAAAAATGGAATTAACAGAATAATTTAGACAACAAAAGCAACATGTTAGGGTATGGAAATTTTGGGCCTCGAAGTATTATAAAAGGATTAAAAATTTGAACCATCAGCTTAATAAGGCCCGAGGCAAAAGTGTAAGCATAGTGGAAGCATGGTTCAATATACAAGTCAAGGATTGAAAAGGAGACTTCCCCTTTTTCAACTTTTGCAGCAGGTAAAGGTTGTGTGAGGACACACAATACCTTAGGGATGGGAGGATGTTAGTAGGTGAAAATGTCTCATTTTTTACCTCTTTCCTAGCTTAAAATCATGACCATCAACCCTTATTTTATCCTCATAAACCTCTGTATACCCTAAACTAAGCATAAATTCTACCGTCAGATCATTTGCCTAATGAATGGCCCATATTGACTAGAAATCACTATACTTGTAAAGAAATTTTACATCTATTTTTAGCTTCGGGGGCGCTTCCCCTGAAACCCCCCACCCAGGGAGGGGGCTCCATAAAGTCGCAGTCGTCCCCCCTAGACCCCCCAGGCAGTGTTTAATTATGGGCGGTGTTGCCGCCCCATTAAGTTATATGGGTCCAACGCTATGATACAAAATAAACAAGATAATCAGGTTCCACACCCAACAGTTTTCCCTCTCGTGCTTTCATCCAGTTAACGGTGTGCATGTTAATTTGATTGATGCAATGTGTGGATTTGCGTTTGTAATCCTTCTCTTTAGAAGAATTATAATTTCATTTCTTTAAAAGTCAAGTATGAAGGATCTGTTGTGTGTTTAATTACATTTCGATTTATTTTCATTCATTTTCTTTTCCACGAATCGTAATTGATTTCCACCTGGAGTAGTGCAAGCACATTCATGCACTAGTGCAACCATAGTTTATGAAACTTAATCTTTTAGTTCCTCACAACAATATTGTTTCATTTCTTTCCTTTGCAACAATTCGATATATTTCCTCAAGTGAATTTCATTAGTAAATAAGAGTCTTTTCAATATTAAAACTTAAATCTTAGGAATTAAAATATATCTGGTTAATTGATGAACAAGTGCTATTATGTTACATCAATCTATGCCCACACTTCATATTTTTAAGGGAAAGAATTAAAACATAAATATGAACAATTAAAAGGAAAATTTCTGAGTCCACAAAGATTACAAGCATATATGATTTATGTGAGTAAGTATCGCAGGGGTAAAAGCTCTTTGTCATGCTTGAGATATTTCTTTCAATGCATTAAATAAAGTGTGCTTTAAAATTTTGAAGATTGTTTTTATTTTGAAGTTATTTTCATTACAAGATTTAGTTTGGTTGAATCATTCCTTTTCATGTGTGCAAGTTATTTCAAAATTCTGATTCGCTCCTTGCAAATTTATTTTATAGATTAACACGCTCTTTCTTTCCTCGAATGTAATTGGGAACTTGGTGCAGGAATCTCTGTTGCGGTATAGTAATCAATATCCCGTTATAGGAACAAAGTGCTCGAAGCCAAAAGCTTCGAACCTCCTCCACGAAGACATAAATATCTAGCGCAAGTAAAAGTATACTTCCCACACATAAGTACTATACCTGTACTAGGCCAATAAAATTGCATGAGTACAGCAAAAACAACATGGTGTAGGAAGGAAGATCCTTAAGAAGGTAGATCTTTCTAAGGGCCCACTTGTGAAACTACCAACATGCATACTGGATATAAACATATAATTTCATTTCAGCAATCAAGTTTGTTTATAACAAGTGTGAAAGTTCCTTTATTTGATTTATTTTAAAAGTACTTTCTTTCACTTTCCAGCTCTAGAACTTCTTTGGTGTAAATTGCTATGTGATATTTCTTTTCAATCCTTTAAGATATTGATTTAAGAAGTAGGAATAGGTAGGAAAATTTCATACTACTTTTGGCATTTCCTGTGCTTCGTCTCTAAGTCGATGAACCCTAGGTTGACAATTAAGTTTTGAAAGGAGTTTGCTTAAATGCGATTCCCACACCCAACATTTTAGAGCCATTGTCTAGGAGGTTATTTGTATTGGTAGGAATTTTCTGTTTTTCTACAAAAGGGGTAAGTTTTCTATTATTTTTCTATAGTGTGCTTCTATTAATTGAATGAATTTATAGGTGTTGAGTTACTTTTAATTGTAGCATTTTATTGAATTTTTGTTTTGTCATTTTTTTTTAAATGAATGCTTAAAATGGGTAGGGGACCAAGGCCCACTAAGGGGAGAGGAAATACTTAAAAATATGAAAAAAATTCTAATATTGGGCCTTCTTTTCTAGAAAAAAATTCCAAAAAAAAACAGACTCATCACGCAGGAACTGTACACTTGGATTCTGGAAATAGTAGACTAGGGGTTACACAATCCATGAAGGGGAAGAAGGAGACTATTGGATCCCCTATTCAATATTATTAGCCTGTTGAGAGCGGTTCGGTTGGAGGAACAACAATGGCAGATCACAAGGACCATGCCGAGGATATTGGCGAACATAAGGTAAATTTGGAACAGTCAACTTTCAGATTCCCAATTGTGGATCCTGATGTAATTTTGCAAATGAAGAATATACCACCATCAGCTCTTCCTCATTTCTATGGTAAGGTACACGAAGACCCAAAATCTTTTCTATTTGATTTTATATTTTGTGTAGAATCTATGATTATTCATCTGATGCTAAGAAGTTAAAGTTGTTTCCCACAAATCTCAAGGATGCAACATTGCACTGGTTCATAGGACTAGGGGGAAACACTATAGCTTCTTAGGAATAGATGAAGAGAGTGTGTTTGTCAAAATATCAGGAATATCGTAAAACTAGAGATATTCAAGATGAAACCTTTACTATTATGCAAAATGATGATGAGACTCTAGAGGACTATTTAGAAAGACTCATGTATATCCTTCAAAGGTCAAAGCACAAATTCGATCTGAGTACCATTAGGAACTTGTTCTTATGTAGACTTACTGATGATGCTAGGAATAATTTAAATGTATTATGACAAAGAGATATTTCCTAGAAACCTTTTGATAAAATCTGTGACTTGTGCAGGAAATTCTCAAGGAATCAATGTAGTCCTGGTAAAGGAATTCGAAACATAAATAAGAGAACTGAATCTACCTATTCCATGATCGTTGGATTGGAGAAAAAAATTCATAACATGAAAATTGAAATAATGAATATCATTAGAAAATAAATAGACTGTTTGAAATTTCAGCAAAAACTTGTAGAGGAACAAGAGTCATTATCTATTTTTTGTCCAAAATGTCGAAAAAAGAAGCTTTTAAGAGAATTTTCTCTTCATGTTAAAGGAACTAATAAATGTGCAATTTGTGCAGAGAAACATGCCACAGAGAAATGTCCTTCCACACCTGGGTTGAAATCAACATTTGAGGGAGGAAAACCTAAAGCCAAATCATTGCATGATATGGGAGCATGAAGAAAATGGCCTCAAGTAAGTGCAGGTATGGCTACTAAACTTCCACTGCGTTGTTTTGGTTATAATGCACATCCATATTCCTATCCTAACACTAGTTGCTCTAAATATTTCCAGCATGGGAACCAGTACCATTATCGAAAACCCTCCCAATATTGGCAACAAGGGTGGGGAGGGCCAAACCATTCACAGCATTCCTATCCTACACTGGTATAATCATACCCTCCAACATATGCACCTTACCCAATGCGACAACCATCATTACCTCAAATGAGTCAACCTATGCCACCATTACCTTTACCTCTACCGCTTCGACCTTCTCAACTTCCTGCCCAACCCATACCAAACCCCAATAACAAAGTGGTACAAATTTTCCATTCTATGAACCCGCTTTTTCCATCTGGATATCAATCTATGCTACTTGGAGTCAATGATTTCCAATTAACGTTGGGGAAGATAGTAACGTCGAAAAAGCAGAAATAACCTATGATGATTATTGAAGATAAGGGTGAGGAGGAAGCTCCTGAACATTTTATGAGAGATGACACCATTAAGCCCATCCTTGTACCTTCAGAGCATTTTTCATCCTATTCAAACAAGCCTTCCTATCCATAGAGGCTAGTTGTGGAGAGGAATGACCCCATTCCTAAGTCTAGCTTGGCTTCTTAGCTTAGTAATCATTTTATAAAGGTACCTCTTCTCCGGGCTATCAAAGAAATCCTTGTCTGTACAAAAATCATTAGGGATCTATGTCTCAAGAAGCGAGGAAGGAGAAGATTGGAACCCCAAACCATTCAATTTGTTGGAATAGAAACAGATTTAATGACGAGATGTATACTTATGGAAAAATACACTGACGCTGGAAACCTTGTTATCTCTTTTCAGATAGGTGATGTTCTTGTCTCTAATGTGCTTATAGACCTGGGGGCAGCCATTAATGTTATGACCAAAAAAAGCATGGATCAACTTGGACTAGTCCATATTCCTCCTACCCCCACTCTACTTGAATTGGCAGACATGTCTAAAATCAAGCCATAAGGAGTGTTGGATGATGTGATCGTTTCATTATATTCTTGGGAATATCCCATAGAATACATTGTGATTCAGCTAAAGAATTGTGTCAGAGGACACCCCTTGATATTGGGACGACCATGGCTTGCTACGATCAATGCTTACATTGGATGGCATTCTGGTGATATGTATATTTCCCACGTAGATTCTAGGAATAATGTCACCTTATATCCACTTGCTATATCCATTCAGGAGCTCTGAGACACCTTATGGCTAGATTATAGTAGTGATGAGGAGACCTAGTCTGTCTCCATGTTACATCATTGTGCTGAGTCCTCACAGGAGAGTGAGATACCTGACTTTTGGAACAATCAAGATACCGTGCATAATTTTGAGTCATTGAGCCAAATTTTTAGTCTAGATTTTCAGGAAAGCCATAATCCTCAAACTCCCTCATCAGCATGTCTACTAGTGTATACTCTTGAGCTCGATACCACTCTTGTTGATATTAGTCCACGAAAATATTTGCATATCAGCTCAGGCTTGGATTGATCCTAGCTAGAGAAGCTTGTAAACTTGTTGCGAAACCATCTTGATGCCTATGCATGGGGTTATGAAGATATGAAAGGCATCCCTCCTGAAACATGTACTCATCATATTTATATTCAGGATGGAGCCCGACCTATCTGACATCCCCAAAGGTGCATGAACCCATCTCTAAGAGATGTTGTAAAAGAAGAATTGTTCAAACTCTTGGATGCTGATATTATCTATCCTATTTGTGATAGGCAATGGGTCTCCCTATTTGTGTTAGTCTTGGAAAAATATGGGAGATGAGAATTTTCATTGATTATAGATAACTTAAAAAATCCACTCTTAAGGATTACTTTCCCCATTCTTTCATTGATCAAGTGCTTGATACCCTTGCTGGTAAGAAGTAATTCTCTTTTCTAGATGGATTTAGTGGCTATAACTAGATACAAATGTCACCCGAGGATCAAGTTAAAACCACTTTCACATGTCCATGGGGTACATTTTCTTACTGATTGCTCACCTTTGGGCTATGTAATGCCCCGAATACCTTTCAAAGGGTAGTCCTCACTATCTTTACTAACCTTGAGTGTGTAGAAATCTATATGGATGACTTCTCTATGTTTGGTGATTCATTTCAGGATGGCTTAAAAATATAGAAAAGGTCCTTCTTTGTTTCCAAGAATCTCATCATTCTTTGAATAATTAAAAGTGTAGATTAATGTGCAAAGTAGGTATAGTTCTTGGTCATCTCATTTCTGACAAAGGTATCCAGGCTAACCCAACAAAAAGAAAAATCATTTTGAATCTTCCTGCACCCAAAACTCAAATAGAAGTGAGAGGTTTTCTAGGACACATAGGCTACTATAGGAGATTCATTGAGAAATTTTCTAAGATAGCTGCCCCCATTTTTTGACTTTTAGTTATGGATAATGAGTTTTCTTGGTCCACAACTTACCAATAGTAATTTGAGACTTTAAAGGAAAAACTAGTATAGGCACCAGTTTTGAGGGGACCAAACTGGTACCTGCCATTTCACATTTCCTCTGATGCCTTAGATATTGCTATTGGAACAACTTTAGGATATGAACAAGGCAAACAATCCTATGCTATCTACTTCATCCATAAAAAAATTGTCACTCACTGAATTAAACTACATAGTTACTGAGAAAGAGTTTTTAGCTTTAATTTTTTCTATTAATAAATTCAGACACTACATTATAGGGTATGTAATCTTTGTGCATACAGATCATTACACAATAAAATATTTGATTAATAAACCATTAAATAGAGGTAGAGTGACTAGGTGGTTATTACTATTAGAGGACTTTAATATTATTGTTGTTGATAGACAAGGAACATATAATGTAGTAGTAGATTATCTTTCAAGATTAAATAATCCTAGTGAAGTAATTCCTGTTGATGATGATTTTCCTGACGGACATCTATTCACTGTGTCAACAAAATCTCCATGGTTTGCTGACATAGCAAAATATTTGGTCATTGGAAAGACACCACCTGACTTATCTGCTCGTGAAAAGCGGTATATTATATTAAAAATTTCTGCATACTCCTGGGTTCAAGGAGACCTCTTTTACAATGGGCTGCACCTCATTTTCTTAAGGTGTGTAAGAGAGGAAGAAATGTTTGAAGTCTTAAAATTTTCTCATGACGAACCTTGTAGAGGTCACTTTGCTAATAAGCAGACTGCATATAAAATATTACACGCTAGATATTTTTTAACCTCCTTATTCAACGATGCAAAACAATATTTCAAGCGATGTGATATATGCCAACAAGTGGGCCAACCTAATAATAACAATGAAATGCCTTTATTTCCTCAAGTGATGATTAAGACTTTTGAAAAATGGGTTATTTATTTCGTAGGACCAATAAATCTAACATCATCAAATAAAAATCATATTTTGGTTTGTAGAGATTTCGTTACAAAATGGGTAGAGGCTAAAGCTATTTCTTTTGCTACTAAAATAGTTGTTGATTTTATTTTTATTGAAATTTTTACTAGATTTGGTATTCCTAGAGAGGTTGTTTCTGAAAAAGGTCCATAGTTCATTTATAATTTGGTACAGGGTGTGATGGAGCAGTACAAAATTTGGCATAGGAAATCCACACAATATCACCCGCAAGCAGATGGTCAGGTGGAGTCCACAAACAAGATATTTGAGTCCATCCTCATGAGGACAGTAAACATGCATAGAAACGATTGGGCTAACATATTACCAGAAGCCTTGTGGGCATATCGAACCAATTGGAGGAATAGCACAGGACATACACCAAATGAGCTGGTATACGGAAAAACAAGTCCTTTTGCTCATAGAATTCCAGATCAAGACTTTCAGAATTGTAGTCCAGTTGGGACTAGACCTCTTTGAAGCACAAAAACAACGTCTGCAGTAACAATCTGAAAAGGATATGGTAGGTGGCAATGCCAACCTATTGAAAATTTGATTCTTTCTTTTCCAAAAAAAAAAAAAATTAATAAAAAGAAAAAAATGACAACAAGAAAAATAAATTTTTTTTTTCCTGTAAATGTGAAAATTATTTGACTGATATGATTGCAAAAGGATCAACCTGAAAATCAACATGCTGGTAGGGAGATCAAAATTTCAATGAAAGGGAAAATTCTTTGATTTTTAGATATGTTAGCTGTCACCAAGACGAAGCAGGTTCAAATGGGAACCAAGCCCTTACCGAAGCTTGGGGTGGCTAGCATGGAATTTTTTATCCAAAAAATGCTCAATTCCCACTGTATTTACTTTTCCCAACACCAGTGTAGGCATATTTTAGAGGTAAATTTTATCCTTCTTCTACTTCATGTTTCGTAATTTCTTGCTATTTTTTTTCTTCTAAATCTCAAAATGAATTACCCTCCTTTTTCTTCTAAGGAAACTATCCCTATCCGATTTTGTACTTCCCTCTTTTCCCTAAAAATTTTTCCCCAAATTCCCTTTTTCATTTATCCCCCTTGGTGGGTTCATTCTTAGAATCCCTACTATGATATTCCTTACCATTCTGAAATTTACCCTTTCCCACTTATTTTTACCCTCATGCATCAATTGTAGGATCTGATATTTGTAAGTCGGATCAGAAGGCATACTTTTTTTTGTAAGTCAGAGGAATCAGGAAAATTAGGCAACTTTCACATGTGTCGTGCGGGGTCCAACCCCCTGGCTACCACTATAACCTCTCAGGGAACCACCCAGCTTGCAAGAGCGGTACTCGAATAAGATGAGACTTGAACTCGTGACCCGATTAACAGCACAAAAACCTTAACAGTACATCTGCTGGCCACTAGACCATGCCCCTGCGGGCAGATCAGAAGGCATACTTGACACCAAAGAATGGCGAATAAAACTTCCTTATATAACCAAGAAAATTTTCTAGCTGATGAATTGTATTCTATCAGAGTTTTTCTTTGTCCCTTTCATTATTATATTTTATAGAGATCCCTAGTACTGACATGTTTCAGTGTAGGCACAATACAGTGCGAGTTGACCTAGTGTAAGCACATTTCAGTGTAGGCACTGCAGTGTAGGTAGAATCAGTGCAAGTAGGCTCAGTGCAGGCATGATCAACGCAGGCATGACCTTGATGGAGAAAACACATTCGAGAATTATTAATCTAATGCAGGATGTTTGATGCAAAATGTGTATTAAAAGGTTTGTCTCTTAATATTTTTGTAGACAGAAGACTTCCCATCAAGGGACCATAACATCTAATTATTTCAATTATGGTTAACACTTTGCTTTGTCATATACTAATGTAGGGAGAAATTATTCTAAGTACAAGGTATTTTAAGTCATGAGGTCTTATTTTTTTAATGGGTACTGAAGTATGCCTTATGTGAAATTATGAAACAAATGCGGGATAGTACGAACCCATTCAAATGAAAACTTACCTTTTTTTAAAAGATCTTGCATCAACTATCGATAATTACCTTACCTCATAACTCAACCGTGCATGACCATTACCTCCACCTATTCCAATATTCATTACATAATTGTACTAGACTGGTTCGTGTGTACAACATTCCTGAAGGAATGATGATGAAGCACGATTGGACGGAAGAGGCTAAGAAGGCATTGGGCTAACGACTCCATCATCATAAAATCCTTGAAAACCCTTGAGCCTCTTTGTGTGATTTTTTTCTTGACAGAGATTTGGGATGGATTCAGAAAAGAGATGGTGTCTATGGTAAGTGAGCCATCTTCTGTGAAGGCTATTGAGCAGTCAACTGAGTATCAGAGTAGTCTTACATTCTTGCAAGAATTGGGATTTCTCCCATTTTTATAGAAATTCGATGGATTTGATACATCAATGGCATTATAGTTTGAAAATTCATTTGACGGAGGCCGAGCCAAGGTCAGCTCCTTAGATTTTGAGGTCACAGAAGAATCCATAGCTGAGGCCATGGGCCCATTGACCGCGGGAGAACAGTGGTTCAAGAAGGAGAAAATAAAGAAGAAAAGGTGGCACAAATTTTTGATTAACCGCAAGTTGAAAGTTGATTGGAAGAAGGGGCTTCCATGCAGTGCCATACTTGAAAAATGACAAGACCTATTGTACATACTGCAAAAATTTCTCACCTGCAAGGGACGTTACTCATTAACGTTCCTCTACCATATCCGCTTGTTGATGCACTCTGAGTTAGCGAAACTCGTTAATTTTCCCTACTTCCTGCTCATAAGTTTGGAAAATATGGCGAATGGTGTTCAAAGGGGAAGGCGAGTTAGGTCACATGCAAGCTATACCATCATGTGTTGATTGTGATTCTAGTTAGAAAAGAATTGGAAGCCAAAGGAATGACATGGAAGGTATTTTTGAAGGAACTCTAGGGACAGAGTATGATAAAATCATCCAAGAAGAACAATGCATGCAATAAATGAACATCGAAAGCTCTAACGCCGCACCCTATCAAGAAAACACCAGTGCAAGTAGAAGAGCACCCCGTCAAATCCACTCAACCCATAGCTGGAAGAACGACCCAGAACTCGACGAAGAGAGGGACTGTCTCTTTGAGCATTAGTCACAATCATTCAAGCTCCTCGATTTGGTTGGATGAGTCACCACTGGCTTCACCCAAAGCTCATAATCTCTCGGTTCTTGCAGAGGCAAACATTCATACTGAGGGAAATGAGGAGCATGCATAGAAGGAGGATGACATACCTTTTCTGATCCTCCTCCATACCTTGAAGAAAAGGACAATAAAATCAAGTGAAAGCAAGGAGACGACAGAAGGTCAAGACAACAAGGCACACCATGTAGAGACCCTCGATAATTTTCAGGAACAAGGTACTGAAACCCATGATGAAATAAGTGATTAGGGTATTGAAACCCCTAGGGAAATGAAGGTGCAGGTATTGAAGCCCTTGTATAAATGGACATGGAGGATACTGAGATCCTCAACGATATCAAAGTTCCAAGCACTGAAATACCCAACAAAATTGAACAACATAATTCAAGCAGCCAAGATAACATTGACTGCAATGACAATGATACATGTTTAGATTCAGTTGTAGAGAATTTGCTTGCACTAGACAAGTTGGAAACATAGGAAAATACCCTCTACCTTAGTAATCAGGTAGAATAATTTGAGTAGAAGGTTCACACCCCGAAACATTGAACCAAACTCTGAGGGAGCTGGACATAGCACATAAACAAGGAAAAATGGAATTAAAAAAATAAGTTAGTCAGAAAAAGTGACAGGTCAGGGTATGGAAATTTTGGGCCTCTAAGTATTATAAAATTCTTAAAAAGGAGACCCATAAGCTTAATAAGGCCCGAGGTAAAACGGTAAGGACAGTGGAAGCATGGTTCAGTATACAAGTCCAAGACTAAAAAGGAGACTTCCCATTTTTGAATTTTTGTAGAAGGTAAAGTTTGTGTGAGGACACATAATAAATTAGGGATGGGAGGATGTTAGTAGGTGAAAATGCCTCATTTTGAACCCCTTTCCTAGCTTAAAATCATGATGATAAACCATTGTTTCATCCTCATAAAACTCAGTATACCTGCACTAGTCTAAGAACTTTGTCCTATCTGTGCACTAGTTTATATTTCATACTTAAGGTTTAGTAAGTACATAATTAATCATTTTTAAATAGATTTTATGCCTTTTATATTATTGCAACTAATATTTATCTTCCTAAAGTATTTTGATAACAGAATGTATTAATCTCGAATCAACATGGTCTAGAGAGGGCAGGTTCCTGCACCGTTGGCAGCCGACCGTTCAAAGATTTACGCAACATCCCATCACCTAACATGGGCTTTTCGTTCCATAATGAACCGTTCAGTCATGGTCATTTTAAGTGAAACTCAGAGTAGAGGATAATCAGGGATATGGCTAAATATTGATTGTTGGCCAACGAATAGTTATCATTCTATTATAGTTGATGGCTTATTTCGTAACATTTTTGGTTATTTCATTCAAGCCGAAAGGTTGGAATTAGAATAACACTATGTAATTTTGTTATGTTCGAGGCTGAAAGGGTTGTATAAATGTAGATCTTAGATAGGATATCAGGGAGTGATAGGCATGCTACTGTAACAATGAAAAATCGAAAATTTGTGTTGTTGCCCTCGTTCTGGGCTAGATTTAACTTATCATGTATTTTTGCTGAATCGAAATAATACAATGAGCTACGCCATGTTGTTTACATCTTACGTTTTGATATGTTATTGATGTATCTTTGAGTGTTTAAGTTCTACATTTCCTAAACGGGAAACGATCTAGCTGGCTAGGGCCTAGCCAACCCAACTCATTTTCCCTCTCGTGCTTTCCTCTAATTAAAGGTGTGCGTGTTAATTTTATTGATGCAACGTGCTTATTGAGTTTGTAATCCATTTATTTATAAGAATTATGATTTCATTTCTTTAACAGTAAAGCGTGACAAATCCGTGGTGTGTTTAATTATAGTTTGATTTATTTTCAGTCATTTTCTTTTCCACGAATCGTTATTGATTTCCACCTGGAGTAGTGCAAGCACATTCTTGCACTAGTGCAATCATAGTTTCTACAACTTATTCTTTCAGTTCATCACAGGAAGATTGTTTCATTTCTTTCCATTGCAATAGTTTGATTTATTTCTACAAGTGAATTTCATTAGTAAACAAGAGTCTTTTCAATATTAAAAATTAAATCTTAGGAATTAAAAGATATCTGGTTAACTGATGAACAAGTGTTGTTACGCTACATAGATATGTGCCCGCACTTCATATTCTTAAGGGAAATAATTAAAACATAAATATGAAAACTTAAAAGGAACCTTTCCGAGTCCACAAAGATTAGAGGCAGATTTTTTTTTTATGTAAGTAACTATCATAGGGATAAAATCCTGTCGTCCTGCTTGAGTTATTTCGTTCATTTCATTAGAGAAAGTGTTCTTTGAAATTTTGAAGATTATTTTTATTTCGAAGTTATTTTCATTACAAGATTCAATTTGGCTGAAGAATTCCTTTTGATGCATGCAATTTATTTCATAATTTTGATTCGCTCTTTCCAAATTTATTTTATAGATTAACACTCTCTTTCTTTCCTCAAAAGTAATTGGGAACTTGGCGGAGGAATCTCTATTCTGATACAGGAACCAATATCCTGTTACAGGAATGGAGTGCTCAAAGAAAAAATCTTTGAACCCCCTACACAAAGACATAAATCTCTAGTGAAAGTAAAAATATACTTCCGACAACTAAGTACTGTACCTATACTAGTGCAAACAAATTGCATGAGTACATGAATAATGACGTGGTGCAGGAAGGAAGATCCTTAAGAAGGAAGATCATTCTAAGGGCCCACTTGTGAACCTGCCAACACCCATACTGGAGATAAACATAGAATTTCATTTCAGAAATCAAGTTTATTTATAGCAAGTGTGACAGCTCCTTTATTTGATTTATTTGCAAAGCACTTTCTTTCACTTTCGGGCACTAGAACTTATTTGGTGTAAATTGTTGTGTGATATTTCTTTTCAATCTCATAAGATCTTGATTTAAGAAGTAGGAATAGGTAGGAAAAGTTCATACCACTTCTGGCATTTCCCGTGCTTCGTCTCTAAGTCTACCCACCCTGGGTTGAAATTTAAATGTTGAAAGGAGTTTTCTTAATTTCGATTGCAATACCCAACAACATTCACTCCAAATTCATGATAGAATTATAGTAATATCCTACGATTTCTCTAAAAAAAATTCGATTGAGATGAGGTTTGGTTAGGTTTCCATTTATCTTTTACATTTATTTCTTCTTGAATGTTGATTCCTACAATTAGTCTAGATTTGCTTTCCACAATTTACTTTAAGAAAAGTGTGATTTACTTCTTACAAGAGTCACCTAGGAATTTCCTTTCCTGCAAAATTGAATAGATATCCTTTAATGTCAATTACTTTCCAATAAGACATTTTAGATTTTCTTGGTTGTAATTGTGATTTATCTTTTTGCAAATAGAATATATTTCCTTTATTTCATTTACTGTTGTCAAACCAACTCCAAAAATATAAGAAAAGAGAGATCAACGCCTTAGAAATCAGCCACTTTGAGGGGGCAACCTTCAATACATTACATAAATGAACAATTCTTGGATGATACAATCACAAAACCTCCTTTCTATATATAGGAATCCATGGGGCCATAATCTAACCCTAGTCGACCTAACGATAATAATTTAAGGGAACAATCATAACAATATGGGGGTTATAGGGGTACAAAAATAACAATAAGGTGGTTACAGTAACAAAAATAAGGGACTATACTAGTAATATAGGGACCTAGCATGCTCCTCTCCTTCAAAAAAGTGTTTTCCTCAACTCTTGAGTAGCTCTGGGTGCTTTTGTATGAAATTCTCATCCTCCCATGTAGAATCTTCAGTGGGTAAGTTCTTCCATTTGATGAGATACTCTGAAATTGATCGATTTCGTAGTTGTCGAGTTCTTGTTTCTGTGACTGCTTCAGGTTCCAATATGGTTTTTCCTTCCTCATCAAGTTTTGGCAATATTGTTTGAACTATAAATTTGTCCCCTATAACCTTTTTTAAGCATAAAACATGGAAAACTGGATGCACTCATGAAGAAGCAGGAAGCTCCAATTTGTATGCCATAGTATCGATATTTTGAAAAACCTTGTAAGGACCATAGCACTTTGGCGATAATTTATTATCCTTCTTAGCTTGCTTCAGGGAAATTTGTTTGTATGGTTGTAGCCATAAAAATTCCCAGTCTCCCGCATCAAAAATTCCCTCACAGCAATGTTGATATGCCTGTTGTTTCGTTTGATTTTGTGCCAAATTTATTTTATCCTTTCAACGAGAGGTAACCACTTGACCCATTGTGCTTTCTTATCATATACAAAACAATGAAGATTTCTTCCAAACATTTACTCACTATCTCTATTTGACCATCAGAATGGGGATGATAAAATGAGCTATGAGCTAGTTGAGTACCCAAACAAGAAAATAATTCCATCCAAAAATTTCGTGTAAAAATGGGATCTCTGGCACTTACAGTAATCTTCGGGTTTCCATGTAGCTTTTTAATTGTTTCCATAAATGTAGTAGAAACTGTACTCAATTTGAATGGATGATATAATGAACAAAAGTGTGCATACTTGGTAATTTTATCAACTACCACCATGATGACACTCCTTCATTTGGACTTAAGTAAGCCTGTGATAAGATCCATTGAAATCTCCTCCCAACGTTGACTTGGAATGGATAAAGGTTGTAGAAGACTCGAGGTCTTAATTGTCTCAACTTTATTTTGCTGGCAAACCAAACATTCTGCCACAAACTTTTGAATATCAGATTTAAGGCCATCCCAAAAAATTTCTTTCTTAACCCTATGGTAAGTTTTTAAAAATCCCAAGTTTCCTCCTATAGGAGAAGTGTGCAATTCTAAAAGAATCGTTTGTTTTAGTTGGGAATTCTTGCAAATATATAAGTGATATTTGTACCATAAAAAATCATTTTTCCAACTAAATGTATCAGATGTACTAGGCTCTTGCTGAAAATTTTGAATGAGAGTCCACACTTCTTCATCCTACTTCCATTCATCCCTTGCTTCGGTTATCCAATCTGATTGGATAATGCAAATGGCACAAAGCAATGCTTCCACCTCTTCATCCTTTCTTGAGAGTGCATCTGCAACAACATTTATCTTCCCTTTTTTGTAGATGATTTAAAATTCATAACCCAACATCTTTGTGACCCATTTTTGCTGCTCTTCTAAAGATAGTCTTTGTTCCAAAAAGTTTTTAAGACTATCATGATCAATTTTTACCCTGAACTATATTCCCATTAGGTAAGGTCTCCATTTCTTTAGTGCATGCAGTATTGCCAATATTTCCTTCTCATAAATAGTCTTTTGTAAATACTTTCCTTTGATTGAACGACTTTCAAAAGAAATGGCTCTTCCTTCTTGCATTAAAACAACATCAATTCCATTTCCTGAGGCATCGCTTTCCACAATAAAGGTTTTTGTGAAGTCTGGCATAACTAAGACTGGTGTTGGGCACATTGCCTCTTTAAGATGTTCAAAGGCCTTAGTTGCTTTAGGAGTCCATGAAAATGCATCTTTCTTCAATAATGTTGTTAGAGGTGTTGTTATTCTCCCATAATTCTTAACAAACCTACGATAATACTATGTTAACCCGAGAAATCCACACAACTGCTTTATGGTTGTGGTGACTTTCCATTCCTTAATGCCTTTAATTTTTTTAGGGTCTACCTTAACACCCTCGTGAGATACAATATGACCTTGAAACTCCACCTCTTGTACTCCAAAGAAAAATTTGGAAGTTTTTTCATATGATTGTTTCTCCTCCAATAGTTTGAGCACCCTGTCAACATGTTTAACATGATCCTTCCAAGACCTGTTGTATATTATTATATCATCAAAAAGTACTAGCACAAATATTCTAAGGAAGGGCTTGAAAATGTAATTCATCAACCCTTGAAATGTAGAAGTTGCATTGGTAAGGCCAAAAGGCATCACCAAAAATTCATAATGACCCTCATGATTTCGAAATGCTGTTTTCAGAATATCTTCAGTCTTCATTCTAATTTGATGATATCTTGAACGAAGATCCAACTTGGTAAAATAAATTGCTCCATGTAATTCATCCAATAATTCATAAATCATAGGAATGGAAAATTTATCTTTAATAGTGAGCTTATTGAGCTCCATATAATCTGGACACATGCGCCATGATCCATATTTCTTGTGCACCAATACTACTGGAGTAGAGAAAGAAATTTGAATAGGTTGAATTATACCAGCCTCTAACATTTCTGCAATCATACGTTCAATTTCACTTTTTTGGACATAAGGATATATGTAAGGCCTAATGTTTGGAGGAACACTTCCTAGAATCAAATGAATAGCGTGATCATGATCACGAATAGGTGGGAGTACTTTGGGAGTATCAAACACCTTGGAATGATTGTCCAAGACTTTTTGGAGATCTAGAGAAATAGATGATTTTGGTGTTGGAAATTCTAGTGAGCATAATTGTGCAATTACGCCTTGTTGTTATTTCTTCAGAAGCTTTTTCATGACATTAGAGAATATTATCTTTCCTGGATCCCCCGCGATACCTCATAATTCTATTTCCTTTCCTCCGAAAATAATTTCAAGAAAAGTTCTTGAAAATTGAAAGCTACCATCCCCAAAGATTGTAACCGTTGTACTCCTAGTACAACATAAACACCTCTCATTAGGATGGAAAGAATTGGACTATTAAATACATATTCCCCCATGGATAGCTCGATATTATGGCATTTTCCAAAGAAATTTATAGTTCCTCCATTTGCAACAATGACTTGACATTATGGTGCTGGGTATAGGAAACAATTCAATTCCTTGGCTACCTTACAATGAATAACATTATGGGTACTACCCGAATCAATCAACACTGTTACCTTTTTCTTCTTGATATGTCATTCTATCTTGAGTGTTTGAGGAGTGGTAATACCTACCAATGAATTACACGATATCGTTAGACTCATTTCTTCTTCTTCTTCTTCTAGGGTTGGTATTAGTGGATTATTTACAAGGGATCTAGATTGGAAAGGTAAAATATTGTAAAACCCCAATCACGACCAATGAGTCTGTAAATGACCCTTGTGATCCTGAAGAGGTGAGGTTTTCACATCTAGAACAAGACACATACATAAATAGCAATGTAAACCTCATCATAGCGGCCCTGACAAATAAGCTGTGGATATTTGGAGAATATGGTGGTTCGAATGTAGAGGATAAATTACAACGAGGATCAGAATAGTGAGGAGAAATGGAGAACCAGTCAAAGAAAGAATCTGGAAAATATCAACCCAGTTCGAGTGTCATGAATATGTATCTGTTTAAAATGGAAGAAAAAATTTATATCAAGTCGTACCATGATGCGATCGACACCCTAAAGTTGATCGACTGGTTGTAGTAATTGGAAGTTTATTTCATCATCCATCAGATCAAGGAGGGGAAAAATATCGCATTCGTGCGGCTAAAATTAGAGGGTCATGCACTGACTTCATGGAAGATCCACTCAGAAAACCTAAGGTTGGAGTGATCCAAGTGGATATTGGTGGTCACCCGCCTATTCCACTTGGACCCCCACCATTGTTTCTTTCAATTTTTTAGTTTCATTAATTGTAGCACAATTGATTACTTTTGGCAGTTTTCGAGTCCTAAAATTTCGGAGCCATTTTGAGGCCCTTAATGACATTTTTTTTGGAAAATAACCTCTTGGAAAATGTGAGTCTTTAACTTGAAATTTTCTGGGAGAAATTGTAGTCGGATAGATATTTCTAAATTGATGTACCAATTTACCCAAACGGAGCCCATAGTTTGGTGTTTCATCTTAGAGGGTCAGGTTTAACATAGTTATCAATCAACTGGGAACTATTACCTAAAAACAAGAAATCTAGCCCAAAAAATCTCAAAAAATGGAAAAACAACCCAAAATAAAAAACTGTGTCTTCCAGAACACACTTTTGTTTTGGGTTCAAATTTCAACATTTTTTAAATTATGCTAAAATCCAATTTTTTTCTTGAAAAAAGGATTGAAAAAACACCCTCGAAACAAAAAGTGTTGATGGTAGAATAACATCGCCAATTTTGTGTGTGCAAAAAATAGCTTGAAAATGAAAAGGGTTGATGCTGGAATAATGTCGTCAATTTTGTGTGTGCAAAAAACACCTTGAAAACGAAAAGTGTTGCTGTTGGAATAACATCTTTTTCTTTTTGGGGTAAATTGTCAACAATTTTTAATAATAATATTAAAGATAAAATACCATGACTATAAAAAACCTTAAAATTTCAACGATAAACATGACATTAAAGATCAAATATTAAGTCTTCAAATTCCAACGATTTTTAGGCATGGTATTAAAGATAATCTATTATTGTGTCTCTGAAAAGCCTTAAAACTCAAAGGATGACATTAAAGATAAAATATCACATTTATGAAAATAAAATTCCAATAATTTTTAGGCATGGTATTAAAGATAAAATATCACTTGTAAAAAAAAATAAAACAAAAAATTTCAAAAATAAAATAAAAAAGGTAAAAATTAAAAAAAACACACAATTTAAAGAAAAAAAATTAATCCAAAAAAAAACAAAACAAATTTTATTTGTTTTAAGTTATAAAAATAAGAACAATAATAATAAACAACATAATTTAAAAAAATGATGGAATAAAATAATTAAAATTAATAAAATTAAAAATAGTTAAAATTATATATAAAAAAATTCAAATATTAAAATAAAAATAATTTAAATTTACAAATTTAAATTAAAAAAAAAACAAATTGGTTTAAAAAGGAAAAAAATAATAAAAATTCAAATTAAAAAAAATCTTAAATTTAAATTTAAATTAAATTTTTTTTATAAACATATGAAAAATAAATTTAGATAAAAAAATAACAAAAATCATTTTTTTAATGTAAAACAACTTAAGATATATATATATATATATATATATATATATATATATATATATATATATATATATATATATATATATATATATATATATATATATATTAAATAATAAAAAAACCCATTTTCAAAAATTAAAAAAATAAATAAATAAATAAATTTAAACAAATTTTTTTAAATTAAAAATTAAATTAAAAAAAAAACAAAATTTAAAAAATAGATAAATAAATACAAAATTAATTTAAAAAAAAATCTCTGGACCTCGACTACGCTGGTGGCCGCGGGGCTCGACCAACAGACGGCCTGGACGACAAGGGTTGATCCCCGTAGCCCGAAGGGTGGAAGGGGTTGATCCTGGTGGCCCCTAGGGCAGTAGGGGTCTATCCCCACAGCCCCTACGATGGCAGGGTTTGATTCTGGGACTCGACCCCTGCCGCCCTGGGGGCCGCCTTGGCAGCTCTCCCACTGCTCGTCGGCCAAGATCCGCATCCCCCACAGTAGCAAGGGTCGATCCCGCACCCCATTGCTCGAGCGTAGTGGCCTACGATATCATGCCTCTATACCTGTGGTAGTCTTCCAACCACTCTATAAACATATGCGACACTACCTTGTTTTTCTTTTTTCAAATACTCCACAAGCAGACTACGCCTAAGTTAACAGTTGTTTAATTAATATTTAAAAGTGTTCTTCAATGTGCGGAAATAAACAAGAACAGCAATACCAAATCCACATGAGCGCCCATACATTAAAGGGAAGGGAAACTCCCGTAATAAGTCTGCCTGATATTATGTTTCAATAAAATGTAGCATATACAATAATTGTACAATCAAGCTTGCACAAACCATTTATGCTTCTTGCCAAAGTGTTTGACTCTTGGCCCAAGCTCCACAACTTGCCAATCCTCAAACCATCACCAAACATTCACAAGGAACCCCAAATTCCATTTTAGAGCATGTTCCTAAAGTCTGCATGCATTCCTGTTCAAGTGGGTCACTAGGGTCATATATGCCTTTGGCACCCTGAATGCGTTTCTAAACGCGGGTCACCGGGGTCACAGTCTGCATGCATACCCGGAATGCACTCAGATCGTGTTCAACCTGACCCAACTGTTTAAATGCTTGTCGAGCCTTCAAACACTGTTGAGCATGTCCTGCTACATGAACCCTACTTGACCTTGAAACATCCACCCGAACAATGTTCTGCACACGATGTTGGATTGAACCCGACTTGACCCACTAAACTTGCACACGCCCTACGGATGGCCGGACTCGACCTGTGGGTGAACGATGAACGTGTTTTACCCGACTCAACCCAGACTTTGTTTCTTTGCTCTTGGTTGTAGCTCCACATCAATAGGCTATTGATTGCCCTCTTGATTCCCCAAGGTTGTTGGTTGTTTAAATGATCTGAATGATGGTTAGGCTCCAACTCCCTCTGCCATATATATATATATATATATATATATATATATATATTTATGTGTGTGTGTGTGTGTGTGTTTGTTCATGCTAAACATGTGTGGGGGCTCGGTCATGAGCCAACCCACCTTCTCCCAACTCGTCACGTCGGCCTGCCAAGTTTATCACATTGGCCTCATTTCCACAATTCGGTTGTGACACTTCCTCTGATACCATGTGACATATAAACATCGGTCCATAGCATTCAACCCGTGCGGCACCCGGGTCAATTCGTGTCGCCCGCACCGAACATGAAGAACACACATGGTGCAACTGTGTAACCATAAAAATGCACCCACCATATGAAACATCGCATGATGAACATAAAAACATAAAATCATAGCCAAAATACAATTTCATCTGTCAGTGTGCCCATCTAACTATACATGTGGTTTTTTTCGCTTCATCGACTGTCATTCGTCGCATTCCCATTGAACGCTTCCATCGCACTTGGTCTCCATAGCTCAACTCGTGGTCCTTACATCTGATGCAGGAGCATTAGGCTTAGGAAATTATTTGTATTTTAAAATACATAGGGGTCTTTTGTTTTTAATGAAGTTTGGCTCATTAATGTAATTATTAATGTTTGAGTGATTTTAAATAGGAAATATTGAGAGGAATTTTGTAAATGTTCTCGAATGTTGGGAAGATGAGAGAATTAGGATAGTTGAGATTCCATAGGGAATGAGAGATTTGAGAATTAATTTTAAATATTAAATTAGAATTGGTTTCATGATTTTATGGGATTAGAGATGATCCTTAGGGATAAAGAGGAGATTTTAGGACTTAAGAGGATTTTGAGGAATTTATGGGACTGTGTATTTAAGAAGTTGAACATTCAATTTGTAAGTGAATTCTGTATGGATAGCGTATGTCAAGATTGAACATCAATCACAGAATGGATCAATGCCTTTAAAAAGAAAATTGGTCTTCCAAATCGTTGTCTAAATCACACTGTGTAGAGTAAGAGGGTTAGAGGATTCGTAAAATCATTTCTTCATAGATGAATGTTCTTAGCTATTTTTTAGGCCAGATGGTTTTACCTTGTGCTTAAAACCTCCTTCTCAATACCTTGGCTTTTTAGACGTGTTGCATTTGCATGTTCTGGAGATTATGAGAATGTTGAATAAGATTGAAACAAGTATAAATCATAGACACTAGGAGGTAGCAATCGATGGTTTGATTGAACGTTTTACCAAATGTGTGGAGAATCCTGCATTGAAGAGTTGAACATGAAAATTGAAATTAATTCCAGTGTGCATTTCAAAGTATGAGTGAGAGGAACCTTGGGTCAACGAAGTGATGGAACCATGAAATGGGTATGTAAACCAATCATGATAATTAATGCAGTTGGAATCTAGATTTGCCTCCAGAATTATGAGTAGATTGAACGCGGAATCAAGAGTTAGAAGCCTACAGAACAGTGAAGATGGTTTCAGAAAACAAGTGATGGATTTTCACGTGGAATGAAAGAGGGAAGCAATAATTTTTTGAGGAATGCGATTGTGATTGGGAGATGACACGTTGCAAGTCAAAACTGATTATTTAGTGTGAATAGAAAAACTTAACCATCACGCATATTAATATTTGATATCTATTGGATGTACGCATAGATTGTTTGTGAAGTACGATAGTCACGAATTGACAGGCTTGGTTAATAGTTACAAAAAGGTGAGTTGACAAAAAACAGTGGGCCCGATTATGTTATATGTTAACGTTTATGTTAACACTTTGGGTTTTCTTCTACCAAATTCGAATTCATAAATGTGAATGTCATAAATGGATAGATTTACATATGTTGACACTATGAGTATTAACGAAGGTAAGGAGTCATATATATAGATCAAATAAAGTGGATATTTGATTATGGTTGACAAACATAGTTGTAATAAAGGAGTTTAGATCCGCAATAAGAGATTCTTTTGTTTGGGTTTTATAACCATGATTTAAAAAGAGAGGAAATATCTTATTGAAGATTAAGGAGAATAGATTCCGCACTAGTATTTGGGTTGATGTGCATGTGGATATTCATAATTGAATTTTTAAGGAAGCATTTCTGGGTTTCCCAGCTTTGGCTACGTCAGAGTGGTATTGATGCAGGGGCATTAGACACTATCCAACAATGTAGGAAGTTTTGTCCACATGTTGTGGCTAGGAGGGTTCAAGATCATTTGAAGTTGTAACAGCAAGGTGGCAATACCTTAGCTATCTGTTGCATTTAGAGTTAGTAGAAGTCGAATAGTTTGGTTCAGTCCATCTGTCATGTTTAGTTATTCGAATAATGTAATTAAGTTTTGTTAGAAGATAAATGGTCCTCACCGAGGAACCAAAGGGACACATTGTAATGCACATAAATTTTATCCCTCGTTGCATTGGGGAGGAGGAGATTTCTGCAATAAAATCTAGGTGTTAAGCAATTGCTTCAGGTTGAATAAATTTCAGTGCCCGTTGATTATCAAATTGTCTTGAATTGATATTTGTGAGGGAATTTGTTTAATTGTGAGGTGATTGAACACTGTTCTATGTATAATCATTGAATAGAGTTGTTGTATAATCTTTGCATCTCTTTGTCTATTGTTTTCTCTTGAATTGTCTGAACAATTGAAAAATTTCACTTGTAGCAGAGTCTGCGTATGGTTGTGGTCATTGAGCTCTGTCCCTTGATAGTGAAAACCTCACTTACAACGAATTAGTTCAGTTGGTTGTGAACTGAGAATGCTATCCCAAGATTTGAACATGTGTTAGTGAATGGGAGAACATAGAAAGGAAGGTGTTAACCCACGGTCAATCACTATACAGAGGTTGGAAGTGGTTTTGATCACACCGCATTTGCGGGACGAGCGATATTTAAGAAATTGGAGCAATCACATTTGTTGGGGGACACGTGGCAAAGGTGGGTTTCCAAAACTGCCCCCATCGCGCGTTAACCATAGACTGAGGAGGAAATGTGATATCCGCGTACACCGTCTGATATGGAGGCTAGCGATCAAACGGGGATCGCTCTGAGATATGCTCGGGAGATAAGCCCAGGTATGGACGTTGAATCACTTTGAATTCTGTCAACTGTACAGTGGACCCGAGGCCTAAATTTGGTTATTTATAATGCGTCAGGGTATCAATATTAGATTTTGAAGGGTGACAACCTTATTTCTAAGGTTAGCGGAAGAATTAATGTTCGGAGATATATATTTAAAATTTTCCCAAGTCTTCTTAAAGTATTTATTTTTCAATTTCTCTAAAATTGATAAATAAAATTACAAAACGTTTAGGAAGACTATGTGGAGATGAACTGAGTTAATCCGTGGGAAAATGTTGACAGAGCTAATAAAGAGGCCGACTCTCCTTGGGGGCTAGACTTTCAATTTTTTTGCTGTCAATTATGGTATTAGAGCTGTTTTTGAGTTGTTTTGGAAGAGAATTAACATGGAAATCCGAGTTGGTAGAGGTGGTGGTAGAAGGAGACCTGTTGCCAATGCAGAAGTGTTGGAGACCTTGCAGAGGGTCCAAGCCAGAATGGATGCCATAGATCAAAGACAGCCCAGAGATCCTGAAGACATCAATGAACCTAAAACAGAAGAAGTTGGAGAAATTGCTGAGATTCCTCCTGACATGAGGCTCCTCAGAACTGTTCTGGGGTCTGCAGTTAAGCCCAAGATTGAAGTATCAAGTTTTTTAGGAGGAATGAATCCAGAGGAGCTGGTGGATTGGATTAATGAAATGAACAAGTTCTTTCACTATGAAGAAATGAGCGAAGATAAGAAGGTCAAGTTTGTAGTAACAAAGCTGAAGGGACATGCTGCACTCTGGTGGGATGGAGTGCAGGCAGAAAGAAGGAGAGTTGGCAAGCAACCTGTCAAAAGCTGGACCAGGATGATGGCTAAGTTAAAAGGTAAATTCTTTCCTAGTGACTATCAGCTAACGTTGTTTAGGAAAATGGAGAACCTAAGACATAGGTTGCTGACAGTAAAGGAACATACAGAAGAATTCTATAGAGTAAGCATAAGAGCTGGGAAATTTCAAGATACACCAGAGAAGACTGCCAGATATGTGAATGGAATCAAGCTGGAGATCCAAGATGAGATTGGTATTCTATCTCCTAAGTCATTTGAAGAGGCCTATCAGATGGCCTTGAAAGCAGAGGAGAAACACGTGAGAAAGTAGTCTGCCAAAGGGAGAGGTACTTTCCGTGGAAATGGAAGTCAGGATGGTAGAGGAAAGCCTACTACACCCGGAGATGGAGCTAAGAGTAGCTCACCTCAGAATGCATCTATAGAGGGTGATGCAAGAGGCAGAAGGGGCTCTTACAGAGGGAGAGTAGGCAGAGGCAGAGGTAGAGAATTGAGGTGCTATAGATGTCAGCAAGTGGGACACAAGCATTATGAGTGCCCAAAGAATGTGGGTGCTGGTCCAAGGAATTCTGTTGTTGCCCAAGCTGGAGAAGAGGCAGAAATTGAAGAAGAAATTATACCAGAGAGGGGAGAGTCCTTGGTGGTTAATAAGGTCCTGTTTAAACAAGGCAAAGAAGTTACTGAGCCTGCATAAAGGAAGACTTTGTTAAGGAGCATATGCAAAGTCTAGGGTAAATGCTACCAGCTAGTTATTGATAGTGGCAGCACAAAAAATATGGTTTCCACTGAGGTGATAGAGAAGTTGAAGTTGATGACAAGGGAGCATCGAACTCCCTACAGGGTAACCTAGCTGCATAAAGGGCACCAGCTAATTGTAAAGGAACAGTGTGAGATAGAGCTGCAAATGGGCAACTACAAAGACAAAGTCCTATGTGATGTGATGCCCATGGATGTGTGTCACATAATACTGGGTAGACCTTGGCAGTTTGACAGAGCAGCAGTGCATGATGGCAAGAAGAACACTTACATGTTCTTCAAGGATGGGGTACATCATACATTGATACCCATGGAAGAAGGAGAGCCATCAAGCAGAGCGGTTGATCCAAAGACCTTGTTGCTAAGCGGAAAGGAATATCTACAACATATTGAAGAAGAAGAGGTAAGATTTGCTTTAGTTTTCAAGCCTAAGGTAGTTCTTACTTCTACAAATATTTCTGATTTTCCAATAGAAATCCAAGAGATGTTAGACAATTATTGTGACATTGTTGTGGATGATTTACCTGATGAGCTGCCACCTGTAAGGAAGATCAACCATCAGATAGATTTTATCCCTGGTTCAAATCTGCCAAATAAGGCAGCCTGTAGAATGAATCCCACAGAAAATGAGGAAATCAGGAGACAATTATAGGAATTGGTGGACAAGGGACTGATCAGAGAAAGTTTGAGTCCATGTGCAGTACCAGCAGTATTGAGCCCGAAGAAATATGGAGGCTGGAGGATGTGTACTGATTCCAGAGCAATCAATAAGATAACAATCAGGTATAGATTCTCTTTGCCCAGAGTTTAGGATTTAATGGATTGTTTGAGTGGTGCTAAATATTTTTCAAAGATATATTTGAAGAGTGGATATCATCAGATTAGAATAAGAGAGGGTGATGAGTGGAAAATTGCCTTTAAAATGAATGAAGGACTGTATGAATGGATGGTAATGCCTTTTGGGTTTTCAAATGCACCTAGCACTTTCATGAGACTTATGAATGAAATATTGAAATAATTCATTGGTAAATTTGTGTTAGTGTATCTGGATGATATATTAGTTTTCAGTAAAACTAAAGAAGAACATTTAAGGCATCTTAATTATGTCTTGAAGAAGTTGCACCAAGAGAAACTACCGATAAACTTAAAGAAATGCTCATTCATGAAGGAAGAGTTGGTGTATTTGGGCTTTGTTGTTTCTGCAGAAGGATTGAAGATGGACCAAGAAAAGGTTAAGGCAATTTTGGAGTGGCCTTCACCCAGAAATGTTTTTGAGGTAAGAAGTTTCCATGGACTAGCCAGTTTTTACAGTAAATTTATAAGAAAATTCAGTAAGATTAATGCAACCATCATTGAGACAATAAAAAAGAGAAAAAAATTATTTAAGTGGACTGCTGAAGCAGAGAGGAACTTTAAATTTTTGAAGAAAAAGATAACTGAAAAGACTGTATTGATTCTACCTGATTTTACTAAACCATTTCAAGTGAAGTGTGATGCTAGTGGAGAAGCCATTGGAGCTGTGCTGAGTCAGGATGATAGGCCTATAGCCTATTCCAGTGAAAAGATGAATGACACCAGAAGGAAGTATTCCTCTTATGAGAAGGAATTCTATGAAGTTGTTCAGGCATTGAAAAAGTGGAGGCATTATTTGATGTCCAAAGAATTTATACTATACTCTGACAATCATGCTTTGCAATACATTGTATAGCAGCCCAAGTTGAATCATAAGCATGCAAAATGGTTCGAATATCTCCAAATTTTTAACTTTTTTTTGAAACATATAAGTGGGCAAGAAAATAAAGTAGCTGATTCTTTGAATAGGAGGCAAATGCTTTTTCAAGAAACCAATTTTGAAGTTGTAGGATTTGACTTTCTCAAAGAATTGTATAAAACAGATTCAGATTTTAAGGACGCATTTGAGGAATGTTGTAACCCTGTTCTAATAGATAGAAGCCAGTGGCTGGATTATTTCTTGCAGGAGGACTTACTATTCATAAGAAACCAACTGTGTGTACCAAAATGTTCCATGAGAGAAAATTTGATCAAGGAGAAGCATAGTGGTGGACTTGCTGGACACTTTGGTACTAACAAAACTTATGAGAAGCTGAGTCACTTCTATTATTGGCCCAAGATGAGAGCAGAAGTGGACAAGTTTGTGAAAAATTGCAAAATCTTTCATTATGCCAAAGGAAGGAGCCAGAATGCAGGATTGTACACTCCCTTGTTTATTCCAGACAGACCTTGGGATGTGGTGAGTATGGATTTTGTTCTAGGATTTCCCAAGACTCAGAGAGGGAATGATGAAGTCTTTGTTTTAGTGGACATATTTTCCAAAATGACACATTTTATTCCATGTTATAAAACTAGTGATGCCACCCATGTTGCTAACTTGTTTTTCAAAGAAGTTGTTAGGTTGCATGGGTTGCCCAAAAGTATTGTTTCAGATAGAGACACCAGATTTGTGGGCCATTTTTGGAGGACACTGTGGAAGAAACTTGGTACCAAACTGAGTTTCAGCTCAGCTTATCATCCTCAGACTGATGGACAAACTGAGGTAGTGAATAACCGTCTGGGAAATTTGTTGAGAAGTCTTGCAAGAGAGCATCCCAAGTAGTGGGACCATATTTTTCCCCAGGCAGAATATGCATATAATGACTCACCAAACAGAAGCACGGGGCATAGTCAATTCCATATTGTTTATGGAACTCACCCTAGAGGAATATCAGAGTTAAGAAATCTGGGGAAGGTAGAGCTAAGGAGCGTTGATGGTGAGGAACTTGCTTCAGAGATCCAAGCCATACACGAGCAAGTGAAACAACAGCTACAAGGCAGCAGCATCAAATATAAGGGAAGAGAAGACTTGAGCAGAAAAGAAGTCGATTTTGAAGTAGGAGATATGGTTTTGGCACACTTGAGAAATGAGAGACTCCCAAAGATGAAGTATACCAAACTGAAGTTCAAAAAGATTGGGCCATGCAAGATAGTTAGAAATTTTTTTGTAAATGCTTATGAGATTGAATTTCCTCCTGATGTTGGAATATCTCCCATTTTTAATGTTGCAGATTTGTACAAGTATGAAGAAGATGGTGCAGAAGAGGGACCAGCAGAAAAGGAACGGATTGTGTGGGAAAAGAAGCTACCTCTAGCACAACCATTGCAACCAGAGAAGATATTGGACAAAAGAGTGTTCAGGAAGACCAGAGGACAAGAGTACTTTCAGTACGTAATCAAATGGAAGGACCAACTAGAGGAAGATGCCACTTGGATGACTGAAGGAATGTTGCGGAAGATAGGCAGATCTGTGGAGGAGCTCATGGACAAGAGTCCATGAAGAAAATCGCGCTCGGGAGTCTGATGCAGGGGCATTAGACACTAGCCAGCAATGTAGGAAGTTTTGTCCACATGTTGTGGCTAGGAGGGTTCAAAATCATTTGAAGTTGTAACAGCAAGGTGTCAATACCTTAGATGTTTGTTGCATTTAGAGTTAGTAGAAGTTGAATAGTTTGGTTCAGTCCATCTATCATGTTTAGTTATTCGAATAATGTAATTAAGTTTTGTTGGAAGATAAACGGTCCTCACTAAGGAACCGAAGGGACACATTGTAATGCACATAAATTGTATCCCCCGCTACATTGGGGAGGAGGAGATTTCTGCAATAAAATCTGAGTGTTAATCAATTTCTTTAGGTTGAATAAATTTCAGTGCTCGTTGATTATCAAATTGTCTTGAATTGATATTTGTGAGGGAATTTGTTTGATTTTGAGGAGATTGAATACTGTTCTGTGTATAATCGTTGAATAGATTTTTTGTATAATCTCTGCATCTCTCTATCTATTTTTTTCTCTTGAATTTTCTGAATAATTGAAAAATCCCACTCGTAGCAGAGTCTGCGTATGGTTGTGGTCATTGAGCTATGTCCCGTGATAGTGAAAACCACGCTTACAATGAATTATTTCGGTTGGTTGTGAATTGAGAATGATATCTCAGGAGTTGAACTTGAGTTAGTGAATGGGAGAACATAGAAAGGAAGGCGTTAACCCACGGTCAATCACTGTACAAAGGTTGGAAGCGGTTTTGATCGCACCGCCTTTGCGGGACGAGTGGTATTCAAGAAATTGGAGCGATCACATTTTTTGGGGGCATGTGGCAAAGGCGAGTTTCCAAAACCGCCCCCATCACATGTTAACCATTGACTGAGGATGCAGCGCAATATCCGCGTCCGCCATCCGATATGGAGGTTGGTAATTGAACGGTGATTTCTCTCAGATATGCTTGGGAGATAAGCCCAGGTATGGACGTCAAATCACTTTGAATTCTGTCGACTGTACGGTGGGCTCGAGGCCTAAAGTTGGTTATTTATAATGTCTTGGGGTATCAATATTAGATTCTGAAGGGTGACAACCTTAGTTCTAAGGTTGGCAGTAGAATTAAAGTTCGGGGATATATATTTAAAATTTTCCCAAGTCTGCTTAAAGTATTTATTTGTCAATTTCTCTGAAATTGATAAATAAAATTACAAAAAGTTGAGGAAGACTATGTGGAGATGAACTGAGTTAATCCGTGGGAAAATGATGACAGAGCTACTAAAAAGGCTGGCTCTCCTTGGGGGCTAGACTTTCAATTTTGTTGCTGTCAGGTATTAGAGAAGAAATGGATTCTGCATGAAGTATGATTATTTAATGATTTATTTTGTGTGGAATAAAATTAAAATTCATTAGAAAGCTGTAACAGAAATTGGAAAATAAGTTACAAGATCAGATTTTAAATCTGATTGGTAGTAATTGCAGATTGGAAAAGGTATGCAGTGGAAGAATGGTAGTCTAAGACTATGAGAAATTCAGATTTGTAGAATCTAAGTTAAAAATCAAATATGTTTTGGAGATTAATAAAATTATATTTTGAACAATGTGTATACAGGGACAATGGTGATGACAAAAAGGAGATCAGATTTTAAATCTGATAGACTACAACACATAGAGATACAGTGCAGATGAATGGTGAAGCAAGATCACATAGAGATATTGAAGGTAAGATGATAAGTGTTATTTTAACTCTTGTTTGAAGATTATGTTTGAGGAATTTAGGTTGCATATAGTTAAAAAAATCTCAGCAAAATAAGATCACACTCTTAAGAGCAGTGATAAAGGAAACTGATAAGAGTTTCTAAGTAGTGTGGCAGAACCTTGAGTAATTCCAATAGAGGTTGGATAAAAAGAAAAATTGTGTTCTTAAAAGGTGTAGATGAGTTGAAGCATAGAAGGAGTAGAGAGGAATGCTCAAAAGGTTCCAGAGAATAAAGAACCAGTGCTTGCCAAAAGACCAATTCCAGAGAGGGGATTGGTGAGGTAAGTGGCAGCAGGGGGGACTTGTTGTTGCAGAGGCTTTAGTACAGCTCATAGTAAGAGAAGATGACTATGGAAAGTCATGTGAAAGGTTGAGAGGAAAGCTACAAGATGAAGATGAAGAGTGCTAAAACAATCTCCAAGAATAGGATGAGTCAAGAGAAGCTTGACAAGGAGTTGGCTAAAATAAGAAAAGAATTTGATGTGTTAACAATGCTGATAGATGAAAACCAGAGACATGGTTGGACCATGAAGAAGAAAGTAAAGTGGCAGAGGCTAAAATATAAGAGAGAACAAGTGAATATACAGTTAGCAGAATATCTAAGAAAGCTTGAACACATGATGAATGTGAAATTGAGATGTGAAGAACTCAGAGAAGCTGAGTTGAAAATGGAAGTTTCCATTTGTGAAGCAGAACATAGTGAACTTATGGGTAAAGATGAATAATGGATATCTGTGAAATATCTTATGAATTATTGTGAAGATTTAAGACAACAAGAAGTTTACCTTGCTGAAGAGGGAATTATTGATTATTTCCTGAGTTGTTGGACAAGTTCAGATCAGCCGGATGATGTAAAGCCTTGTTTTTTTGTAACTAATGATGTGAATATAAGTTTTACAGATGATGAAAAATATTTTGAAGCTGTCAAAAGTATCGAAGAAGATAGATACTATGAAGAAGAGAGTAAGGATTAATAATGTCTCTTGATTGAGAAAAGCAGTGACTTGTTGCAGCAGAAAGAATTTAATAATGCATTTATATTTGAAGTTGTTACAACATAGGAAGAATTTCTTGTGAAAGAAAGAGATGAGATTCAGTCTGAAGAGCTGATATGTGAAACAACAGTTGAGGTTGTTGAACTATGTAATTTTCAAACTGGCAATTTGTGTATAAATTAAAAAATTGTAAGTGATGATGAAGTACTTAAGAAATGTCAAATACAAATTGCGTTGCTGGAATATTTGTTGGAAAACTCAGAGTATGACAGGGAGATTAGAGAAGAAAAAGTTCACTACAATGAACAAGAACAGAAAGACATCATTGAAATAGATGGTGTGGAAGAGAAACTTGCTGACATTCTCAAGAGTCCTTTAGGAAACTCTTTAAGGAAAATTAATCAGCATAATGATGTGCTGATAGAAGATGAAATTTCAAAGTAGCATACTGAAATGTTACCAAAGGAAAAAGAGGCACCAAGGCCTTATGTTGCTCATTTTAATAATTGTTTTGTGAATGCAGTTTTGTTGCTGATGTTGGAGAAACTTTGGCACAAATGAACATCGAAGTAAATAAAGAGGAAGAAATTTATGTGGAACTTTTTAATCCATGGAACAAATAGATTATATTGTTGGAAATAGTGCTGGAGAATCAGGATTCAATACATGAAGATAAATCTCAATTTCATTATTGGGAAATGCAGAATGTGAAGATACAAAAGATAGAGTATAGAAGCAACAAACTAAAGAAAAGAAATTAAGATAACATTAAATGTCAGACTATGTATCAGTCCAATGAATTGATAAATAAAGAAGACATAGAAATTTTCATAAGTGACAATCAGGAAGAAGTTATCAGTTGCAGAAAACAAGAGGGTAAGGATGACAGGGCGACAGTAAAAAAAATTTTCAGCAATCAAGAGGTGAAGGTAATCATCAATCAGAAGGTTTATTCAAAAAATAATTCAATTGATAATAAGGATAATGCTAAAAGTATCTCAGAGGAAGATATCAACAAGAAAGGAAAGAAGCAGCAACAAGGGGAAAACAACAACAGACTGTGAAAGTATAGCCAGTGGAACAAAGAAGCATAAGGTATGGAGACCTGGAGAAAATAAACAAAAAACAACAGTAACAAAAGACAAATTACATAACAAGGTATGGGATCTAGGAAGACAAAGATCAGAATCACATGATCGGGAGATCATGATTATTTTAACATTGGGAGTCTGATGGAGGAGCATTATGCTCAGGAAATTCTTTGTATTTTAAAAGACATAGGGGTCTTGTGTTTTTAAGGAATTTGGGATCATTAATGTAATTATTAATGTTTGAGTGATTTAAATAGAAATTAATTAAATATTGAGAGGAATTTTGTAAATGTTCTCAAATGTTGGGAACATGAGAGAATTAGGATAGTTGAGATTCCATAGGGAATGAGAGATTTGAGAATTAATTGTAAATCTTAAATTAGAACTGGTTTCATGATTTTATGGGATTAGAGAGGATCCTTAGTGATAAAGAAGAGATTTTAGTACTAAGAGGATTTAGAGGAATTTTTTGAGAAGATGGAGGATCTAAAACCAAAACTAGTTTCAAAACCAATTGTATAAATTTTAAGTCTCAAAAGATAGAAACATGTAGGTTTTAGAAAGACAGGGGTTTGTT
The DNA here is from genome assembly GCA_034641835.2 of Pinus albicaulis. NCBI lineage: Eukaryota > Viridiplantae > Streptophyta > Pinopsida > Pinales > Pinaceae > Pinus > Pinus albicaulis. The sequence goes on from CM076580.1 coordinate 1,356,715,879, forward strand.
GTTGCCTATGGGAAAATTAGACATAAAGGCCACTGATTAGAATATCAAGCCAGAGATAAGAAATCTTTGTAAGTGTTTGGTTATATATATACAAAAAAATTCGATTCTAAAGTGAGTGATTATGCGTTGATTGATTTAGTTATAACTTGCATGAAAATCATAGTTTGGCACAATATACATGTGTGCAGGTGAATAGGAAAAAATCAAAGGAATTCCATTATTATGAGACTGTGTGTTTAAGAAGTTAAACATTCAATTTGTAATTGGATTCTGGATGGATAGAGTATGTCAAGATTGAGCATCGATCATAGAATGGATCGATGCCTTTAAAAAGAAACTTAGCCTTTCAAATTGCTATCCAAATCACACTGTGTAGAGTAAAAAGGTCAGAGGATTCATAAAGGCATTTCTGCATAGATGAATGTTCTTGACCAATTTTCAGGCCAGAGGGCCTTAGCTTGTGCTTAAAACCTCTTTCTCAATACCTTGGCTTTTTAGACGTGTTGCATTTGCACGTTCTAGAGATTATGAGAATGTGGACTAAGATTGAAACAAGTATAAATCATAGACACCAATTGGTAGCAATTGATGGTTTGCTTGAACGTTTTACCAGATGTGTGGAGAATCCTATGTTGAAAAGTTGAACATGAAAATTGAAATTAATTCCAGTGTGTATTGCAAAGTATGAGCGAGAGGAACCTTGGGTCAACAGAGTGACGAAACCATGAAATGGGTTTGTAAACCAACGATGATAATTAAAACAGTTGGAATTTGGATTTGCCTCCAAAATTATGAGTAGATTGAATGCAGAATAAAGATTCAGAAGCCTACGAAATAGTGCAGACGGTTTCAGAAAACAAGTGAGGGGTTTTCACGTGGAATGAAAGAGGCAAGCGATAATTGTTTGAGGAATTCGATTGTGTTTGGGAGATGACACGTCGCAAGTCAAAACTACTTATTTTGCATGAATAGAAAACCTTAACCATCACTCATATTAAGATGCGATATCCATTGGATGTACACATAGATCGTTTTTGAAGTGCGATAGCCGTGGATTGATGGGCTTGGTTAATAGTTACTAAAAAGGTGAGTTGACAAAAAAACTCTGGGCCTGATTATGTTATATTTTAGCATTTATGTTAACGCTTTGGTTTTTCTTCTACAAAAGTCGAATTCATAAATGTGAATGTCAAATGGATAGATTTATATATGTTGACACTATGAGTATTAACCAAGGTCAGGAGTCATATATATGGATCAAATAAAGTGGATATTTGATTAAGGTTGAGAAACATAGTTGTAATAAAGGAGTTTATATCTGCAATAAGGGATTATTATGTTTGGGTTTTATAGCCATGACTTAAAAAGAGAGGAAATCTCTGATTGAAGGTTAAGGAGAACAACTTCCGCGCCAGTATTTGGGTTGATGTGCATGTGGATATTCCGGGTTTAATTTTTTAGGAAGCATTTTTGGGTTTCGCAACTTTGGCTGTGTCAACATGCTACATCACTTTAAAAAAATTTGTCCCTTAAAAACATCATCCCATCGTCGCAACTTTCATCGTAAAGTGTTGTCACACGATCTATCGTAACAAATTTCGTCGCAAAGTCTTGTTGACTCCAACAACTCTAACAATGTCCATGCACCCAAATCTTCTATCAATATATAAAAATGGCATCCATATGTGATCACTCTTGACCTGGTACATGCCTCAGACCTGCCTATAACTCTACAAGAAATCATGTGTTGGATCCCCATGTGATTGTGATAAGTTGGGTAGCTAATCCAATCGAACTTCTCTTTCACAAGAACATATGCTCCCTACATCATCATCACTACCAAAACATCCTTTTATCAAGTTTCCATCTCTCTCCATGGCTTTCTCATAAGGTTTAGAGGACTCACTTCCCTGAGCAGATGATAATGAGCCTCATCCCCATGTTAGTGTAGAAAGAGGGGGAAGTGGGGGAAAAAGGCTCTCCCTCTTCCTCAGTTATTAACTCAATCCACATATCTAGATCTTCCTCTTAAAATCTCAACATGTATCCTTCTAGGCTTTCTTCTTGAATCCATGGTCGAGCATTTTCCATTGCTTGCATTTCCTCAAGTCTTCTTGTCATCTCACAAAGACTACTGGTTAATGCCATGATATCCCGTGCTTGGTTTTGAAGTTTTCCCTCTACAGTGGTAAATATTCCCCACAGTTCATCTCCTTGTTTTGTGACTGCCACACTCATAACTGTCAGTTTACAATTGGATCCATCCCTTCCTATGGTTGGGATACCAGTAGGATGATAATCATGGCCATCATAAATGTACAACTTCCTCATATGTGGGACCACCATAAGTTCAAATTCTTTAAATAATTACATGCCCACCAAAACTTCATAATCATCAATATTCACAATCATGAAATAAACATCCCCGTGCCAATTTCCAATTACATATTCAGGAGGTGAATTCACCACTTTGAATTGATTTTCGATTGGTTTGAACCTCAATCCAACTTTCCTGGAAGTTTACACTCCTATGAAGTTGTGTATAGCACCATTATCCAACATAGTGATAATTATGCCCTTTGCAATATTCATGTTCACAAATGCGATTTTGTTCCTCTCAGGATCACGTTTAGGGACAACTTCAACAGCTACTACAACTCCCAAAAACTGCATAGTCCCTACTGTCAGTTCCTTCTTCATCTCTTCTTGTAGTGTTGCGACCAACTTCGATCTAGAAGGACAATTTTTTACAGTATGTTCCTCAGCACAAATCCAACACTTGCAGGGCTTTTTCGTATTCAACTTTGCATTAGCATTATTCGATCTCAAAGGTTCCTTCTTTGGTGCCTCTTCCTTTTTCTCAAAATCCTTTCTCTTCTTCCTCTTGGTCCCCTCATCATAGTGTTCAATCAGTATATCCACAACAGAAAAAGAATATTCCATATAATTTGTCTATTGTCTTCTCAACTCATCACGAGCTCGAGGATTTTACCCAATAACAAAGTGAAATAAATTTTCTCTCTCTACCATGTCAGGTTATTCTAGGATAGAACTTTGAAACTCACTTTGATACCTTTAGAGAATCCCTGTCTGCTTAATATATTTAATGACATATCTCGCATCTTGTAGACTAAAGTGAACCTGCAAAGCATCCTTCATCTCTCCCCATGTTGTGATGTCAGAACCTACACGTTGTGCAATGTTATCAAGTTTCCTTCTCCACCAAATCTTCGCATCCCCTGTGAGGAATTGAGAAACAATATTCACCTTACCTTCTTCATTAGAAATAGCTAAATTTTCCAAGTATTCTTCCATATCACATAAGAAGTTTCCAAGCGTCTTTGAGTTCCTTGTTCCATCATATGATTGAGATTCTTTCACTTTTATAGGGGAAATCCCTCTAGAACTTCCTTGCTCCATGGCCCTTTTCATTATGGCCATTTCACACTCCATATCCTTGATCTTTGTATGGGCCTTAGTGAGCTCATCCACAAATCGATCCATGGATGTATCAATGTCTTCTATTTTCTTCAAAGCGTCACAAAGCTACCACTCTAAGTACTCAGAACGTACCACCATAGTATCATGCCCAGTTCTCACTTTTTCCAATTCTTCCTTGAGTGCACTAATATTGTCTTTGAGCTCTTCAAAAGGTTCTCGACCATCGATAACCACTTCATCAAATTTCTTATCAAGTTGTTCCATGTGCTCAACTGCCTTCTCCAAGATGAATTCTTGAGAACGTACTTGTGCCTCATTAATTACTTGAGGTTATTCTATGGTACCTTAAATTTTTCATGCTTGAGAACAGGTTAATACCATGTACTGACTTGTCCAACTATAGCCCTATAAATGATTTTGTTAAATTTACCAATTCTAGCAATGATACCCAAGCTTCAGCTTCAACCTTATTGTTGTTCTCATTTGATTCAATTTCTAACTTCCAAAAGATGGGATCACTAAACTCTGATACCAACTGATTTGAAGCAACAAATGCATTGGATCTAATACCAACTGTCACACCCCTATACCTGTGGTAGTCTTCCAACCACTCTATAGATGGGTGAAATCTATTGGATAGGCAAAGGATTTAAACACACAAATAACACAAGTATTTTAGACAAAAAGCAATGAGTTGTGACTCTTTAATTAATCTTCAATCACTCTAAATCACAATGAATACAATGAACCCGGTGAAGGGTATTTAAGCTAAATTGACATGCACACACTCTCACATAACTCAACTTGATCAACTCTCACTTAACTCACTCTCTAACTCACTCATCAAATACATCTATCGCTCAACTCAACTAACTCACTTAACTGATTGTATAACAATGCATGTGGGTATTACATATTTTAACACTCCCCCTTAATCACGATCGCTAAACTAAAACATCTAACTCATAACAACTCAAAAATGCCTACTAGTTTATGTCTCAACTAGGCTTACAACACCCAAGTTTATTTTTTGAAACTCAAAAAATATACTACTAATGGATTTGTAAATATATCAACCAATTGATCACTAGATTTACAAGGCTTCAAGCAAACTTCTCCATTGCTCACAAGTTATCGAATAAAGTGAAATCTAGTATCATTATTCTTTCTCTTTTGATGAAATACACTATTCTTGGATAGTGAAATCGCTGATGTGTTGTCACAATATATTGTTTTTGATCCTTCCTATTTATGCTTGAGTCCATCCAATACTCTTCTTCACCATGCTGCTTGACATGATGCTGAAGTTATTGCTACATATTCTACTTTTGCTGATGATAGTGTCACAATGGGCTGCTTCTTATATTCCCATTCTATCACACCTAAACCAAGATGGAACATATAACAGGATGTGCTCTTCTGATCGCCCAAACTTCCTGAAAAAACACTATGTATGAATCCAATAAAATATTTCTTTTCTGTACTTGCATACATTATGCCATAATCTCTTGTTCCTTCTATGTATCTCAGAATTCCTTTTCCAACACTCCAATGTGTGTATTTTGGAGTCTCCATAAATCTGTAAATCAAACTTACTCCTTGCATAATATCTGGTCTTGTAGTTGTGAGATACATGAGGCTGCCAACCAATATTTTGAATAGATTTGGATTGACATCTTCTCCTTCATCATCCTTGCTTAACTTTGTACCTGTTGCAACTGGTGTAGGTACAGGTTTGTAATTATCCATATTGAATCTTTTCAACAAATATATGGCATATTTATTTTGGAAAATAAAAATTCCTTTTTCAGATTGCTCAACTTCAATGCCAAGAAAATATTTCATGAGACCAAGATATGTCATCTCAAATTATTTCATTATGGCTGCTTTAAATTCATCTAACTCGAGATCACCTGTAAAAATCATATCATCAACATATAGGCAAAAAATAAAAATCTATCCATGCTCATTTACCTTTGTGTATAAGGTAGGTTCAACGCTGCTTCTACAAAATCCATCCTTAATTATGTAACTGTTGATTCTGCTATACCATGCTCTAGGTGCTTGCTTCAGTCCATAGAGTGATTTCTTCAATCTGTAAAATTTATCTTCTTTTCCTTCAAATTCCTAACCTGGAGGTTGCTGCACATAAATTGCTTCTTCTAGAATTCCATTCAAGAATGCTGATTTGACATCCATTTGATATACTTTCCACTTGTTCTGAGTTGTTGTCTCTATAACTTCTCTTACAATATCCAATCTGGCTACTGGAGAAAATGTTTCCCCAAAGTCTATTCCTGGTTGTTGCAAGAATCATTTTGCTACAAGTCTTGCTTTAAATATTTCAATCTCACCTTTCTCATTCACCTTTGTCTTATACACCCACTTCACACCAATGAGATTTTTATCGTTTCATAAATCAACCTAATCCCATGTATCATTCTTTTCAATTGAACCCATCTCTTCATCCATGGCTTGCACCCAATTTTCATCTCTGATTTCTTCTTCAAACGAAGAAGGTTGGAATGCCAACAATGCAAAATTTGAACCAACATCCAAATCATCATAAATATCTTTTAAACTTCTCATATTTTTCTTACCATTTCTTGATTCATTAATTGATTGGCTGCTTGGACAATTCTGGTCTGTTGATATGCTTGAAGATCCATGTTTCTCTGAAAATCTTGGAGTCCTTGCTGGTGTGACTTTGTTTGGTGTTTTCTCTCTTGATTCTTGCTGCTCCTTTTCTGCTACATCATCCTCCTCCATCAGTGGTACTTGTGCATCGGTATATGTGTCCCTAGAATCAAACAAAATTTGATAAGTGTTGGTCAATTGACATAGAAAGGATACAAAGTTATATTTCAGGGGAAAAAGTGTGTTATTTATGACAAATCCATAAGCAAGCAGCTGATAGAAAAGGTGCAAATGACGAGGAATAGACTCTTTCCTCCAATTATGAACTAAAACGATCAGGTTAGTTCTTTTACAACTACATGTTCTAATATTACTGGTTATGACACTTTAGGTTTGGACACTTGCATATTTCCGGTTTAATATTGTTGCAGTAGAAAAAAATGGTCAGAGGTTTACCTCCCATCAAAGAACCTGCTAGCACTTGTGAGTGTTGCATCTTGGCAAAGCAACACCGTGAAATTTTTTCGAAAAGAGTTTCAAACAGATCAAAGAAACCACTTGATTTGGTTCATAAAAACTTGTGTGGACCTATGAGGACATACTCTATTGGTGGAAGTTGTTACTTCCTCACTTTTATTGTTGACTATAGCAGAAAGACTTGGGTTTACTTCTTGAAGGATAAGTCTGAAACTTTTGCAAATTTCAAAGAGTTCAAAGCCTTAATGGAGAACCAAAGTGATCGACAGATCAAGGTATTGACATCAGATCATGGTGAAGAATATGAATCGAAGGCATTTCATGAGTATTGCAAACAACATGGAATCAAAAGACAATTTACAACCAGATACACACCGCATCATAATGGTGTAGCAGAGAGAAAAATTAGCACAATCATGAACACGAAAAGGAGCATGTTGAAAGCAATACAATTTCCTACTATATATTGGGAAGAAGCAGCTACATGTGTTGTTCGTGTGATAAACAGATCTCCTACAAAGAGTGTGATGAGCACAGTTCCAGAAGAAGCATGGTTAGGTATGTCATGTAGTGTATATCAGTTCAATTTTTTTGGATGTGTAGCCTATGCACATGTGCCTAAGCGAATAAGAGGCAAATTAGATGATCAAAGTGAAAAGTGCATATTTACTGGTTATAGTGAGAAATCAAAAGCTTACAAATTATATAACCCTGTCACCAAGAAGACAATCATTAGCAGAGATGTTGTGTTCAAAGAGCAAGAGTCATGGAATGGGACTATATACAAACTAACCGATGCAGAATCACCATTGATGGAAGAGGATGATGTACCGGAAAAGGAGTAGCAAGAATCAAGAGAGAAGACACGAAACAGAGTCAAACCAGCAAGGACTCCGAGATTTTCAGAGTGGAATGGATCGTCAAGCAGATCAACAGACCAAAATTCTCAAAGCAGCCAATCAGGTAATGAATTAAGTGATGGTAAGAAAAATATGAGAAGTCTAAAAGATATTTACGATGATTTGGATGTTAGTTCAAATTTTTCATTGTTGGCATTCCAGCCTTCTTCGTTTGAAGAAGCAATCAAAGATGAAATTGGGTGCAAACCATGGATGAAGAGATGGATTCTATTGAATAGAAAGATACATGGGATTTGGTTAATTTAAAAAATGATAAAAACCTCATTGGTGTGAAGTGGGTGTACAATACAAAGGTGAATGAGAAAGGTAAGATTTACAGATTTAAAGAAAGACTTGTAGCAAAAGGATTCTCGCAGCAACTGGGAATAGACTTTGGGGAAACATTTTCTCCAGTACCCAGATTGGACACTGTAAGAGAAGTTCTAGCGACAACATCTCAAAACAAGTGTAAATTATATCAGATGGATGTCAAATTAGCCTTCTTGAATGGAATTTTAGAAGAAGAAAATTATGTGCAGCATCCTCCAGGTTATGAATTTGAAGGAAAAGCAGATAAAGTTTATAGATTGAAGAAAGCGCTCTATGGAATTAAGCAAGCACCTAGAGCATGGTATAGCATAATCGACAGTTACATGATCAAGAATGGATTTTTCATGGTAGCATTGAGCCTACCTTATACACAAAGGGATAAGAGCATGGAAAAATTCTCATTGTTTTCTCATATGTTTATGATATAATTTTTACAGGTGATTTTGAGCTACATGAATTTAAAGAAGCCATGATGAAATAATTTGAGATGATAGATCTTGGTTTCATGAAATATTTTCTTGGAATTTAAGTTGAGCAATCTGAAAAAGGAATTTTTATTTTCAAAAATAAGTATGCTAGAGATTGGCTGAAAATATTTAGGATGGACAATTGCAAACCTGTACCTACACCAATTGCAACAGGTACAAAGTTAAGTAAGGATGATGAAGGAGCAGATGCAATGCAAATCTATTCAAAAGATTGGTTGGCAGCATCATGTATCTCATAGCTACAATACCAGATACAATGCAAGGAGTGTTTTTGATTTCCAGATTTATGGAGACTCCAAAAGACACACATTGGAGTGTTGGAAAAATAATTCTGAGATACATAGCAGCAAATAGAGATTATGGCCTAATGTATGAAAGTGTAGAAAATAAATATTTGATGGGATTCATAGATAGTGATTTTGGAGGAAGTTTGGATTATCAGAAGAGCACATCCGGTTATGTGTTCCATCTTGGTTCAGGTGTGATAGCATGAGAATCTAAGAAACAACCCATTGTGACACTATCGTCAACAGAAGCAGAATATGTAGCAACAACTTCAGCAGCATGTCAAGCAATATGATTAAGAAGATTATTCGATGAACTCAAGAAGAAACAACAAGGATCAACAATGATATATTGTGACAACACATCAGCGATTGCACTATCCAAGAATAGTGTATTTCATCAAAAGAGAAAGCATATTGATACTAGATATCACTTTATTCGAGAACTTGTGAGCAATGGAGAAGTTCACTTGAAGCCTTGTAAATCTAGTGATCAACTGGCTGATATATTTACAAAGCCATTAGCCGTAGATTTGTTTGAGTTTCACAAAAGAAACTTGGGTGTTGTAAGCCTAGCTGAGACATAGACTAGCTGGCATGTTTGAGTTTTCATGGGTTAAATGTTTTAGTTTAGCGGTCGTAATTAAGGGGGAGTGTTAAAATATGTAATTACCTCCCACATGCATTGTTAGACAATTAGTTAAGTGATTTAGTTGAGTTGAGTGATAGATATATTTGGCGAGTGAGTTAGAGAGCGAGTTAAGTGAGAGTTGATCAAGCTGAGTTATGTGAGAGTGTGTGCATGTCAATCTAGGTTAAATAACCTTCACCTGGTTCATTGTATTCATTGTGATTGAATGAGATTGAAGTTCGTTGATTAAAAGAAGAGCCACAGTTCGTTTGTGTTACATGTGTGAAATGATTGTGTTAATGTGTGTTTATATCCTCTGCCTATCCAACATGCAGCACTACCTTTTTTTTTTTTTTGCAAATAATCCACAAGTAGGCTATGCCAAAATCAACACTTGTTTAATTAATATTTCAAGGTGTTCTTCAATGTGAGGAAATAAACATAAACATCAATACCAAATCCACATGAACGACCATACATTCAAGGTAGGGGAAAATATTTTTAATAAGTATGCCTGATATTATGTTTCAATAAAATGTACAATATACAATAATTATACAATCAAGCTTGCACAAACAATTTATGCTTATTTACAAAGTGTCTGCCTCTTGGCCCAAGCTCCATAGCTTGCCAATCCTCAAACCAACACCAAACATTCACAAGTAAACCAAGATTCCATTTTAGAACATGTTCCTGAAGTCTACATGCATTCCTATTCATGTGGGTTATTGGGTTCACAAACACCCTCAACACCCTGAACACGTTTCTGAATGTGGGTAGCCTAGGTCACGGTCTGCACGCATTTCCTGTACGTGTTCGAGCTGACCCAACCCTGCTGAATTCTTGTCGCACTTTGAAACACTGTTCCACACGTCCCACTGCACAAACCCGACTCGACCTTGAAATGTCCACCCAAACACTGTTCTACATGCATTGTCAGGTTGAACCAGACTCAACCTGCTGAACCTCCACGAACCCCGCGGATGACCCGACTTGACCTGCAGGTGAACGCTGAACGTGTTTTACCTGACTCGACCCAAACTCCATTTCTTCACTCTCGGTTGCAGCTTCGCATCAACAAGTTGTTGTTTTCTCGCTTGATGCCCCAACTTAGGTTTTTTCTTTTTCAAATGATTCAAATGATGGTTCAGCTGTAACTCCCTCAACCATATATATACATATATATACATGTTGGTTCATGTTGAATGTGTGTGGGGGTTCAGTCATGAGCTGACCCAGCTTCTCCCAACTTGCCACTTTGGCCTGCCAAGTTTATCACGTCAACCTCATTTCCACAACTCGACTGTGATACTTCCTTCACTACCATGTCACATACAAACATCGATCCATAGCGTTTAGCCTGTGCGGGCGCCCAGGTCAACTGAAATTGCCTATGACCAACATGACTAACACACTTGGTGCGCCCGTGTAACCATACAAATGCACCCTCCATATAAAAATTTGCATGATGACCATACAAACGTCGCATCATAGTCAAAATACACTTTTTTCTGTCGGTGTGCCCGTCTAACGATACACGTGGTTTTCGTTGCTTCGTCGACCGTCATTCGTCCCATGCCCACTGAATGCTTCAGTTGCACTTGGTCTCCGTAGCTCGACTCATGGTCCTTACACTCGAGGATTTCTCGGCGGGCGGTGGGAGAGCTGGCAGCTCTCCCGCTACCTGCTGGCCGAGCCTCGCGGCCGTCATGGCGACCGTAAAAATTATTTTTATTAATCTTTATTTATTTATTTATTTTAATTCTTATATTCATTTTTTATTATTATTTTTTCTTAAAATTAATTTTTAATTTTTAATTTAATTTTTTTTTTAAATTAATTTTTTTTTTAACTTTTAATTTGAAAAAAATGTGTTTTTATTATTTTTTTATATTTTTTTAATAAAAAAAAATGAATTATGTTTTTTTATTTATTCTTTGAATATGTATTTTTTTTAATATGTATATGTTTTTTTTTTTTTTTTTAATTTTTAATTTAAATTTTCTTTTTAAAATTTTAATGTTTTTTTTAAATCTAAATTTTTATTGTTTTAATTTTTTTATTTTAATGTTTTTTTTTTTAATTTTTTTTTTTTAAATTTAAATTTCTGATTTGTAATCAATTTGTATTTTTTTAAATTTTAAATTTTAATTATTTAATTTTATCATTTTCTTTAATTATGGTGTTTTTATTTTAACTTAATTTTTTTTTTTTGGGTGGTTAATTTATTTCTTCTTTAAATTATAAGTTTTTTTTTTTAATTTATTTTTTGAATTTTTTTGTTTTCTTTTTATTTTTTATTTTTGATATTCTTGTTTAAATTTTTTATTTTTACAAGTTATTTTTGTATTTTTTTTTACACTATTATTGGTGTCTTTTATATTTATTTTTATAATTTTTTACATTTGATTTTTTGTTCTAGTTTTTTTATTTTATTTTTTAGTTTTATTACGAAAATGAAAATGACCACTCTAAACAAAAAGGCTTTATTTTCCATCAACACTTTTCAAAATTAGCATGAAAATCATCGACATTTAAAAAAAAAATATTCATACTTGATAAATAAAAAAATTTAAAGTGCCGAGAAACTCGCCATTTTTCTAAATCGACGTGACATTTAAGAAAAAAATCAAAGAAAATTTAAAGTTCCAAAAATATGCTCCAAAACAAAACTGGCTATTCTACATCACCACTTTTCAAAATCCACATGAAAATCATGACATTTAAAATAAAAATAAAAAAATCCATAAGAAAATTTATAGTGCGAAAACTATGCTCCAAAAACAAAGGGTGGTTCTGCATTTTCAAATCAGGTGTTTTTTTTGCTACCTCAAAAAAATGGGTACCAGGTAATTTTCCTTTTTGATTGGTAACTATGTTGTTTTTGGAAGTTTATGGGTTTTAATTGTTTCTCAATAATAAATACGTCTTCGAGCCTCATTGTAACATAGTTCATAGGCCTATAGCCACCACATATTTTCTCAGAGATAAGGTACTAGTTCCCTAGCTAGTTTATTTCCATTCTCTTAGTAAGGATATTTTAGTTATCTGATATTAATGAAATGAAGTCTTATTTCTATTACATCTCTGTGTTTATGTGTATTTATGTATTTTATTATGTTCTTTCATAAGTCTGGATCATGAAGGGAGAACCTCCAATAACTATGTGGGAAGATTTAAAAACCCTCATTAAGTCACAATTTTATCCCATTGGGTACATTGAAGACCAGTGGATCTGGTGGAACTACTTCCAGAAAAGTTGGGCCAAAACATGCATAAGTACATGATAGAATTCATAAAGATGGATATAATGTTGCGTATCTCTCCAAAGAACCCAGATGTACTCCTCAAGTATCTGGGGGGTTGTCACCACCATCTGCATGAGAAAGTGATTCTATTCAAGCCAAAATAGGTGGATGAGGCTTGTGTACAACAACAATACCTGGAGAACATAGGTCTGAAGAGAGTGCAATAAAGTGGATCAAAGCAAAAGGAGAAACATGATGCATATAAGGAGGGGAAGAAAAAGATAAAAGGGGCAAAAAGATAAAAAGATGGTAGCCACAACATACCAGTGCAAAGATCCTAGGTCCCACTACATCCACTTCAACATTGACGGTCATACAGAGGATAAGTGAAATAAGTTGCAAGGAGAGATAAACTTGAAGAAAAAGAGGAAATATAATACGAAGAAGTATCTCATGGCCACAAATTCGAGAAACCAAGTTGAAATCAATTTGGACGTGGATGAGAAGATTATATTTAGTTAGTGCAAAAGGAGGTGAATCTGAGTAGCCTTTAGCAATAGGAAGAGAAAGAAATTACCAAAATCTTACATATAAAGCTATAGGTCAGGAAGACAAAAGATGATGCTATGTTTGAACAAATATCGTAGGTGAATCTCATTGCAACATATATGGTCAAGAATTTGAGGCTAGAAGTTCATGCTTATCCAAAATCATATCCATTCAGATGGGTAAATAATGTTATAGAGGTAAGGGTAACAAAAAAATGTAGAATTAGATTTTCTATCAGTGCTAATTTTATTAATGAAGTAGATCTATATGTGGTTCCCCTTGATGTATGTGGAGTCATGTTTGGGAGTCCACGCATGTACATGTGTGATGCAATATCCATGAGGAGAGCTAATCAGTACCAAATCTTCAAGGACCAAAAATAATGTATCATTAACACAAACAAAGGAAAGTAAAATTTTTCATTGGTAAGTGCCAACCATGCTAAGACATTAATAAGTTCCAGTAAGAATTATGTTTTATTGTTTTTAAGAGAAATTCAATATGTAGAGTAGTGAATAAGAGGCAAGGCATCCCTAGAGGAGTGTACTAAGAAAATGAAACAAAAATTAGAGGGATTGTTATAGAAATACAAGGATGTGTTCCGAGAGCCTAAAGGGTTAAAAAATAAGAGAGAAGTGGAGCATGAGATCCAACTATTTCCAGACTCCTCACTGGTGAATATTGGGTGAAGAAACAGTTGTAGGAGCTGCTGGAATAGGATGTCATTTGACAGAGTACATCACCATGTGGGTCACCCATAATCACTGTGTTGAAGAATTATGTAATAGGAGGATGTGTATATATTACATGGCTTTAAATAAAATCATGCTCAAGAAAAGATACCCCCTACCCAAGATAGATTATCTGTTGGATTAGTTGCAACAAACAAAATACTTCACAAAGTTGGATTTGAAGTCTCGATATCACCAGGTTTGAGTCAAATAATAATATATATGGAATACCACCTTAAAAAAAGGAAAGGTTTGTGTTGGGCCTTGTTACAGGTCAATTTGGGCATCATCCAAAAATTCAAATCAATATCTGCTAGGTCTATCATACTCTAAATTAATTGCTACATGCCCTAAAGAAGTTACTCCATTAGTGGTTTTCCATCATGAAAGTTTCACTACTTAGATGGCAGGTGAAGTGCCCCATTAAGCCATCAATGCACCCTTAGACAATTATAAATTATTTGCAAAGAATCTACTTTGATGAAAGGCTACGTTGCAGAGGAACTAGGCTCACTTTAGAGTGCGTTGGTCAATTGGGAGCGAGTTTTTCATTGGACTTTGGGAATCTTCCCAACCTCTAGTGACTTCTAGAATTTGTTCTAGTGTTCACCTCAACTGATCGCTTCGAATTTGGAACCCATGAAGTCATTAAACCTCTTATCCTTCTATTCCCATGAACAAGGAAACCTCTTCATCCATTTTTAGGAAAGCCATTCAATGATCCATTTATGTCAAACTGCCTTCATCTACCTATAAATAGAGCACTGAACATAGTGCATATGAGATTAGGAATTTGTGTTAAGTAGAGTTATTTTGGTGAGATCACAGCTCTTGGAGGTATAGTACATATACTATGATGCTTCTGGATTGTTGATGCTGGATGTGATGAGCATGGGACTCAAGCTGGATGAGTGACAACGAATTGATCAACTGGTTGTAATATTCCTTCTACTTCATAATAAAGACATTTTTTCCTTTCCTAATACAAATTTCAATGACGTTATGTATTTATGAATTTAATTGATTCAATTTTTTTAACTTGAATAGATCGTATTGCCTTTATGTTGTTTTATGTCTTCTATTTTTCATGGAAGGTATCAATCAAGAGAGTTAAGTTGGATTGAGAGTGACAAAAGCGACGAAGGGAGGCAAGAAAAAGCAAACAGATTACAAGTAGGTTCTCCTCCCTTTATATATTCATTTTAAGGAAAAGGTCAGATGTATTTCTTTCTATTGTTCTAAGTGAACGACCACACTTAGGGAAATCATACTCATCTGTAGGTTTGTATTTCCATAAAACAAATTGGCAACCATACTGGGGATCGACGGATCGTCCCTAGTGGTTTTGTCATTTTCCATCAACATCTAGTAGACTTTACCTACTTATTTTCAGTTATTTGAATGTGTCTTAGCAAAAGTAGTGGGTTTTTTTTTTTTTAGAGAGTCCTCTGGCACCAACGCACCGTTGGTCTTGACACAGTTCTCTACATAACACTGCTACCTTAGGGATAGTTCTCTGCAATGCACCGTCTCCCACTCAGGGGTGTGTTTCGCCTATGACCAACCAAAATATATCATAGTTTGTATTTTGAAAATTCATGTCAGTGTTTGCTTGCTGAAGTTTTGAGTGATTGATTTCATCTACTCTTCTTGCCCCACTTTTGTTATGTTTGATCAATGTGTCTTTTTGTTTTCTTTTTAATTGTCAAATAGTTACAAAGTTAAAATTTACATTTGATCAATTCATTATTTTCGAAAAGAGGAATTTTCATTTTAGTCTTTGTTTCTCTTGAAATTTTTAGGTGATTGTTTGTGCATTAGTTTCTTTTTCGTTCATCTAAACTTAAAAGAAATTGAAAATAAAAACATGCATTTTCATATAGGGATTGCAAGTGCTGCTTAGGAATAGCTTAGGGAAATTTCATTTAGATGTGCTCATTCTCGATTGCATACAACCTTATTGCTCTATCCCTTGTAGCTAGTTTTTGGTTGTCTAAAATCAATTTGTAACAAATTCTTATCATTCTAATTGCATTCTAAGAATGTTCAATACATCTCGTGGTGAACCTAAAAGACAAACTGATAATCAAGGTAAACATAAAATTTATCTGAATTTATCTAAGGAATAATTGTAACATTAATGATAAAATTTAGATTTCTAGGTTAGAAGATGTGTTCTGACGTCATTAAACATAGCAGCTAGCGTTAATTGTCTGCAATACATTCCGAGTGTGATACCTCATTCCATGTGTTGGCCCTCATTTTTTATCTCTTTTTGTTTAAAAAATACACCTTATTTTTCCATATTGTCCATCTATTTATCATCATATCCACCTTATATTTTACCAAAGATGCATATACAGGTATTTAAGTTGTGTTTTTCAATTTATAGATGATTTTGTAATATTTGAAATTTAAGTGAATTTTTGGACAACAACAAAAATTCCAGTAATAGCATTATGATTTGAATATGTGCAGGACACTTGGGAACGAGTTGGATACATTTATAGAAGGCTCAGGAAGTATAAATAAGAGTACACCTGTTGGCACAGTCACGCCAAGCCTTAATAGGCCTGGTCAAATGCAGTCAAATAGGACTAGTCTTTATGGAGGATCCCTAGAAACGAGGTGAAAACTCTTATTTTGTGGGATTTTCTAGACTATGATGGATCTGATAGACGAATTCGACTTGATATGATAGGATAAGGATATTTATGATTACTTAAACTATTTTATACGAGTTTGTTAGATATTTTATCTATTTAAGCCTTAAAATTTGAAGGATTTGACATGGAACTTGTATAACTTATTATTATTATTTCTGAGACTTGGAGACATAATTGAAGATCTGTTCTATCATATTTTGATGTTTTTACATGCTGGTTGATTGATTGAAGTCTTAAGTAGCTGAACTTACCTTCAGTGTGAGAGGCAATGGTGGAGGGCCCCCACATCGAGCTAAGTGCACTTCTTAGTTTATTTCATAGATGAAATTTCTGAATTAGTTTGTTGTTTAATTTATTTATGCTGATTATTTTCAAGTATTGATCAATCTCATGATCATTCTTAACCTGCATATGAAAGGAAAAAAAAGTGTTTAAATTTAAGCACTCTTTCTATCTAATCATGATTTTCAGTTAGAATTCACCTTTGCACGCCTTTACATTCTTTGATTTTTGATGGATCTTAATTTTGTTTCTATTCTACATATGAAGAGACAAACTAGTATTTAAAGTTAAATACTTCTTCTATCTGATTAAGAGATTAAAACTAAGATTCATCTTTCCTGTTTTTCTAAATTCCTATTTTAACAACACCATTACTGATAAATGAATATATGATGAAGGACAACCAGGACCTCTTTAGTGAAGAGCCTCTTCAATTATTTCATGTATCTTAATATATTGTTTAGTTAAGTAGTTTGATTTCTAATTCACATGGTAATATTGTTAAGAGAAGGAAAAAAAAATATCTTAAGTTAGGAGATTATTATGCTTCTAATTACACGTTTGAATTTAGAAATTATTTAAGTTAGATTTATATTTGTAATATGCATTTCCATAATCATCAATAAACTATTTTGTAAATTGATCACAACTGAAACCCGTATACTTTGGGGATGCTTCTAAGCTCCACTACCCGGATTGATAATAAATAATTTCCTTAGTTTACAATAGCAAATTGAACCAACACCAGAGATGTAAGTATATCAGATCTCATCGTCATAATTTCGGGTCTATCAGGTGGTGTTCTAGTACAAAATGTATAAGGGGAAGCTCTCATAAAGAAATTTCGCATTAGACAATGCTAATACGGATTGGGTACCTTCACCTATATTTTAGTGGACAACTTTAGGGGTCTTACCATCCATATATAGCCGAGTTAGACGCCTACCTATGATACACTGAACACAACATTTGGGGATATTTCCTGTACGTACATAAGTCCTTGGTTTACTGCGGCAGTATATTGCAGTTCACAGTTTCTTGGTAAAACTTTTGCCTAGAATTAACCACTTTTTGTTTATTTGTTTTTGTATAAAATCAATCAAAAATCATGGAATAATATCAACCCTTTCCATGTTGTTCGCGTAAGACAATGAATAAACCTCTGTTACCGCCAGAAGCTACATCTAGTAGACGAAGGAGTGCTCATCCGACAAAGTCTGGTACCTCTGAAACTCTTGGTGCTACATCATCTGATATACCTGAGACATCCAATCCTTTGATTATTGAGTCTCGAGTCGTTTCGACTGATCCCAGTTTATCTTCTACTGTCGATACAAAACCCTCACAGTTACCCAAGGACACTGAAATTGAATCCAGTGAAATGTCGTAAATCTAGAACCCGAGCTTGTTCAAGTGGAAGTTGATCCAGAGTCCATTGTTATTTTACCAGAACATCTTGATCTTGAAGTTGAACAACAAGAAGTTGTTCTGCTGCAACCGTATAATCCTCAACCATTCGTAGCTGTTGAGTCTTTCTCTTTACCGCAGAGTTTACCACCTGAGACTTATCTTGGGCCTGACAGTTAAGTGCTTCCACCTTGTTTGATTCTGATATAGAAAGAACCTTAGGAAGAGACAACCCCTTCAACTCCCACTCATTTTGGGTTAGGGCTTCATTTATATCATTCTTTTCTTGATTTTAACTACTATGCTTCTGTTGATCCTTTTCACTCTCAAGTTCCCATAGATTCGTTAGAGTATTTGTTGGATTATTTAACAATGGAAGAGAAAAAATCACAGACTATACCATCTGTCAGAGCTACAAAAACATCTACTGTTACTTCATCTTCGATGTTTTGATGACATCTGAGTCTCATATTTATGGTGGTTTTTCCATCTCACTGGTTTACTAGGCTTTAAATGGAACCTACTCTAGTGTCTCCTCTAGTCCATGGACTTCACCCATGTCATCATCTAGAATTCTATTTGGTACATCTGTTACGAGTACTTAACCACCTGACCCTCAATATTTGGCTGGTATATACAATTATCGTCCATCTTATCGAGTATTTGCAGGATACCCATCATATGAAACTAATTATGTGCAATATCCCTATACTCCATATGCTGGGGGGCCACATATGTTCAGTCCATATGGTAGTACTCCATCGTATTTAGGTAAATGATATGCTGAAATGCTTGTTTTCTAATGGTAGCCTACTTTTCATGTTCAACCGCAAACAATTGTGTATAAATATCAACTAGTTAAAATTGTTGCATCTGTGCCTACTACGCCTGTCATTTCTTCTATGGTTGTTGGTTAGTCTACTCAAGCAGGTCCTTCCACCCCTAACCCTTAAGTTTCGGGTTTATGGACTCCATATTCCTAGGCTGGTATTCAACAACCATTTGTATCAAGAATTTCACAACTCCAAGATAGTTTACCTTTGTCACAGGCTTCTACCAGCCCTGTCTATTCACAGTCGGGTTCGAATTATCTTGGCAAGTGTTAGAAAATTAAATATTACAGAGCAATGCAACACATAAAATATGCGGAAAATACAAGCACACAAAAAACACTTAAACCAGAGAGACACAGATATACGTGGTTCACCTAGTTTGGGCTACGTCCACCCCAAACAGCCAGTCCTTCCTTTCTATTATCCAACAAAATGAAAAGACAAAACCTACAGTAGATCCACTGTAATATCCTCTGTTCTTTCTCACAGTCTCTCTCTCTGTTTCTCGCTCCGAGAATACACATACAATACACAGTCACAATACAATACCCTCATATATACAAGGGGGTTGCCTTCTAGGGCAAAAAACCCTAATCTAGACATAACTTCTACCGTCAGATCATTTGCCTAATGAACATCCCAGATTGACTAGAAATTACTATACTTTTACAAGGAAATTTTACATCTATTTTTAGCTTCGAGGGCACTGCCCCCGAAACCCCCACCACGGGGGGGCTCCGAAAAGCACTGCCACCCCCCCCCCAAGACCCCCGACGACAGCGATTAATTACGGGCGGTGTTGCCGCCCATTTTAAGGTACAGGGGTCCAATGCTGTGATACAAAGTAAACAAGATAATCAGGCTCCACACCCAACAACAAGCAACCATTTTATCAGATACCATGGCAGCCAAAAAAAACATTCCCATAGTATCAAGCTGATCCAGGTGTTGGTCAACAAGCCTACCCTATCTGGGTTACCAGCAACAAAATCCATTTGTTGGTATGCAAAGGCCTACTGATCACATGATTCCATCTTATCCTGGTTATGATAAACCTAACCTTAATCGATAGTTTTCATTTGTTGCAATTTTAGAGTTACCTGATTTAAATCATCTCACCCGTGATCCCATTCATTATTTACCTTGGTGGCCAGTGATTCCTCATAAATTACCTCGGACATTCCAAAATTCAATGAAAATTCTAGAGAAGACCCATATACGCATGTCATGACTTATCATTTACGGTGTTCATCATATTCCTTAAATGATTATTATGTTATATTATTTCGTTTCCAGCGAACACTTACTGTTCCAGCTGTGAAGTGGTTCATTGAATTTCTGTGAGCTCTGTTTGATAACTTTGAAGCTTTAGGCACTACTTTTTTAACCCAATTCTAGTTAACCATTGGATATGAAAATGGAAAGGAAATTTTTACCATATTTAAACAGACCAATGCTACTCATATATTAGATCATATACATGAGTGGCCTCATCATCATCATTGGATGGTTAAAGCATTTTTTTATGATAAGCTTTTAGTTGAGTGGTTTATTAATTACTTGTTGCCATCTATCACTGAGGATGTGGCCAAAGGAAGTGTTGTCATTGAAGACCAAGTAATTATTCGTGCCCAGTATCTGAATTTGATGTATACTCAGTATAGCATGCTCCATGAAAATATTCCAAACACGTCGCGACCAAATTTTAAAGTTCCATCTACTTCATGTGGTAAGGACATTCATGCTCGCAATGGTGTGATTGGTTCTATAAGCGATCCAACAGCAAGTCCACTATCTGTTCCTACAATTGTTATTTCAAATCAAAACCCTATTTCATTTGATTCTCTGTCTTCTTTTGAAATCCATGTTGTTTCATCTGAAAAAGGAAAAAGTGATAAGAAACCTAGAAATAGGAAGAAGGGAAAAGATAAGAAGAAACCAAATTCACCCCGGTAAGAAAAATAATATAATCCATTCAGTTATTTTCAGAAACCTTGTTACCCTTGCTTGATATGTAATAAGGATAATTTTACGTGAGATTTTTAGCATCGCTCAGAAGTCCCAAAGCTTCTTAATACTTATGTCACATCTACAGTTTTGACAAATCCTTTCCAAACATAGAAACACATATGGTTTCTATAGATCCTACTTCTAGTTCATAAGTGCTTATGTTATCTGCCACGAAGAGAAAACTGATGTTTTGGTATCGACTCAAAGTAAATATTTTGGTTATCCATTATCATCATTAAATGGTTGGGCTACAAATCAACCTACCACTTCGAAATCGACCTCATCTTACTCGACTCTACCACCTATCCTTCCAGAGTTAACAATAAAACCATCGAAGAGACTAGTTCATAAATCGACATTCAACGCTCTAGCTCGTGTAGCTAAAACTTATAATGTAGTAGAACACCTAGTTCAGTAACCTTCTTTATGCCAACCCTTGAGGTGCTTTATAATTGTCCCTCCCAGAATCAAGCTTTGTTGTCCATGATTGGTGGAACCGATCTGATGGATTCAAATATTATATTATTTAATCACACAGGCTATGTGTCACAATTACCAGCATAGTTAGCATTCTTGATTAAAGTACATGTCCTAAATCACCTCATTTATCACATTATCATTGATGAAGGTGCATCTACTTGTATCATGTCAATGAGTTACTGGAAGACACTTGGCTCGCCAAATTTTTCACAATCACCTACGATGTTGGAATATTTTGACAATCGTACATATAAGCCTTGTAGAATTCTTAGTAAACTACTATTACCTAAATCTACCTCAGTCTGAAGGAAGGCAGAGTCTAGGGTAACATCAAACCACGATTAATCTGGTAGCTAGCCCTACCAGATCAGGAGAGGGCTCTCTCGGGGTCAATCTCAGCAAAAATAATCAATGAGGCTTGAGATGACTTGAAATAAAAGCTAATTTTAGGCTAGGTATATATGTAAGGGAGTTTGATTTGATTTTTGGGTTTTTTTGTTGGAATCAAAGGGAAAGGTAAATTTTGGGTCCGGCAAACGATCAGTCTTGCAAAGGGCTGAATGGGGCAAGAAAGGCAATTGTTTTGATGCTTCGAATTGAATGAAATGGATAGCTCATACCGGGGAGGAGTTGAAGAGGGCAAGAGGCTTTCAGGAATCCTCTTTAGATAGTTTGAAAACATGAAAAATTAAACAAAACTCAAGGTAGAGCATTGCAAATGTAACGAATTCCACCTTTAATAATTGTTTGTTTAACTTAAGAAGAAAGGAGAAGGGAAACGATACACATGAAACATCAGTAAACTTACAATCACAGAGGAAAACACACCAAAAAAACATAGAGCCACATGGATCCCAAGGAGTGCTGCAAACCCTAGTCTATTCCTTTGCTAAAATGCAGAGATGAAATGTACAATGAAGCTCTAAGCAATCCCAAGTGTCCAACCTATGCTAATGACTGAAAAATTACAAGATATAAGCAACCAAAAACTCATCCTAGCCTCTAGGGGTCGAGCTCACAAGTTTAGGAGATGTTTCAAAAAGATCTAAACTGAGAACTGGAAAATAGGTAGTGGAACAACTTGCCTCTATAAGATAGGAAACTGATTCATTCAGTTACAATTCACCTTTTGATGAATGAATCTACTTACATGAGTAAAAATTTGTCAAAATTACATCTAGAGCCATGAAATTACATGAAATTATATCAATATTTTTACATGTGGAAGTAAGAAAGTCAAACTAGCCAAAACTAGGCGAAAAACAGAGTTACTAAGTGAAAAATGAGCCAAAATCCCCAATGTGTCGCGCTAGTTTGGAGCCAGTTTTGATAGCCTTATTGGTGTCCAAATCGAGTGTAGGATAGCTTGTTGGAAAGCTCTACCTGTCGACTTTCCAACCCAAGTGAAATTTCTGAATTTGGTTTCCATTTTCCCCTCCAAAAATGAGTTTTCCCAACACTGCTTCCTATGTGTCCAAAAAGGGGCAGAAAGGCCATTTTTAGGGTGTTTTTAACCCCTCCGGTAACCAAAAAATTGTCAAAATATCTAGGTAATGGGTATGCATGCATAAATTTTCATGAAAAATCCAAAAATATTAAGTTTTCCCCAAGAGGAGCTCCCAATCATAAGTGCGCACCAAGTGGCGCGACGCGTCGGGCAGAAAAATCTGTGTTTAGGCCAAAAAAAATCAAAATTGACAAATGTGTCCCAAATTTCTTGAAATTTGGGCTGAGTGTCCTCCATCATGCACTATGCTGGGCCAAGGAAGCCTCAACCAAAATTTGGAGTCTATCATGTCTTTTGCGACGCTTTAATGCCCTCTTTAACTTTGCCTTCAGGATCTTGATTCATGCCTTGCAAACATGATTTCTCGCCCAATAATGATTCTTCATGTGCCTTAACATGTTATTTTCCTTGTTGGACTTCTCCAACAGCTTTTCCAAATGAATATTTACGCTTTCAAGCCAAGTTTCGTGATCAGCCTCAATCTCTTGCTCAATGGATGTCATCTCGGTTTGGCTTCTTTTGGCAACTTACCGATTTTGCCTTCATGTTTTTGAGCGCCATGGATGAGTGGGACTGATGAGGGGAGGATTTTCTGCTAGCTGTAGGATTTTATGGAATGAAAGGGTTTAGGGGATGGCATCTAGGGTTTGGGATGGCAATTAGTGTTTGGGGATATTTAACTAGGATTTGGGATAGTGGGATTAGGGATTTAGGGTTAGTTGATTAGGGATATGGGAAATGTGGAATGGGTAGATGAAATGTAACGAAAGGGAAAAAATGAAGGAATAAAGGAGTGAGGGAGTCAGAGATAGCTAGGAGTGGAATTGGTAGTGAAACATGCAATTTGCAAACCCTATGCAACTGCTTTTGGCAAGAAATGTAAAGAGGTAGGGTTTTGATTTTTTCTCATTAAATCACCATAAGCACCAAGAGAAATTCGTTCATTGGTCATGGAGGGATGTTAACTTACTTGGGAAATGAAGAATTTAGCAATTTGAGAGCTTTGGTGGAAGATTTGAATGGATTTTAGGCTTTTTATCCCAATGCGCCACGCCATCTCAATGCGTCATGCCAGTTCATTTTTTACACTGTAGAGGGCTGCCCAATGCGTCGCGCCATCTCAATGCATTGCGCCTTTTTGCAAGAGACTTTTGGAGACCTTCCCGGTGTCCAAATTTTGCGTAGGATAGCTCGTTGGAATTCTTGTTGAGTCTCCTTTCCAACCCAACTGGAATTTTTCAATTTGGAGTTCATTTGCCCTATCAAAAGTCAAATCTCCCAAGACTGGTCAAAATGTACAAAATGAGGCTGCCTCAAGGCAGAGTGCTATTGCAGTCAACTTGTGAAGGTCTTCCTCAACTCCAAATTGAGCTCATGATAGCTCATTGGAAAGCTCTTTGTGTCTAGTTATCATTTGACT
The DNA here is from genome assembly GCA_034641835.2 of Pinus albicaulis. NCBI lineage: Eukaryota > Viridiplantae > Streptophyta > Pinopsida > Pinales > Pinaceae > Pinus > Pinus albicaulis. Next base: position 1,356,740,199 of record CM076580.1, read on the forward strand.
CATCCTACTTGTATCATAGCCTCCTCAATGATACAGAGTGTTGTTGCAGTCAACTTCTGAAGGTCTTCCTCAACTCCAAATTGAGCTCATGATGGCTCATTGGAAAGTTGAGGTCGTTGACGGACCCCTTGACTAAATTATATGACTTGGAAGACCGTGGGTTTACACTATGTTTGTGGTAGTATCTACTTAATTTAGTATGATCATATTCCCCCATAAAGGAAGTATCACAGCCATTGATCAACTCTCTTTCTTCACCTCTATTTCCTAGGCAACTGGAAGTGTTTGGTTTGCTAATGGACCCCCACCTTCTCTTAATAACATTGGTGTAGGAATCTTTAAGGATCCTTCCCTAATGAGCACCTTTTCTTTACTTTCGTCTCTGACATCGGTGAAAATCACACATATAGAGACCTGCAATATAATATCTTCCACTTCATCTGACTTAAGGAAGTTACCCAATGATTATAAAGTATTTAGGTTGAGCGACATCATGTCGCTAACTCCAGTTGAGCTAGAATAGCAATCAATTTTGTTGGCTTATGCAAACAATCTAAATCCATTATCTTCGATCGTTTCGGTTGATCGTTCTTTTGATTTTGGTACTTCTTCTATTCCATTTTAATGTGTATTCTCGAGTGATGAGAGAATTATGGAATCCATGATGCTGGAAGAAGAACCATGGGAATGATCACATCAATGATACCATATTCCAGATTACAGTGAAGATAATCCATTTGAACTATATCACCCTAATGTCATTGATTTATTTACGAATTATGTTCATATATATGCCATCGATTCTGAGTGAAATCCATCAAATATCGAAGAAATGATTTCTATTGATATTTCTACCAAACCAGTTATTTTAGAAAAAATTCTTGTTAGTGCATCTCGTTCTCAATCTGAACTTGACACTTACTGTGCTATTTTTCATGAATTCCAATATGTATTTTCTTGGTCATATGAGGATATGCTAGGTATCGACTCCAACATTTTTGAACATGAGATTAAAATGTATCATGATGTTAAACCGGGGTGACAGTGCCTTCACCCTGTTCACCGTAATAAAGTTGTTTCCATTAAAGCAAAGGTTGAAATTTTGTTTTCTTGTTAGACTTCTTGATTTTGAAGCGAAAAACAAACTTGGGAGGGCATCCCTTAATTTTAGGCTGACCATGCTTAGCCACTGTAGATGCTTACATTGGATGCAGGTCAGGAAGCAAGATTATTGCACATGGAGATGAAAGAAAGCATGTTACATTATATCCTCCTGCTCAATATCCTTATTTATTATCATGGCTTGATGAAAAAGAACCAGAAGAACTTCAACCTGTTCTTAGTATTAATCAAGTTTACAATTTTAGAGAGGAAGAAGAAAATGAGGACTTATTAGATCTATTCATCTAAGAACCAGATCTTTCAGAGAAGCTTAGGATAACTCAATGTGAAGCTGCTAGTTATCTTTTGAATGAATGTTCTCAGGAAAATTGCATAATACAGTCACTGCAAAATAAATTTGAATTTCCTATAAATCAATTACCAATTCAAATAGAGAAACATTGAAATTAGTCCTTAGAGACATTTTAATATTGGTAACAACTTACAATCATCACAAGAGGAAAAGCTAATAACATTATTGCAAAAATATTGAAAATATTTTACTTGGGATTATAAAGACATGCCAGGAATTCATCCAAAAACATGCATCCATCACATTTACACTGATAATGAAGTAAAACCTGTAAGGAAACCACAAATATGGATGAACCCCATTATGAAGGAAATAGTGAAAGAGGAATTACATAAATTATTACAAGTTAGATTTATCTATCCTATTTCAGATAGTCAATGGGTTTCACCCTTAGTTGTAGCATCTAATAAAAATGGGAAATGGAGAATTTGCGTGGATTACAGAGAACTCAAAAAAGATACATTAAAATATCACTTTCCATTACCATTTATCGATCAAGTGTTAGATTCATCAGTTGGAAAGAAGTTCTTTTCATTTCTAGATGGATTTAGTGGATATAATTAAATAAAGATAGCATTAGAAGATCAAGATAAAACAACATTCACATGCCCTTGGGGAACATATTCATACATTGTATTACCCTTCAGTTTGTGTAATGCACCCACTACTTTTCAAAGAGCAGTTCTTGCTATTTTTGCTAATTTGATTCATGAGTGTGTGGAAGTTTACATGGATGATTTCACCGTGTATGTTAAAACATATTATGATTGTTTACAAAATCTTGAAAAAGTGTTAAAAATATTCATTGAGACAAACCTATCACTCAGTAATGAAATTTTTTTATGATGTTAATAGAGAGAATAGTGTTGTGTCACCATATCTCTTCTTCAGGGATTAAAGTGGATCCAAAAAAATTTTAGGTCGTTGTGAATTTAACACCACCCACAACAAAAAAATAAGTTAGAAGTTTCCTGGGTTATGCAGGCAGCTATAGAAGATTTATTGAAAATTTTATTAAAATAGCTTTGCCATTATTCAAGTTACTTGAGAAAGATGTGGAATTCCAATGGACTGATAACCATCAAAATGGATTTGAAAAATTAAAACAAAATTTGTCAATTGCACCCATTCTTTCAAGGACCCAATTGGTATTTTCCATTTAGAATTTCAACAAATTCTTCCGATACAACTATTGGAGCATCACTTGGACAAAAAGAGAATCAACTCAATTATGCTATATCTTTCATCAGTAAAACTTTAACACCAGAAAAATCGAATTACACTGTTATGGAAAAAGAAATGTTGGCTGTTGTACATGCAATAAATAAATTTCGACATTATATAACAGGTTATCAATTTTATATTCACACAGATAATTTAATATTTAATGAGGAAATCAATCACAAATGGCAGAATAGCTAGGTGGTTGTTATTAATGCAAGAGTTTAATATTACTGTACAAGATCACCCAGGAAAAGATAACCAAGTTGCAAACTTTCTGTCAATATTAAATTCACTTGGTGATCCAAATCTAGTATCAGAAAATTTCCCAGATGAACATATATTCACTATAAATGTCAAAAATCCTTATTTTGCAGATATAAATAATTATTTACCATCTGGCATACTACCATCTCACTACAAAAACAAACAAAAACGAAGAATGATTAGAGAAAGTGATAGGTATAGTGGGTCAATGGAGACCTATTTTATACTAGCACTGATTTAATGATTAGAAAATGTGTAAGAGTATGAAATAATTCATATTTTGAAAGTATGTCATGATGAACCACATGGTGGTCATTTTGCAGATAAAAGGACAACATAAAAAGTTCTTAAACTTGGCTACTACTGGTCATCCATCTTCAAATTCTCTGGAACTTATGTCAAAATATGTGACAAATGTCAAAGAATTGGTAGACCAGTGGCATCAAATTAAATACCATTAAAGCCAAAATTACTTATTGAACCATTTGGACAATGGGATTTAGATTTGGTGGGACCAATCAACCCTCCATCCAATGGAAAGAAATACATCCTTGTATGTACAGATTATGTAACTGAATGGGTGGACGCCAAGGAATTAGCACGGACAATAGAAGAAACTTTTGTGTCTTTTCTATTTGAAGAGGTATTTATAAGATACAGAGTTATGAGACAGATAGTAACTAAACAAGGAGCATAATTCACATCAAAACTTGTTCGAGATCTTATGGAGAAATATAAGATCAAACACATGAAATCAACTCCATATCATCCTCAAGCCAATGGATAAGTGGAATCAACAAACAATGTCCTAGAGAACATTATGACGAAGACTCTAAAAATGAACAAAAAGGAATGGTCAGAAACGTTGAGAGATGCATTATGGGCATATAGAATAACTTGAAAAAACACTACTGGGTTCAGTCCATATCAGTTAGTGTATGGAAAAGAATTTCTATTACCCATTGAGTTTCAAATACATACATACAAGCTAGCAATAGAATTAGGGATGGAATTGTCTCAAGCACAACAAGAGAAGATTATGCAGTTAAAAAAACTGGATGAGATACGACAACAAGTAGTTGAACATACATCTCTTTTCCAAGAATAAAGGATCAAATGGCATGATCGATTTATAAAGAATAAAGTGTTTCAGAATGGAGATTGGAAAATCTTGTTCGACTCCAAGTTCAAAGATTTAAAAGCAAAATTTACGACTCATTGGCTTGTGCCATATGGGATTGAAGAAATATTCGACAATTGAGCTACCAAGATAAAAACAATTGATGAAGCATCTGTTTCATTTTTTGTCAATGGACATAGGCTTAAAATCTATAATAAGCCTATAAATAAAGAAGATTTTCTGAGAAAAAATTTGATGGATTCAGATATGGAATTAATGGGGCAACATAGCAATATGCGTTCCATAATTCCAGCAGAAGAAGAATAAAAAAATATAAAAAAAAATATAAAAAGAAAACATAAAAAAATTAAAAGAAATATATATATATATATATATATATATATATATATATATATATATATATATATATATATATATATATATATATATATATATATAATAAAGAGTTTGGTTGTGAAAATCCAGGAAAGTGGCACAATACAAACTCGAATTCATATCAGAAAACCAACTTGTTTGGCCAATATGAATTCTCTTTTCGTTTTTATCTTACATTACTTCAGATTTTTGCAGATATACCCTCCAAGACATTGCAGACTTGAGGACAAGTCAAAACATCAACTTGGGGGAAGGTGTGAATAAGAAAACTATGAAAATAGTTTTCAGAAGCTGAATTGAAGATAGAATATGAAATACAATCATAAAGGGACCTAGTATATCATTTGACATTTATAGCAACAGACATGAATTGTTGTTGTGAAAATTATTCAGAAAGGGACTTGAATCATTATGGCAGAAGAAATTTTAAAATATGGAACATCATTGTACATTATGCCAGAAGGGACCTCAAAATTTAACATGTCAGAAGGGACTTGATTTATATCAACTGAAGACCATATCAGATGGGACTTGAAAATGTCAAAGTTTCACCCGTAGAGGGGACCTGAACAATAATTATTTTAAATCAAATCAGATGTAAGAAAAAATAAAGTCTCTACAAATTCTACAAGAGATGTCGTAAAAATAAGCACAATGGTGATCATCATCAATGCCAAAAAGGAAGTACAAGTACAATGAGTAAAAAAATATCTCTTAAAATTTCATTTTTTTTCCAAAATACTCTAGAATTGTAAAAACTAATTTGATACAAGTTATGCATCTTTACCAAAATTTCATTTACATCACCAAAATTTCCTTCATTTCATTTACATTTCCTATACTTTCATCTACATTTTATCATTTATGATTTTTAACCCTATTCATATTCATACCACTATCCTAACTAGCCCTATTCTATCCACATTTATATCCATATCACTATTCAAAACATTACATAACCTATTCATATCATACCCTATGTATTTTCCTAAAAAAAGAGAATTATAAATAAAGGTCAATGTTGATCCTATGCAAGACACTTGGAAGACCTACAAAACAATAAACAAAGGTTAGTATTATTATAAACATTTAATTTTAAGAAATTTGACTATTTTATTAGTCAATTTTTAAAAATTAAATAACAAAAGAAAAAACCAAAGTTCAAAACATATATAATGAAACTATAAAAGAAATATGATATTGTGCAACTATGATATAGCACAATTATTTTCGAATATCAAAACAAAACGAGCACAATCATATAATAAGTTTAACTAAGGTAATGGAGAAAATGTAATGCAAAAAAAATGAATGTAATTACTAACCTAAGGAATGATGCAGAGATAAACGAAGTGCATGACTAGGATAGTATATGGTATGCTATGATGAGATTGAATGCATGCGGTGGAGAGATGAAAGGAGAAAACATATGATAATGAAGAATGATGGCACACATATGCATGGAGATGATGTGAGTTATGGAGACAGCCAGCATGATAATGCATGGAGGTAATGCAGATAATGGAAATGAAAATAGTCATTAACACAAAACATGAAGAAGTTGCATAGAGAAGGACGAATGTACACCAACATGATAGTCAAAGAAGAATAGATGTGCATGGGTCGGTCAAATGAGTTGATAAATGTTAGAATGTTTTCAAATGTGTTTAAATAGCACTGTGTAAAACATATGAAACCATTTCTTCCATAGCCAAGACCATTTCCGCCACTGTCAAGACCATTTCCGCCACTGTAGATATCAGAAACATGTTATTAACATTGTGTTTTCACCATGATTTCCATCTAAGAGGCTGAATGAGAGAAAATAGCATGTAGTCAAAGCACGTCCCCATATCTACAACCTTGTGAGAACAAAACGCAGAGAGAAAATTGTGAGGAAGCTGAGAGGAAAAGAAGAGATAAAACGTAGAAGAAAGAGGCAGAGAATATAGTGAAGAGGATAAACAGAGTGATAAGGAGCTAACTGGAGCTTTCAAAGCCATGAATTTGGAAAACTCATTGATTAGCCAAGCTATCAGGAAGAAGAATTTTGTGGAAGTGAAGGTAAGAAGTTAACGAAGATTTGATTCTTTAAACAATGGTGAATAGATTTTGGGATTGTGTCAACAAAATCTAAATTATAAAAGCGAGTGATTTCATTCAATTTGCAAACCTGTCATTACGTTGTGTTTTGTTTTGACACCATTCAAAAACGTGTTGACACCTTTCAAAAACTACTCTTCCATCAGTCAAAAAAATGAAATATTTTGTTGAGTGAGTTAACAAATAAATTTTTTAATGAGATTGTTGTGGGTTGAAACTTCATTTCAACTGAAAGAATATCATGAAGATCATAGAAGATCACAAGATCTTTTGCATAAGAGAGGTAAGCTTGACACATCCTCACATACAGTGTTTCATTTCAAATTGAAAATAAAGAGTGAGATTTTCAATTCGAATTGCACAGTGAGGTTGATTTTAACTAAGTTGTGTAATATATTTGTTTTTATCGCACTGAGTTTAGAGATTTAAAACAGATTTTGTGAAGAAAAATGGAAGACAGTTAGACATGTTTTTTATGACAGGGGACAGAGTATGATGAATGTTGAAGAGAAACAGTGAGTCTATCATGAATTTTTGATGAGATAGTTGAAGTTTCTTTTTTTTTTATACACAGTGAGTCTAAATGCAATGTTTTGGAAAGAATTTTTATATGAAATTGATGAGTGAAAAACACTGTTGTATAAAAAAATTTCAAATTTTTTTTTTACACAGTCAAATTTCTTTTACAAAACAGAGATAGGGATTGTTTTTAAGGAGAACAGAGAATTAAATAGAGGGTATAATTTTAGAAACATAAATTATGTTTTCTTAAAGACCTCTCTATCAATTATTTTGTTTATTTATAGTAATATCACATTATTCAAAAGATAAAAATAGAGGATTGATTGATTGATTAACAAGGGAAGTAAAGCAAAAAGATAAGCGTACCACCATGATGACATCTAGTATTTAATTTTTTATTTACAAGATGAAGTTAATGATGGTATATGGTTATAAAAAATGGTTTTTAGAGCAAATGGTCTCAAGAACATAACCTAAAGACTTCCAAATTGAACACCGGAGTAGGGAAACAGTGGAAAAACTCTATTAGTCAAGGTTAATAGGTTTTATCCAAAAGTTCAAAGGTCATAATGAGGATGTTAGAAGAGAATTTGTAAATAATTTCAGAGAGAATGAAACCATGGTGGGTATCCTACCTATCCCTTTAACTCCTAAGTATATCTCTGAAGCGTTAGATTTTCCATCCTCAGGAGAATTATATCACAAGGGATTACATTTTAAAGATACAGGTTGGACATTTTTCTTGGAAATAAATCGGAAAGGTCCTTTTGATAGATCAAAAGGGATCCCAAGGGAATGGTTCAATGAACCATGGGCATAAATAGTGTTGATAATTCAGAATTTCTTTACTTGTGACAATATATTTAGTATAGTACACCTTTACCATGTTAGGTTACTGCAACACATAAAACGGGATATAAGGATCAATCTGCCCTATTTATTTTACAAAAAATTGATGAAAATGATTGAGAGCATAAAATCAAAGACTAAACCCAAAGAGGCTCAATTTATTCATTAGGGAGTCATCAAAACTCTTGTAGATTACCAATTTAAGGTCAAAGGGATGGTTTGGGAAGATTTCTTAGTTGAAAATAAGTTTGTAGAACAAGTTGTTGAAAACAAACCTAAACACATACAAGAAACAAGGAATTATGCATTCATCTCTTTATCCTAAAACAAGGTCAAAGAAATAGCAAGAGACAATTATGTTAGAGAAAGAAACATCATCTTTGACTATTTATAGGAGACACAAAAATAAGCATTCAGCAGATTCAGAAATACAAGTCATGGAAACATCTTCTATAACAAAAAAGGAAAATGAAATCCTGGAGAGACTACAAAAAGAAGTTTAAGAAAATCCTATGGATAGAGATTCCTATATTGAAAAAAATGAGGTGGAAGCTACTTTAGTTTCCAAAGATTCAAAGAGGGAGGATCAAAACCTTTCCAAAGTTAGAGAGTTAACTCATAGCTTGGAGATACACAAAATCATGGAAAGGCACCTGAAGGAGGAAAAGGAAACTTATAAAATAACTAATGAGAAATTGGTTAAGGATAATGAGAAGATAAATGAGGAAGTGGAAAATTTAAAAACCAAAAACAATCTTCTTTGTACACAAGCATTCAAGTGGCTTCAGGAGAAAAATTCCTGGAAAGCTATGTATGAGAAATAGAGGGTTAAAACATACATCCATAAGGAAGAGTAGGACAAAGAAATCGATTCTCTTTTGTACATAGCACAACATGAGGTTACAGGATTAGGAATGGGATCAGTATCAAGGCTTTGAAGGTCAAAGAGGAAAAAAAAAGCATGTGGACATGCTTGATCATCAGTTTGGGGGAGATGTTGGCCCTCGTTTTTTATCTCTTTTTGTTTAGAAAATACACCTTATTTTTCCATATTATTCATCTATTTACCATAATATCAACCTTATATTGACCCAAATATGCATATATAGGTATTTAAGTTGTTTTTTTTCAATTATTATATGTTTTTGTAAAATTTGAAATTTAAGTGCATTTTTGGATAGCAGTAAAAATTCTTGTAATAGCATTATGATTTGCATATGTGAAAGACACTTGGGATTGAGCTGGATACATTTCTAGAAGGCTCGGGAACTAATAATAAAAGTACACATGTTGTCACAGTCAGACCGAACTTTAACAGGCCTAGTCAAAGGTGGCCAAACAAGACCAGTCTTTATGGACGATCCCTAGAAACTAGGTCAAGACTCTTATTTTGTGGGATTTTCTAGATTATGATGGATCTAATAGATGAATTTGAATTTGTATGACATGATAAGGATATTTATGTTTACTTGAACTATTTTAGATGATTTTTTTAGATATTTTATCTATTTAATCCTCAAACTTTGAAGGCTTTGACATGGAATTTGTATGACTTATTATTATTATTTCTGAGACTTGGAGACATAATTTAAGATCTGTTCTATCATATTTTGTTGTTGTTAAATTTTGGTTGATTGATTGAAGTCTTAAGTAGTTAAACTTACCTTCAGTGTGTGAGGCAAGGGTGGAGGGCCCCCACACTGAGCTAAGTGCATTTATTAGTTTATTTCATAGCTGAATTTTCTGAATTAGTTTTCTTATGTTTCATTTATTTACACTGATGATTTTCAAGTATTGATGAATCTCATGATCATTCTTAACCTGCATATGAAAGGACAAGCAAGTGTTTAAAGTGAAGCACTCTTTCTATCTAATCAATATTTTCAGTTAGAATTCATCTTTACATGCCTTTACATGCTTTGATTGTTGATGGATATTAATTTTGTTTATATTATGCATACGAAGAGACAAACCAATATTTAAAGTTAAATACTTCTGGTATCTGATTAAGAGATTAAAACTAAGATTCATCTTTCCTGCTTTTCTAAATTCCTATTTTAACAATATCATTACTGATAAATGAATATATGAAGAAGGACAACCAAGACCTCTTCAGTGAAGAGCCTCTTCAATTATTTCATGTATCTTAATCTATTGTTTAGTTAAGCAGTTTGATTTCTAGATCACATGGTAATCTTGTTAGGAGAAGGACAAACAAATCTCTTAAATTAGGAGATTCTTCTACTTCTAATTACACATCTGAATTTAGAAATGATTTAAGTTAGATTTATATTTGTAATATGAATTTCCCTAATCATCAATAAATGATTTTGTAAATTGATCGCAACTGAAACCAATATACTTTGGGGATGCTTCTAAGCTCCACTAAACCATATTGATAATAAATACTTGTGTTAGTTTACAACATTAAATTGACCCAACACCACGTACGTAAGTATATCATAGCTTGTCCGCATACTTTTAGGTATATCGGGCAGTGTTCTAGTACAAAAAGTATAAGGGGGTGCTCTCACAATGCAGTTTTGCATTAGAAAATGCTAATACGGATTGGGCCTCCACGTACCTTCGCATATATTTCCGAGGACAAATTTAGGGTGCTTACCATCCATAGGTAACCGAGTCGTCCACCTACCTATGATACACCGAATACAACATTCGGGGATATTTCTTGCACATACATAAGTCCTTGGTTTACTGGGGCGGTATATTGCAGTTCATAGTTTCTTGGTAAACCTTTTATCTAGAATTACCCTCTTTTTGTCTATTTATTTTTGTATAAAATCAATCAAAAATCGTGGAAGAAGATGAACCCTTTCCCCGTCGTTTGTGCATGATAGAGAATAAAGCTCTGTTACTGCCAGAAGCTACACCTAGTAGACAAAGGGGTGCTCATCCTACTGAGTTTTGTACCTCTGGAACTCTTGGTGCTACATCATCTGATATACCTGAGTCATCTGATCCTTTGAGTACCAATTCTCGAGTCATTTCAACTGATCCCAGTTTATCTTCTACTGTTGAGATGGAACCCTCGTAGTTACTCGACGACACTGAAAGTAAACCCAATGAAATGGTAAATCTAGAGCCCAAGCTTATTCAACTGGAATTTGATCCAGAGCCCATTGTATTCTACTAGAACATCTTGATCCTGAAGTTGAACAACAAGAAGTTGTTCCAGTGCAACCATCTGGTCCTCAGCCATCTGTAACTGTTGAGTCTTCCTCTTTGCAATAGATTTTACCACCTGAAATTTATCTCAGGCCTAATAGAGAACTGCTTCCACCTAGTTTGATTTCGATATAGGAAGAACTTCAGGAAGAGACAACCCCTTCAACTCCGACCCATTTTGGATCGGGGCTTCATTTATATCATTATTTTCCTCATTTGAACTACTATGCTTCCGTTGATCCTTTTCAATCTCAAGTTCCTATAGATTCATTAGAGTATTTTCTAGTTTATTGAACAATGGCAGAGACAATATCCCAAACTGTACCATATGTTAGAGCTGCAAAAACATCTATTTTTGCGTCATATTCGATGTTTTGATGACACCTGAGTCTCATATTTATGGTGGTCCGTCTGTCCCACTGGTTTAGCAAGATTTAAATTGAACCTACTCTAATTTCTCCTCTAGTTCATGGAATTTACCCATGTCATCGTCTATAATTCATCTATTTCATCTCTTACGAGTATTGAATCGCCTAACCCTCAATATATGGCTGCTCCATCAAATTATCATCCATCTTATCGAGTATATGCAGGATACCCATCATATGAAAGTAATTATGTGCAATATCTGTATACTCCATATGCTAGGGGGCCACATATGTTTGGTCCATATGGTAGTACTCCGTCACATTTAGGTAAATCATATGATCGAATGCCAGTTTTCCAATGGCAGCCTACTTTTCCTGTTCAACTGCAAACAATTTTGTACCAATATCAACTAGTTAAAGTTGTTGCATTTGTGCCTACTACGCCTGTCATTTCTTATATGGTTGTTGGTCAGTCTGCTCAAGTAGGTCCTTCCACCCCTAACCCTCAAGTTTTAGGTCTATAGATTTCGTCTTCCCAGGTTGGTATTCAACAACCATCTGTATCAGGAATTTCACAACTGCAGGCTAGTTTACCTTTGTAATAGGCTTATACCAGCCCTGTCTATTCATAGCCGGGTTCAAATTATCCTGGCGGGAAACCATTTTATCTGATACCATGGCAGCCACAACAACAATTCCCACTGTATCAAGCTTTTCCGTGTCCTGGTCAACAAGCCTACCCTATTTGGGTTACTAGCAACAAAATCCATTTGTTGGTATGCAAAGGCCTACTGATTAGATGATTCCATATTATCCTGGTTATGCTCAACCTGACCTCAATAGACAATTGTCATTTCTTGCAATGTTAGAGTTACCTGATTTAAATCATCTCATGAGTGATCCCATTCATTATTTACCTTGGTGGCCAGTGACTCCTCATAAATTACCTCGGACATTCCAAAATTCAATGGAAATTGCAGAGAAGACCCATCTATGCATGTCATGACTTATCCTTTATGGTGTTCATGAAATTCCTTAAATAATGATTCTGTTAGATTACGTCTTTTCCAGCGAACGCTTACTGGTCCAGCTGTGAAGTGTTACATTGAGTTTTTGCGAGCTTCCTTTGATAACTTTGAAGCTTTAGGCACTACCTTTCTCACCCACTTCTAGTTAACCATCAGATATGAAACTGGAAAGGAACTTTTGACCAGCTTTAAACAGACCAATGCTACTCATATATGAGATCATATACACGAGTGGCCTCATCATCGTCGAATGGTTAAAGAATTTTTTTGCGATTAGCTTTTAGATGAGTGGTTTATTAATTACTTGTTGCCATCTATCACCAAGGATGTGGCCAAAGGTGGTGTTTTCACTGAAGAGCATGTAATTTCTCGTGCCTAGTATCTGGATCTAATTTACACTTAGTCTGGCACGCTCCATGAAAATATTCCAAACATGCTGCGACCAAATTTTATTGTTGCTCCTGCTCCTTGTCCTAAGGACATTCATGCTGACGATGGTGTGATTGGTTCTACTAGCAATCTGACAACAAGTCGACTATATGGTCCTACACTTGTTGTTTCAAATCAAAACCCTATTGCATTTGATCCTGCCTCTTCTTCTGAAATCCATGCCGTGTCATCTGAAAAAGGAAAAAGCGATAAGAAACTTGGAAATAGGAAGAAGGGGAAAGATAAGAAGAAATCAAATTCACCCTTGCTGTACATATCATTTGATTCATCCGGTTCTTTTCGGAAACCTTGTTACCGTTGCTTGATATGTAATGAGGAGAATTTTACATGAGATTTTCTGCATCGCCCAGAAGTCCCAAAGCTTCTTAATAATTTTGTTGCATTTAGAGTGTTGAAAAATCCTTTTCTAACATAGAAACACATATGGTTGCTACAGATCCTGCTTCTAGTTCACAAGTGCTTATGTTATCTGCCACGAATCCGAAAACTTATGTTTTGGTATCGACTTGAAGTAAATATTATAGTAATCCATTGTCATCATCAAATGGTCGGGCTACAAAGCAACCTACCACTTCGACATCGACCTCATTTTACTCGGCTCTACTAGCTATCCTTCCAGAGTTAACAATAAAACCGTCGAAGGGAGTAGTTCATAAATCGACATTCAACGCTCAAGCTTGTGTAGCTAAAAATTATGATGTAGTAGAAGACCTGGCTCGGTAACCTTCTTTATGTCAACACTTGAGGTTCTTCAGAATTTTTCCTCCCAAAATCAGGCTTTGTTATCCACGATTGGTGGAATCGATCTAACGGATTCAAATCTTGTATTCTTTAATCACACGGGGTATGTGTCATAATTACCAGAATAGTTAGCATTATTGATTAAAGTACATGTCCTAAATCACCTCATTGATCACACTATCATTGATGAAGGTGCATCTACTTGTATCATGTCAATGAGTTTTTGGAAGTCACTTGGCTCACCAACTTTGTCAGAATCACCTACGACGTTGAAAGATTTTGACGATCGTACATATAAGCCTTGTGGAATTCTTAGTAACCTGTAAGTAAAACTAGGGGGAAAGTCAATTATTGTTGAAGTTGAGGTCGTTCATGGACCCCTTGACTACAATATATTATTTGGGAGACCGTGGGTTTACACTATGGTTGCAGTAGTATCTACTTACTTTAGTATGATCATCTTCACCCATAAAGGATGTATCATAGCCATTGATCAACTCTCTTTCTTCACCTGTAGTTCCTAGGCAACTGTAAGTGTTCGGTTTGTTCACGGCCCTCCACCTTCTCTTCAGAACATTGGTGTAAGAATCTTTAAGGATCCTTCCCTAATGGGCACCTTTTCATTACTGTTGCCTGCGACATCGGTGGAAATTGAACATATAGATACCTACAACATGATACCTTCCACTTAATCAGACTTAAGGAAGATACCCAACGATCTAAAACAGTTCGGCTGGGTGACATCATGCTGCTAAGTCCAATTGAGCTAGCATAGAAATCAATTTTCTTAGCTTCTGTGACCAATCTAAATCCATTGTCGTCAATCTTTTGGGTTGATCGTTCTTTGGATTTTGGTACTTATTTTGATCCATTTTCACGCATATTCTTGATTGATGGGAGAATTATGGAATCCATGATGCCGTAAGAAGAACCATGGGAATCATTACATCAATGATCCCATATTCTAGATTACTTTGAAGATAATCCATCTGAACTATATCACCCTAATGTCATTGATTTCTTGACGAATTTTGTTCCTATACACGCCATCGATTCTAGGCGAAATTCATCAAATCTCGAAGAAACAATTTATATTGATATTTCTACCAAACGAGGTATTTTAGAAAAAAATCATGTTAGTGAATCTTGTCCTCCATCTGAACTTGACACTTACGGTGCTCTTTTTCGTGAATTCCAACATGTATTCGCTTGGTCATATGAGGAGATGCTAGGTATCGACTCCAACATTATTAAACATGATATTAAAATGTATCCTAATGTTATGTTAGTACAACAGTGCCTTCGTCTTGTTCACCCTAATAAAGTTGTTTCCATTAAAGAAGAGGCTGAAAAAATTTTGCATGTTGGATTCATTCACACTGTTCCACTTACCGTTTGGGTATCTAACATTATTCCTGTCATAAAGAAACATGGGAAAATTAGAGTGTGTGTCGACTATCGGGATGTTAGTCATGCTTGTCTGAAATACAATTATCCAAATCCCTTTATGGACAAAATTATTGATGAATGTGTCGGATGCGAAATATTTTCTTTCATGGATGGATTCTCTGGTTACAATCAAATTAATATTAGCCCAGAGCACCAATATAAGACTGATTTTATCTATCCTTTGGGCACATTCAGTTATCATAAACTCCCTTTTGGTTTAAATAATGTTGGGGCCACATTCCATATGGAAATGAATTATGATTTTCATGACATCAAGCACATAGTTCAACCATATTTGGATGTCTTACCTACACATTCACGAAAATATGTTGACCACCCACTACATCTGAGAGCGATCTTTTTACGAAGTCGTAACTATAAAATATGCCTCAATCCATGCAAATGTATGTTTGATGTTGGTTCTAGTCGTTGGCTTGGATTATTCATGTCGAAAGATGGAATTTGGCTTTATCCATTGAAGTTACATACCATTCATGATTTGCCTACTCCTTCCAATCTTCTTCACTTACAAAGACTCCAAGGGAAGGCTAACTCTCTAAGAAAGTTCATTCCTAACTATGCCGAAATTTCTAAAGGCTTTACTCGACTCTTGAAAAAGTGGGCTCCATTCCATTGCGATAAGGTTGTGCAATATTCCTTTGGTTTTCTTAAAGATACCCTAATCGGAGCATCATTAATCTATTCCCCAAATTATCAAAGTGACTATTTCCTGTATCTCACCGCTGCAGATACAACCATCACTATGGTTTTAGTCCAAGAAGAAGATGGTATTGAACATCCGATATATTATGTGAGTCATAATCTCAATGATGTGGAAGTTAAGTACACATACATTGAGAAGATCACTTTGGCAGTTGTTCAAGCTGTACAAAGATTTCACCATTATTTCTTGCTTCAAAAGACCATTCTCATTTCAGATTGCAACCCTATGACATATATTCTATCACATCAATTGCTGGGGGGAAATATTTAAAATGGATCATCATTTTGTAGGATATTGATTTGGAATTCATCAAATCAAAGTCAAAGAAGTCTTTGGTGTTTGCTGAGATTATTTGTGACCTTCCTTTGAGTAGCACCGATCCTATTATGGAACCATAAATTTAGGATGAGTCTTTGTTTCTAATCGAGTCATTTGACTCATGGTATGGATATTTCATTGCCTATCTCCAGACCTAAACATTTTAGCCCAATACCTCTCACTTGCAACAATGACATATTTGATACCGAGCCAAAGATTATCTGATCATCATTGATACCCTTTATCGACATGGTGTTGATACGATTTTATATGGGTGCCTCACACATGAGGAAGATGAAAAAGTTCTAAATGATTTCCATTCTGGTGCATGTGGTGGACATTTGTCTGGTTATGCTACCACGTAGAATATTCTCCGCATTGGTTATTTCTGGCCTACCATATTTTTCGACTGCATTATTGTGGTTAGAAGTTGTCGTGCTTTCCATATATTTGATCATAAAATCCGCTTACTGCCAACACCAATGCATCATGTCGTCGTTGTTGGATCGTTTGCAAAATGGGGCATTAACTTCATGAAATTTAACCCCCGTTTGGCTGGGGGGCTTGGGTATATTATTGTCATCATTGACTATTTTACCAAGTGGGCCAAGACAATGCCTACATTCAACAACATAGGATAGACAACTGCATTGTTGTTTTTTAACCATGTGGTTTCACAGTTTGGTGTACCGCAAGCCATAGTCACAAATCATGGAAAAAAAATTTGCAATCACATGATGGAGGAGCTGATTGCCAAGTTAGGACTGTCACATGATAGTTCTACCCCTTATTATCCACAACCTAATGGACAACTTGAAGATATCAACAATATTCTTAATCATATGATTCAATGCATGATTAGGGTTCATAAAAAAAACTGGCATTTGATCTTGTACTTGGCATTGTGGGTATATCGAACTTCGGTGAGAAATGTTCCTGGATTCACTCCCTTTTAGCTATTTTATGGTCTAGAAGGTATATTACCAATACAATGCGAAATACCATCATTGGTACTCACAATTGACCTGCTACCTAACACTTCTGAAGAAGAGGCACGCATTTTGGATCTCATTCATCTAGATGAAACACGTCATGAAGCCACATTGGCCAACAAAGCACATAAGAGATGAATTAAGGTGCAATATGACCGCAATGTCAAGCCTCGCACCTTCTCAGAAGGATACCTAGTCTTGCTTTATGATTCAGAAGCTCATAAGGTATGAACAAGGAAATTTGAACCATTATGGCATGGCCCCTACATTGTCAAGTGCATTATAACTAAGAGTGTCTATGAGTTGGTAGATTATGATGGGATTCCATTATCGTAGCCTCGAAATGGCTTTTATTTTAAACATTAATAAGTCTGATTTTACATAGTAAACATTGTATTATATGCTGTGATTGTGTGTGTGTATCAATGTATCTTTTAGAGTTTTTCAAGTGGTTAGTAATCCTCTTTTCACTTTTTGCAGATGACAGGATCTTCAGAACGATTTGATGGATATCTTGATGGTGCTAGTCGTAGTACTCAGAATTTATCCTCTGTGGCATGGGCCATATTTGCTAAAAGTGGAGAGTTAGTGATTTTCCAAGGGATTTGTATTAGTCAATAAACAAACAATATCGCTGAGTATAGCGTGTTGATTGAACTACTCTCTGATGCCATTTCACTTGGCATTCGCCGCATCAACATTAGGATGGAATCACAACTTGTCGTACTACAGCTTACTGGCATCTATACTGTCGAAAATCCAGAAATTCATCGCATGTAGGCTTAGAGTTCGTGTTTTGGAAATAAATTTTGATTACATCAAATATAAACATATTTCCAGAAACTTTAACACTCTAATTGATTCATTGGAAAATTATGTGTTAAATAGACATTTGAAACATATTTAAAGATAGATTTTCAATTCACATCATACAATTGAATAGGATTACACCTAAACATAGAAAAACATTGAAAGTAAAATAGATTTATATCGAGTTTTTACAAAAACTGTGTCCAAAACACATTTGTCATCTCACCTCAAAATGTATGCAGACATATCATAATCTAAGTAAACCTAGTGATGCTCATGATAGTAGGTCAGGACTTGGGCTACCATG
Source organism: Pinus albicaulis (assembly GCA_034641835.2). Taxonomy (NCBI): domain Eukaryota; kingdom Viridiplantae; phylum Streptophyta; class Pinopsida; order Pinales; family Pinaceae; genus Pinus; species Pinus albicaulis. Next base: position 1,356,758,524 of record CM076580.1, read on the forward strand.
CACAATAGCCTCATCCAATGTCTAGGCACACCAATAGTATGGTGTTGTGCCACATAGGTAACTGCTCGATCCAGGCATCTGTTATCCCAAGAGTCAATCCCTCCACATGTTGCTACAACTTAGCAAGAGTCTCGGCTAAATCCAAATCCTGAAGGGCTGCTCTCCCGATAGTCCCCTCTGCTGACTCTCCCACCTGCTATGTATGTACCACTGGTTGAATGGTACCTAAATATGAATACATAAAAGATATTTAGTTTAGTCTTAAAAACATAAAAAAAACATTAAAATATGTAAAAAACCACAAAAAATCAAAAACCTAGTCAACATTTTACCTCTAGCACCCCATTGAGTGTTGTCTGGTAAAATAAAATCTTGATCTCTCCATAAATCCATCCCTGCATATGGATGCTCCTCTATGAATATATTCTAGCTTCAGAGCCAACTGAAGAATGTAGTGGAAAATGAGATTGATGACTAACCAACATGTCTAGCAGTCAGCTGGACCCACCACTACATCCGTGGATCTCTAGGACCAGCTAATCCCAGTGTCACATGTTATGGCTACATCAATTGAACTCCCTCCAAAACAAAAGTGATCAAGATAAACCCATAGCTAAATTTTTTTGTCTTTCCACTTTTTACTTTGGTCAGTTGTTCTTTCATCTGAGGTAGTACTGCTTCAGCCCAGCTGAACACAGTTGGCTCGAGACACTCAAGCGCATATTGCATGTATGATATGTTCGTGACATGTAGTGTCACACTACCAGCTAGCTTTGCGATAGTGAATAGAAGCGTTCACAAAGACATATCAAGAACATCGTTGATATTTATATTTCCATATTTACTAGGATCAGTTCCTAATCGACAAAACTGTCGGATGTAGTCCTTCACTGTTTCACCCCCACAGATGGAGCCCACAAGGGAAATGGGGGCACCACGTCTTGACAAACCTATGAGAAAGTAAATGTCATTAACCAATATTGGGAGAATTTTGTCCCCAATGTGAAATTCCTGTAGTGTCGAGTCCCATGAACAAATTAAGAACTGGAATATCTCTTGTCTTGCCTCATCCCTGACAATCTGAAGTACTTGAGCAACCCATAATCCCTGAGGGCTCTCAAATTTCTAGGATGATTTAGGGAAACAATACCCTTTTCTTCATGTTCTCCTTCTCGGCATATAATTGACATTATGATTTGATCAAAGTCTGAAATCACACCATAGGCTTAGTTAGGATTCATTCCATGAAAAATGGATAAATTTAGGGCAAAAAACGAGATGCAAGTTTCTGAATTGCACCTAACACACCCTTCAGTGGAAGACAGAGCATTGCAATGGAACTAGGCCTCTTTCCAGCCTCTCTGCAATGCACTTTCCAACATCCAAGGGTGCGTTGGTCCCAGGGCATTGTATATTTGCCGTAGGAGTCCCAAAACCCTAAAAATGGGCATGAAACTGAACAAGAATGCAATTAATACAAAGAGGAGGGTAAGATCTTCTACTGGGTCAAGACAACATGAGAAATGATCCACAGAATCTGTCGCAATCAGTCGCTAAATTTCAAGGGTAAAATAGGCTCAGAGAACTAAAATTCGAATGGTAAAGGTGAAATTCTAAAAATGAATTTGTAATTTCTTAATTTAATAGTATTTTGATTAATTTATGCACATTTAATGAAATTACTATGTTTTTTACACATTTTTACTATTTAAATAGGTATTTCTAATCAATATGATGGTACTTTGAGTAAGTTTATAGCTTATTGCAGTGAGTTAATCGTTCTTGATCGTGAAATGCAATTATGACCACAAAGCACAGTTTTATCTCTTTTCGAGATTTGTTAAACATGAGGAAGTATCTCAAAGCACACTTTTATCTCTTTTTTTGACATTTATTAAACATGAAAAAGGAATTCAAAGTGCACTTTATCTTATTTTTCGAGCTTTGTTAAATACGAAAAAGGAACCCCCTTGGAGTTCTCTTTCAACTCTTTTCAAGCTCTCAAAATATGAAAAGGTTGTCAAGCACTTGTCCTTTCGAGATAGTAAAAGGAATTGAAATGACATCTACTCACTATAAGTTTAACCCTTTTCCGGACTGAGATAGATTATGATTACAAAAAATAAAAACCCTAGTCGAACATGGCTAGGAGGTTCTCTGAGGTATTAATTTATGCTTTTTTGAATATGAGGGACTATTATATGAAAAATAACTTGCGGAGTTTTCTTTTAGTCCCTTTTTCAAACTCTCTAAACATGAAAAAGGACCAATTTTTCACTTTCGTTGGACTCATTAAAGCATCAAATAGCGAAGAAATTGTCCATCATGAAAAGGTCGATTTTCATCGTTGCTAGACTCATTAAAGAATAAAAAAGAGATGGATTCACCCAAAGGGTGGAATTATACATCAAGCATATGTTATCCTCCTCAATCTTGTTAAAAAATAAAGAGGCACTAGTCAGCAATGACCGGGGAAAATTGGAAAGGGATAAAATACTTTATGGTAGAAAGTCACTCCTGAACATGACACTTATTCACTTCATATCCGTGACTTTTGGGTTGGGTAATCTGCTTCATGGTTTATCATAAGTATGGTCTATCATACCATTCATCACTTCAATTTTGGGTCATATAATTCCAATTCATTCAGTGTCGTTGATATATTCAAGAGAAGTCACTCAGTTATTCCTCATCCTTTGCAATGCTCATAAACCTTCATTTCATGACCGCCATCCTTGAAATTGCCTCATCACTCACATTCTCTCTCCAAAATCATTACTCCCATTTCATGTCATTGATGGCTGGAGCATCAATGCTCTCTTGCAACAAGTTGCTTCCTATTGAAATTATCTCATCATCCAGGAAGTTTACTTAGAAACAATGTTTCAGTACCTTGGAGCTTGCTTACATCAACGAAAGGTTTCTCGCTTCTGGTGACAAGTTGACATCATAGACCTTAGAAAGAAAGACTCTGTATGGTGTTTGACATCAAATCATCTATTCACACCATGCATAATGTACTGTAGTACCTTGATAGACATTATCATCAACAATGGTTTCTCTTACATCTGTTAATGACTCACATCATTAGCCGGTAATCAGATGGTGTCTTCTCATGTTCGACTTGAGATCACATATTCACATGGTTAGACTCATACTTTAAGTGATTGAGTGAATGATATAGAAGACCCCAGATCTATTTTCATCCATCCAAGCTACAGAGAAGTACTAAATCATTCGTATGATAGTAATTTTCATATGGTCATCCTATCATGGGTCTATATCTATCGATGAATCGTTGAGGTTATGAAAGTTTATGTGTTGAGTATGGGATATGCATCCCTCAGCAATTAATATCCAATATGAATATATATCATGATGTAATGTAGTGTAATTGATGTAGGTCGCCACCTAATTCAGTTCCTCCTCATCATGTCGTAAAGAAAATCACTCAATATTATCATTTTTGACTTCATGTGTTAGGGAGCAGCTGTTACAGGTCAATATGGGCATCATCCCAAAACACATATCAATATTTATTATGGTCTATCATACTCTAAATTAGTTGGTACATGCCCTAAACAATTCACTCCATTGGTGGTTTTCCTTCATGAAAGTTTCACTACTTAGATGCTAGTTGAAGTGCCCCATTAAGCCATCAACGCACCCCTACACAACTGTAATTTATTTGCAGATCATCTACTTCCATGAAGGCTGCATTGTAGAGGAACAAGGCTCACTTTAGATTGTGTTGGTCTACTAGAAGCGAATTGTTCATTGGATTCTTGGAATATTCCCAACCTGTAGTGACTTCTAGAAGTTGTTCTAGCTTTCACCTCATCTGATAGCTTTGAATTTAGAACCCATGAAGTCATTAATCCTCTTATCCTTATATTCCCTTGAACAAGGAAACCTCTTCATGCATTTTTAGGAAATCAATTCAATGATTCATTTATGTCAAACTACCTTCATCTACTTATAAATAGAGCATGGAACATAGTGCACAAGAGAGCAAGAATTTGTGTTAAGTAGAGTTATTCTAGTGAGATCACAACTCTTGAAGGTACAGTGCATGTACTGTGATGTTGCTGGATTCCTGATGCTATATTGGGACTCAAGCTGGATGAGTGGAAATTATACGATCAATTGGTTGTATTTTTCCTTCTACTTCATAATAAAGACACACGTTCCTTTCCTAATGCACGTGCCAATGATTTTATATGTGTATTTATGAATTTAATCGTTTCAATTTGTTTAACATGAATAGATTGTATTTCCTTTATGTTGTTTTCTGTCTTCTTTTTTCCATGGAAGGTATCAATCAAGTGATTTAAATTGGATTGAGAGCAACAAAAGAAACGAAGGAAGGCGAGGAAAAGTGAACAGATTACAAGTAGGTTTTCCTCCCTTTGTCTATTCATTTTAAGGAAAAGTTCAGATATATTTCTTTCTATTTTTCTAAGTGAACCACCACACTTAGGGAAAGCATGCTTATCCATAGTTTTTTATTTCCGTAAAACACGCCTAAAAAATTTCATCCACTTTTACCCTCCTTTCCATCATTTTACCCTCATTCTGTAACTCTGTAGCTCCATAACCCTAAATTAGTAACCATTTCTATAATAATATGGTTTTATCATTGCTATTTTCAAAGTCATTAATTTTAAGTATTTTAAGAGAATTTATGATTAAATATTAGGAAATTAACATGTTTTTATATATCTCTGAAAGTGTTATGTGTTTTGTGATATTGTAGGCCTATTCGGGGATTCTAGAAGGTTCCTATTTGACCAACTAACCACAAATTCGAATTTCAAATTGAAACTCATGAGGATTTGTAAAATATTTGAGGAAGATGTGGATCATTAATTTAAGCACATTCAAAGTAGAAGAATAATAGATGTTTTGATATGTGTCCTTATCAAAACTATGAAAGGATTTGGAGAGTATTTGTATCTTGTATTTTAAGATGATTGGCTGTAACCACAAGAGATAAATATGGATTTAGGAGATATTTTAGGGATTTTTATTTATTGATCAGTTATCCTTAGTTTTTATATAAATAGGGGTGCATACTTCAACTGAGCCCACCTATCTATCTATATAATAATTCCATCCAACAATTATATTCTTCCAATCAATAAAATCAAATAATTCAGTCTAAGATTCTCCAGCATATTGTTACTTTGAAGATGTGATATTATTTTGGTGTGCTTACTAAGGAATAGAGGGATCCCATTAGTTATAGTTTTCACATATTTGTACATATTTGCAACATTCTATAATTACACTATTTCATTTCAACAGGTACAATGCTTTTTTTTCCAGCAAGTGTGCTTTCATTCTAGCAAGTGTGATTTCATTTCTGCAAGTGTGATTTCAATTATGCAAGTGTGGTGTGATTTCATTTCAACAAGTGTGATTTCAATTCTACAAGTGTGATTTCATTTATGCAAGTGTGGTGTGATTTAATTAATGCAAGTTTCTGTTATTTCAATTCTGCAAGTGTGATTTCAATTTCAAGAAAGTGTGATTTCCTTTATGCAGGTGTGATTTTAATTTATTTATGTTTAGAATGGATTGGATTGATTTGGTTTGATTTCGTTTCTTGTATTAGATTAATCTATTTTGATAAATGAAAACCTAGTAAATATAGTACATGTATAACTCATCAGTTCATGAAACCCAGGTTGAAAAATTAAATGGAAGGGATTTAAATCGAAATTAAACCATCCAACAATTTCTATGAGTGGTTAGTCAAGCCATTTGGCCCATGTAATGCACCAACTACATTTATGATATTAATGAATGATATGATGCACCCTTTTATAGATTCATGTATTGTTTTCTATTTGGATAATATATTGGTAAATAGTGCTACCTGAGAGTAGCATACTTCACATTTGACACAGGTGCTGCAAAAATTGAAGAAGCCCCAACTACTACAAATCCGAAGAAGTGCAAGTTTACGCAATAATATTTGGTGTATCTGGGGTATGTGATCGATGGAGAACTAAAGATAGATCCTTCCATTAGGAGGCCATCAAGAAATGGCTGGAGTCTACTAATTCTTCTGAGGTCGGGATTTTCATTAGCATAGCACAATAACTGAGGAAATTCATAACCTTATTTTTAGTGGGAGTAGCGCCGCTCCATGACATAACAGTAAGTGGAAAGAGTTTCCAGTGGGGAAAATGTCAGTAGATGGATTTCAAGGAGCTAAAGAATAATATAATTCAAGTGATAGTTATGGAATTCCAAAACTTGCAACATAATTTTGAAGTGGAGAAATATGCGATTGGGTATGCTATGGGAGTTTTATTGATGTAGGGAGGAAGGCTTGCATGCTACCATTTTGAAGTATTTCATGGGGTGGTTCTTGTATACCCTACTTATGATAAGGAACTCTTTTCCATGGTGTAATATCTGAAGAAGTGGAAGCACTATCTGATGGGAAAGAATACATTAATCCACACAGGTCACCTGTCATTACAGTACTTGCAAGCTAAGAGTAAGCTACAATAGACTAGGCATTACAAGCATATGGATTTTTTGCAACAGAGTTATGCGGTGATCAGGTATAATAAGGGAAACATAAATAAGTTAGTAAACATGCTTTCAAGCCCACCCACATAAAATATTATAGCTTTGGGACTCTTATGCACATGGAGCCATTCACTGATGATGCATACAAAGAGGCATATTCAGAGGATGATGACTTCAAGGAGTCGTATCAACAGTTGCAGAGTTACAGTGATGTGCATGATGAAGACACCATCGTTGAATAAAATATCCAGGATGGTTTAGTATACAACATGGATAAGTTGTGCTCCTAAAGGTGATCGATTGAAGTTGATTATAGAGGCTTGAACCTCCAAGGTTGGGGGGAGCTTTAGTGTAGTGAACACTGTGGCTAAATTGCAAATAAAAGAACATTTAGCTAGGTTCATAAGAGTATGCATACCCCATTGTACCAACAAGCCTAGCAATAGGAAACAGGGTATATATCATCCCGTACCTATACCTACTCATCCTTGGGAGAGAATCTCCATGGAATTTGTGGGAGTTTTACCGAAAAGTAGGAAGGGAAAAGACTACTTGTTCCTTGTAGTGGTTCAACAAGATGTCTGTTATGATGCCCTGTAAAAATACCATTGTTGGGAAAAATACTGAGAGGGGGGGGGGTGAATCAAACATTTAGGGAAAACTAAAATTTTTTACTTTTTCATGCTCTAAAACCCATACGCTACTTTGCTGAAGCCAACTAGAATATACACGCGGATATCCTTCATAAAACTCGCGTATACACAGAGATCTAATTATGCCATTAATTCTTCACTTATATCATTCCATAATTCATTCATTAGATGTTCTATAAACAGTAAACATGTGCAGTAAGAACAGAATAAACCATCACACATAAGCATCACACATGAACACCAGGATTTTAGGTGGAAACCCAAGCCGGGAGAAAACCACCGCTGCAGTTGCTCAGCCTTCAATATTTTATTATAGAGAAAACATCTTACAACATATGTGCTGGTGCAGACTCCTACCAGCACGCAGGCACCCACCTGCGCTCGTTTACCAGCCTCTCCTGGAAGGGAGCTCCAACTCCCTGACTCGTTTACCAGCCTCTCCTGGAAGGGAGCTACGACCCCCCGATCTCGTTTACCAGCCTCACCTGGAAGGGAGCTACAACCCCCTGACTGAAGGCTACAACCCTCAGCACCTCTATGGACCACGTTTCATCAATTTTCACACTGGATCCAAAGCTTCCTTTAGGACACAACTTGCAAGCCACGTTTCATCGTATTTTCAGACTGGACCCACTCTATACATTTAAGCTCAATCATACATCAAACTGAAACTTATCAATTCAGACAACCCGGAACTGTAGAATACATCATTCACAGATAGCAGTAACACAGCAGAACAGATCAGACATTTCATACCCCTTGCTTCAGCAAACCCTAGTTTGCATACGCGCTTTCCTTTCACTGATACCACGTATATACACGCTTCCAATCACATCAACCCGTGTATACTTCTATACAAATTACAGAGTTGATTTCACTGCGCATACACGCTTTCTCTTCAGCAAAGCCACGTATATACGCGCTTCTTCTGCGGCGAACTAGCGTATGGTTCTTCAGACATTTAGGTCATTGCAATTCTCCAGAACAGATACATTACTCAGATTTTACCCTTTACTTGCACATTGCATGTATACCTACTTTTCCGATCTAATCATCTCCTAAATTGTATCTATAAATACGGCATATTTAGATCTAGATACCCTTCTTCATCATTGGTGCATCATGTAATCAGATCTATCATTCAACTGTAACCCTTTCCATTCAGATATACTTCAGAGAGAAGTATTCATTCAAGCTCAGACATCTTGCACCCACACTCATAATTTGCACAATGAATTTCTTCTCTTTATATAGGTTTACCCTTTTTTCAATACCATGAGCCAAAACCACATTACATCCGATGGTATTCCTGGACGGGGTCATTTAGACGAATCATTACCCAATACAATGGGTCAATACCATGGTGGTTACCCCTGGTTTTGCAATTTTTGAGCGCTTTTGACCATACGCGACTTGGCACATACTTAACCGCGTGCATACGCGACTTCTCCTAGACAAATCCGCGTATTCCTTGAAACATACTCTTTTCATCATGGATCTAGCACATATTGAATTCCTTTCTTCATTACCTTTTGTACTCTCTGTAGATACATCAGATTTACATCTTTAAACAGGTTCATCAAGACATATTCTATCAAGCACAACTCCATCAGGTGGGTTTCCATTCAAGGACAACACTCTATCAAGTGGGTACTCAGCATCATATTGTCAACACACGTCATATCACATCATATTTACATCATTTACCAAGTCCATCAAGTCAAGAATAACTTCATCAGGTGGTTTTCCATCAAGGACAACACATGTCAACAATATCATGTCTTCATCTTCATTCAGTGGGTTGCCATCAAGGACAACACTCTGCATCATATTGCCAACAATCTCCCCCTTTGGACTTGATGGCAACCACGATGGTGTTTGGTTACCCCAACAGATAGGTACATTAAGAATACAATGACACCATGTCACTCTCCCCATTTTTGACACCATTCTTTCTCTTCTTTCAAACACCATGTCACTTTCCCCCTTTGACATCAAGGGCAAAGGGTGGATCAAAACCAACACACTCTCCCCCTTTTCTCCTCATGTAGAAGAAGCGTTCTGCAGATCTGATATATACTGAAGTGACCAAGCTCCCCCTGAGTTCATGCTGAATATTCAAACATATTTTTCAATGAAGTACATGACTCTATGAACTTCCTATCACCAAAGACTCATACTTACATCAAATATCCAACCAAGTGGATTTACATATAAGACTCAAGTACCCAACCAAGTGAGTTTACACATTTCAACTCAGCTACCCAACCAAGTGGGTTTACAAATTTGACTCAGCTACCCAACCAAGTGGGTTTACAAAATTTAACTCAGCTACCCAACCAAGTGGGTTTACAAATTTGTCAAGTCCTTACATGACTGAATATTACAATTTTACATCATGGGTCTCAACAAGACCTTTTCATCAAATTACAAATATGACTTTTTATGACCAACACCAGAAATTCCTCAAGAACGAGAACATATTTCAGACCCATCATAATGCCAACAATGCATTATACTTAGCAAGGCTAATTCTCCCCCTGAATCTATGCATCCAAGCATCCTTTCCATATGACTAAGGCTCCCCCTTAGTTTATGCATCCTGAACACTTTCAACCAATCATCAAAGCATATTTATCAAAACATCAGAGATTGAAATAGTATTACAAGAACTGGAACACCACCAAAGATACCAGAGATACCAAACAGCACTGCAGCTGTGCTGAAGAAAGCTGACCCCAAGCAGAAATTTGTCAGCAATCAGACATACGCAGTTTTATGTGAATGAACTCGCGTATATACGTGACTGTGTTTCATGAAATCCACGTATCCACTACCATCTTCTATATTTTAACCAGATTTGATCCTCTGTGAGGCAAAGATAGTGTTCAACTTCTTTCTGAGATATTTGAATGCTTCCCTGGAATACAGATAGATAGAACAGTGTAGTTGTGTCTTCAAGCGTCATCCAACGGTTGTAGCATAAGCACATTAGTAACCAAGCCTTCAGATTCTTTGCAGCATCAATACAATCTTTCCAAGAGAGATTATCATACCAGAACAACATCTTCAAATAAGTGTCAAGCAATCATCCATGTGGTCCAACATCACCATGATCTTCAAGTTTTAACATGAAGTAACATATGTAGGCAAAAGATTTTCAACCATAGTAACAAACTCTGCATGATCTATTCTTATTTCTGAATCAAACGACTTCCAACTCATCCATGTGTGAGCACAAAAGATACTTTTCAGCAAACAGGGCTCAAAATCTCATCATAATAAACCATATACCAAGTCATCATCATTTGAGCATGAGTATCACAATAACCAAGGAATAAGCAGTCATAGTGCCAACAATGCAATCATTAGTATTCAACCTGCTGCTCCCCCTGAACCAGTGCTCCTCCTTAACTTATGAAACCTGAACATCAGCAAGTCATCAGCAACAATCTCTGTATGATCTGTCCTTATCTTTGAATTATAAGACTTTCATCTCAGCAACGAATACTCTTCATCAAAAAGCAAACAAGACTTATCCATAATCTTCAACATAAGAAACCAAGTATCATATCATCATTATTTAGAACTGAGAAACTAAGCTGATACTGAGTCAATATTACAGTTATTAACAGTCAGACTGATTCTCCCCCTGAACCTCTGCTTCTGATCTTCAGCTGTCATCCCAATTCTCTTATCATAAATGCATACGCGACTGTGTCTGCTGGAACTCGTGTGTATACGCGACTTTTGTTCATAGAACCCGCGTATGGAAAGTGAAGCATAGAAATTTTTCACATTCCTTCATCTCCCCCTAAACTTGTACTTCCTGTACCTGTCTTCTTCATATCAGATGCTCTGTCAGAAATACATATAACCAGAATAATCAAATCAATCATGAGAGTCATCATACATTGCTCCCCCTATGATGATACATTACTAAATCTCATAATGTATCCCACATCATTCCTGCAGTCAATAAGAGAAGTAAGCTTCAGAAGCGGATGACTGCAGTAGGGTCAGTATTCCATACGTTTCTGACTGGTCCTCCTTCTTTTTCCAAATTTGCTTGAACTTCCTAACTGTGTGCTGAAAATTGTCCACTTTCTCAGATCTGTTCAACCTGCATTCCTTTTCTACATGTCCATACTTGTTACAAGAATAACATCTCATGTGTCCAAAGAAATAAGCATAAGAATCATAATGAGTATTTCTAATCTTCCTCCTTTTACAATCAGCTGCTTTATGTCCATACTTGTTACATGAAAAACAATATCCCTTGAAGAAACCAGAGTACCTTTCTATGTAGGAACTGTTTGTTTGAGGCTTAAATAATCTGCTCCTGCAATTTGCTGCAACATGCCCATAATTATGATATTTAAAGCATTCAACATTATTGACAAATTTCCTTTGAGATTTCATCATTGTTGGTTGACCTTTTGTCTCTTTCAACACTTCAGGTTTTGCATTGACATCCTCTGAATTTTTAGCACTTCCTTGTGAGCTAGATTCTCCTTTAACAATTTCATGGAAACCAAGACCAAGTTTGATAGCAGGAGACCTTTGATTACTCAGAATATTGTCCAAGATATTAGTACTATGTTGAGACCTCAAAAGTTTAACTTTTTTTTCTAATTTACCTTTGAGAATGTTTACCTCAACCTCCAAGGCTTGACATTGCTTTTTCATGCTTTCTTCTTTCCTTCTTCCATCTTCTACTTGATCCTTCAGATTTTGAATCTCTTCTTTCAACCAATTTTCATTTTCTTCACATGTTTGTTGCAGCTCTTCATTATTCTTATTTGATTTTTCCAGATCTTCCTTGAGAGAGATGATTTTTTCTTTAAGGCCTTCCTTTTCAAACGGTTGTAGAGGTTCCTCATTCTTCTTACTTGATGCTTCAAGATCTGCTTGCAGAGATATGATTGCAGCTTCAAGTCCTTCATTCTTCTTGCTTGATTTTTCGAGATCTTCATTTAGATCGTTGATTTCTGCTTCTAGTTCATTAATTGGATTGGATGCATAAGTATGAAACCTTTGATACTTGTCCACCTGTCCATTCAACATTTCTATTTGTTTTTCCATTTGAGAGATCATCTCTTTGTAGATAGTTTCTTGCTTCTTAGATGAAACTTGTAGTTCTTCAACTTTAATCTTGAGAGCTTCTTCTAGATCCACAACTTTACTTTCACTATCTTCACTATTGTTTGCACAAAGAAGATTATTACAAGGACCCCAATCACTATCTGATTCATCTTCTTCAATTTCTGCTATACATGTTTTCTGAGAGATCCCCTTGTTTCGAGTAGCCTTCTTCTTTTGCTTCTTTGCCATGAGCACTTTCAGATCATGGTCAAAATCTTCTTCATCTTCACTGGACACTTCATCATCATCTTCATTTGCATAATAACTCTTCCTCTTTTCAAATTGTTTCCCTTTACCATTTTTTTCTCTATAAGGACATTTAGCAGCATAGTGACCAACTTTTCCACACTCAAAACATTTGAAAGGAAGCTTACCTTTGAATCTTCCAGTTCCTAGTTGGAGTTTTCTCACGAAATTTGCTTCTTCTTCATCGGATATATAGCTGGATTCTTTGACAACTTCCTTTTCTTTTCCTCTTGTAGATACCTTAAAAGCAGCTTCTCTGATTTGAGAAGGACCTCCTTGTCTCATTTCAAAAGTAGTCAGAATACCATGTAATTGAACAATAGTAAGAGTTTGCAGATCTTGCCTTTGTTCAATAGCTGAAACTTTAGAGTCAAATTTTGAAGTCAAGGATCTTAAGACTTCTTCCACCAGAGTAGTATCAGTTATGGTTTCACCCAAATTTCTCATTCGATTTACAATATCGTCCAGACGTAAGAAGAAATGGGCAATACTCTCATCACTATGCATCTTCAAATTTTCATATTCAATTCTAAGAGTTTGGAGTTTTGCACTTTTTACCTTGGTGTCTCCTTCATAACTCAGAATGATTTTGTCCCATATTTCTTTTGCTGAATGTAGCTGCATCACTTTAGCAAATTCTGGTTCAGACATGCTACCTAATAAGATATTTACTGCTTGGGCATTGATTTCATACTTCTTCCTTTCTGCTGCATCAGTAGGAATACTTGCCGGATACTGATAACCTTCTTCCACGATTGCCCATACATCTGCACCAAGACTTTGCAGATATGCTTTTGTTCGTACCTTCCAGAATATCAGATTGCTTCCATTGAATAGAGGTGGCTTTATATACATTACTCCTTCAAGACTTCCCATTGCGATGGATCTCCTTCAAGCGATCAAGCTTCTGCAGAAGAACCCGCTTTGATACCAATTGTTGGGAAAAATACTGAGAGGGGGGGTGAATCAATATTTACCGCATATTCAAAAAATTTTACTTTTTCACTCTCTAAAACCCATACGCTACTTTCCTTTAGTAAACTCGCGTATACACGCGGATATCCTTCATACAACTCGGTGACACACCAAAGAGATATAATTATGCCATTAATTCTTCACTTATATCATTCCATCATTCATTCATTAGATGTTCTATAAACAAGAAACATGTGCAAATAAGAATAGAATAAATCATCACACATAAGCAACACACCTGAACACCAGGATTTAAGGTGGAAACCCAATTTTGGAGAAAACCACCGCTACAGTTTGCTCACCAATATTTTATTATAGAGAAAACATTTTACAACATATGTGCTAGTGCAGACTCCTACCAGCATGCAGGAACCCACCTGCACTCGTTTACCAGCCTCTCCTGGAAGGGAGCTCCAACCCCCTGACTCGTTAACCAGCCTCTCCTGGAAGGGAGCTACGACCCCCGATTTAAGAATAGCCCCACCGGAAGGGAGCTATAACCCCCCCATCAAGGCTACAACCTCAAGACCTCTATGACCATGTTTCATCAATTTTCACCGGATCCAAAGCTCTCCTTTAGGACACAAATCTCAGTGTGCCACAGCCATCGTATCAGACGACCTACCCATACATTTAAGCTCAATCATACATCAAATGAAACTTATCAATTCAGACAACCCAACTATAGAATATCATTCACAGAGTAGCGTGAATACGTTATAACAGATCGTGACATTTCATACCCTTTGCTTCGCGAACCCAGTTTGCATACTTTGTTTTCTTTCATCGATAATTTGCCAGATATACGCGCTTTCCAATCACATCAACCCGCATATACTCGCATAAATTACATAGGCTAATTCTCCTACAGATACGTACTTTCTTCAGTCCACATATTGTGATATACGCTTTTCCATAGTTAACTAGCGTATGGTTCTTCAGATATTTAGGTCATTGCAATTCTTTAGAACAGATACATTACTCAGATTTTACCCTTTACTTCAGACAGATGTTCGGCTCTTCTCAGATCTAATCATCCCCTAAACAGATCTAGCAAATACAAGTACATTTTAGATCTAGATACCCTTCTTCATCATTGGTGCATCATGCAATTAGATCTATCATTCAACTGTAACCCTTTCCATTCAGATATACTTCAGAGAGAAGTATTCATTCAAGCTCAGACATCTTGCACCCCCACTCATGATTTACACAATGAATTTCTTCTCTTTATATAGGTTTAATCTCTTTTTCAATACCATGAGCCCAAAACTACATTACTTCTGATGGTATTCCTAGACGGGGTCATTTAGACGAATCATTACCAAATACAATGGGTCAATACCATGGTGGTTACCCCTGGTTTTGCACTTTATGAGCGCTTTTTCCCATACGCGACTTGGCACGTACTTAACTGCGTGCATACACGACTTCTCCTAGACAAATCCGCGTATTCCTTGAAACATACTCTTTTCATCATGGATCTAGCACATATTGAATTCCTTTCTTCATTTCCTTCTGTACTCTCTGTAGATACATCAGATTTACTTCATCAAGAACATATTCTATCAAGCACAACTTCATCAGGTGGGTTTCCATTCAAGGACAACACTCTATCAAGTGGGTACTCAGCATCATATTTTCAACACACATCATATCACATCAGATTTACATCATTTACCAAGTTCATCAAGTCAATAATAACTTCATCAGGTGGATTGCCATCAAGGACAACACATAAGCCAACAATCTCATGTCTTCATCTTCATCTGGTTGCCACTGCTGACAACACTCTGCATCATATTGCCAACAACCATCAGTGGGAAAGAAGAAAAAATATTGTTCTTTGGATAGGTCTGGGTGCAGTTTGGGATATGAAGGAGCATCATTTCAGACAAAGATACAATGTTTCTTGGTGCATTCTGTACTACATTGTGGGAGCAGATAGATATAAAGTTGAATATATCTACAACATTTCATCCAGAGATAGATGGGAAAACATAACTAGTCTACAAGACTTTGGTGCAACATCTAAGGGGATACAATCAAAATCATCTGAAGACATGGTATGAAAATCTGGTATACATACAACATTCTTACAATAGAGTAGTTCACACTACTACAAGAAAGTTCCCATTTTAAACTTCTTTTGGATATTTTCCACCTTCACATTTGGACAGTGCATATGGCCAACAAGGAGGAGTGAGGGATGATATTACAGGAAATTATTTGAGTGATGAAAAATTTATAAAAAAAGATAAGGAAAATCCATCTATAGGTATAATAAACACTACATAATTCGTAGGAGAATTACAAGTACAGACATGATCAACACATAACAAAGAAATATTTCAAGGTGGGAAATAGAGTATGGCTACATTTGAACAAGGAGAGGTTGTAGGGGCTTGTTAAGAAAATAAAGTCTCTAAGGTATGGTCTCTTTCAAATACTAGAAAATGTGGTAATAATGCCTATCAACTCAATCTACCACCATATATTTTCATTTACTCAGTTGTGAATGTAGATAATTTGAAAATATATGAGCTTTCCATGCTAGACAGGTAAGAGGAATAGGTCCTACCTTCGGTGGAGGATTTCGAACCAAATGCTTAGGGATAGTTGAAAAAAGATACAATTTTGTTGAAGATGTACAAAAATACAAGACATGGACAACATAACTTGTGGCATATTGGGTTGAAGGGAGAAATTCTAAACAAAGTTAAATGGTATGCTAAAGAGAAAGTGGAGGAAACATTTCCTCAATTCAATTATTAGAATTTTTTGGGGACAAAAAGTCTCCCAAAGTAAAGAGGTGTGATCCAAATTGGATCATTATATTTTTTTTCATCCATCTCTATGGATTTAAAGTGGAGAAAGTGGAGGAATCAACTCATGCGACCGTTTTTACTGGCGGGAGCCATTTTGGCGAAACATGGTCTAAAACCTTTCGGGATCATTTTGAAGCATCAAATGAAATTTTTTGGGGGTTAAAATTTGTTACATTGACACTGCAAAATTTAAATCTATTCTATGCAAAGAGATATTTCCAATAACGTAAGAAGCACATGAATCAGATTCAGTATACAAAAGTTATGCCACTCATAAGTTGGCCTTTCTGTTTTCACACTAATAATTTGGGAGGATGTTGCGTCAACCCCCATTATTCATGGAAACGAGGATATCCACATTATTGTGATTTAAAAGACTCTAGCAGAGTCTATATTGTTACTCTAGTTAAGAGTTGATGTAGTCAAACTTAACCACTAGTAGATTATAGGGATATGTTATAATCGAGCCACTAGGAGGAGGAGACATTCCATTCTTTCAAGAGAATTGTGTTCCATAGTTGAGCAAAGATATCCAAGAGGGATAGGAGGTAGAAAAATTAGGGATTCTTTGTGCACTATAGAAACACACGGGTGACATGCCTTACTTCTTTGTACATGCAAACATATTTATCGATAGAGAAAGAAAGCGAATTAGACTCACCTTCCTAATGGTTTTTCTCATGAAAGGGTTTCCCAAAGCATATTTGAGCCTTACTTTTATTCATAATTTCCATTCCCACGCATGTGATAATTATAGTTGAATTCATAGATCTAGAGGTTTAAATAAACTATAATAGTGTTGAAATTCATATTTTTAATATCTTATTATCAAATATGTTGTGACGAACTTTCGAGTGGAATATCCATCGAAGTTTACAGATCAAACCATGGGGTAATGAAGATACTAAATCTACCCCAATACAATAGCCCACCATTTATAACTGTCTCCAAGTATTTATTTTTATCAAATTCGACTATGAAAAAACTCATTTAACATAAATAGATACCACAATTAGGTGTCTAAGAAGTAAACACCCACTGATGTAAATATTTAGACTGTGCCAAGAAACCATTAAACCTACATATTAATGCCTTCGATTGAAATTTAGTAAATAACTATTTTACGTGTGGGTTTTTTACTTCCATGGCTACTGCTTGTTTCACTTGTTAAACTATATAAGGTCCTGACATTTTTTGGGTCTAATCAACAGAAGCGAAAACCTTTCCTTTCATTGCATCCTTGAACATGACTGGTCCATTAGGGTTTTTGTTGGATGAACCTCCACCGACAACCTTATATTTAATATTATGGTGGAGTTCCCTGTAATTCCATAATCTTTCAAGTGAATGGAATTTTTCAACAATTTCCCTTGAATATGAATCTTTGTAAGAATATCTATCTGTATATACCCAAATTGTTCTTAGTAGTCTACTTCAAATATTTCACTAGATTCACTCCTGATATATAGTAGAAGAAAGTATTCCCAGTTAATTTTTTATGAATATTTGAAAATTTTCCAACTCAATATATCTCTTGTATGAATCTAATAGATACCGATGAAAGAGTATCCAAAAGCATAATAAAACCCCGTTCTTTGGTACTTCCAACCTGAAATATAGCACAAGGGGGCTTTCTTTTGGTGGTTTTGAACCCTGTAAATGAATGATTTATAAAGATCTCTTCCAAATCATTTCTACTTTTCTTTTGATTGACGTAGAACAAGGAGAATGAGCCATATATCCTTGCATTGAAAAAACTCCCTTGAGCACTATCCATGCACCTCCATAATTGGAAATACCAACCATGCGTAACATAAAATAGTGACCATATCTTATGGGAAAGAAGGTTTAGGCCATGTTTCAAGTCTATGTGGCCACCACAAAAACTTTGTGAAAGCATATCCTTTGATGTCAACAAAGTTTTGTGCGTATTAAGACCCCATTCAATGAAGTCTTTAGCAACATCATAATATATATTTATTCCTCAGACCCAAAATACATATCTACTGCAATAATAAATAAAAGCCTTGCCCTTTACATAAGTGAACTCACGGCATTTCCAACCTACTCCAAAATGCTTTTTCATTACCAAAGGCCAGCCTAAGATCGATGACGTCACTTGGCAAGGCTCTACGAACATGAAAAGCCCTATATTTTTTTAGAATATCCATCTTCACCCACTTGAGGAGTGCTATCATATTGGATTTTTTTCCTAATATAAATAATACTATTAATACTCAATATAAATTCATTTTAATTATGCATTTATAAATTGTCAAGAGCAATCAAATCTATAGAATTGAAAACATCATTTTCAAAATTTACACTTAAAAAGAAGTTTACATGTAAAATTTGACTAATAAATTCCAAATTGAAATAAATCTATATTAAATTATTTTCACAAAATTTTATTTTTTCATTAACGAAAAGTGTTTCAACCTCATGAAAGTTATTTTCTACTACAATTAATTACAATGTTAGTCAATGGTCGTAGCTATAGATTGTTAGTTGACATAATTATGTTTTATAATCATTGTGTCTTTAAATAAACTCACCAAATCTCTTGACATTTTCCTAATTACAACAAATCTCTTGACATTTTCCTAATTACAACGAAGTTGTTTCCTCTATCGAGTTGGGTTGGGAAGAAATTGTTCATCCCCACCAATCCCAATGCATCATTTTGATCCTCCTTAATTTAATAATTTTTTGACACAGGGAACTTGCATTCAAGTGCAAAAATATTTCTAACGATGGTACCATACATGGGTATTCTAGTCAATATGGGAACTGAAAAATTCATCCCATGGAATTAGCAGAGCCTTGACAGAACTATTTCTAGCTTTAAAGCAGTCATATACATGAATGTTTTCGCTCTCTAAACTAGTGTAAATAAGGTTGTCACCAAATGTTGTCTCAAAACCTATTGAAACCATTTCCCATTTCCCTCTTACTCAGTGATGAGTTTCCCTATCTCAGAGACTCACAATGCCCATATGTTGTCAACAACCAATCTAGTGAGACACAAGTCCAACCATTATAGATAGGCATCTTTTTTTAGTATAATATTTGTGCTCCTCATGGGGTTCATTTACACTAAATGGCTTTAGAAACATCAATGGCATTGAGAAACAAAAAAAATAAAAGATTAAGAAAGGTATTAATGAGAATACCTAGAGCCATTGGAAATAAAGACTCTATAGAAGCCACGGATTTTTCTCTTAAAAACTTATGTAATCTGTGTTGTAAATATGAACAATTATGTAAATACAAACAACTAGTCAAAAGGAAAAACCTAGATCCGTCAAAATATATTAAAACTTAAAATCTAGAACCCTAAAATCCACGTGTTTCCATAAATTCGGAGGAATGGCAGGAATAATAACATGATAAAAAACTGAAATTGGGCTTCCTAAATTCAACAGATTATAAATATTCAGCAATGTGGTGATAAAAACTGAGTAGGAGATAAACAATATTAAATACTTTCCAAGGATTCATATCAGACTCCACCCTTAAACTCCAAAATGCATTTTTTCACCTAAAAACGTCCAAAATAATGCAAATATGCATAAATTACCTTGCATTTCCACCATTTTTGGACTGATGTAATGATTTCTCATGAATCATATCAAACACCAGAACATACAAAGAGCATGTTAATATATCAATAGAACAAGTGGTGTCAAGAGACACCATTAAGTTTTATTCAAATAAAATGCCTAATTCAAGAATTGGTAAACTTGGTCACCTCCTTCGTACCTTCTAAAACCGCTTGTCTGTCTAGATCTCTTAGAAAACTGTGTCTAACAGTAATATGAAACACTAGATACATGATGCTGGGACTCTTGTTGCATTGAGCGAGCTTCGATGCTTCCCTCGCCATTTTTTCAAAAATATCATTCATAAAGTTGTTTGTGATTACCATGGCCTTGATGAAAATACCAGCATCAGGGTCAACTTGCTTGAAAACCTTGAATATGTAAACTTTGTAGATCTCAACCTTCCTCTTATGCCACTTATTAACCTTATTGTCTGCTCCTTCCTTGGGGAGTTTCTTCTTAACCTTGGGAGCAAGGTTATTCTCTACAATAATTTTCTTTTTGATGGGTTTTTTTCTTGGTAGGCTTATTCTTTGTGGGTTTCTTCTTGTATGCTACCTTAGGAGCCATTGTTAATAGCAATATATAACACAATTAAAATGCACAACTATGCTTGCTTTGCTCCCGTGCCCCTATGTCTCAAGTAATAAAAAAATAAGATAATTTAATCGTAAATACGAAAAGTCAACTTGCAGAGAACACTTCATTATTTATTCAATAGAAAAATCTAAATGTATTTATCAATGATAATGCTAATTAAATAATTTAACTAGTGATATCCCGTAGAAGATCGGGTCTAACAACGATTTAATCTCCAAATAAGTGACAATGGGATTCTTGTTAAACTGAGCAAGATTCAATACTTCTCTTTCCATTTTCTCAAACGTGTCGTTGATAAAGCTATTGATGATTCCCAAGGCCTGTAAATAAAAATATCAAAGTCAACTTCCTTGAAAACCTTGAAGATGTCAATTTTCTAAGTCTTAAAATTCCTGTTATGCCTCAAAATTCCTCTTATGCCTCTTCTTACCCTTCTTATTTCATCATTCCTTGGGGAGCGAGCTTCTTATCCATGGTAGTTTTCTTCTCTGCAACAACGCTTCTTCTCTGTAACTTTATGATGATTTACTCATACTTAACTCTGATCACATCTAACGCTTATCAACGATTCACGTTTTATTTACCACTATACCCTTTACATTGGCATTGTTTTTACAATACACACACATTAATTTTTCAAACTTAATAATAACCCTATGATACTATCTTGACATGCTATCCTTTTCACATAAGGGATTAAATTTATATGGTTATCAATATACATTATTCTAAGGTTAAATTCTTGTCTCGGGTCTCTCTAGGAGGGCACCTATCAAATGATATAAATTGATTTTAATGATCAGAAGTATTATTACACCTGGAAACCAATTTTCGCTTAAGAAATTATCTACCATGCACAATATATCTTGTATCGTATTAATTATATTAAATATGGGTTTTCGTAAATCACGCTTCATGTTGTCATCCACTTTAAGGTGGACATATGTTAATCTCCTCCGCCATCAATCTGCTCACCATAAATTCAATGGTGGGATGGTTTTAGGGTTATGGGTAATGACCTCCCACCCTAACCGCTTCCCTGTCATTTGAAGCATTTTCTCCTTTGCTCCGCGGAATATGTTTAGTGCCTCTGTGCCAAAATCCCTCCAAGGTTTCTATGGCATTGTAGAGCTTTGACCTCCAGTTGCATGGTAAGTCACCTTAGTTGTTGTAGTTTTCTGAGGTAGCAATTACTATTTTAATAGTTGTTTTCTTCATTTGGGTTATCCATGGCTTCATAGTTACAGTCCCAATTGTTAATCGTCCCAAATGAATTATTATAATCTGAGATACTTCCATTAGGGCCATTATAATAAGCATGTAGATTTCCACGGATGAATACTCCACGCTTCCTCAATGCGGCTTCCAGAGAATTCCAAGGTTCAAACCTTCTGTTGTCTCATTAATCATTTTTTTTGAGGTTTTGGTTATTAAATAAATTGGTTTTGTTGACATTATTCCAATGGCTACACTTGCATGTTTCTTGTTCATGTTCCAGCGTCGAACCCTTAAGATGAGTTTCTTACCTAACTTATAAATTTAGTCTCTTAACCTTCTGGCTTAAAACTAGTTGTTTACCCTTAGCTTCTTGAATGATTGCAAGTAAGCTCATGGTTTGACACAATGACAATTGTGTTCTCTTTGGAGCTTGGTTGTGGGATTACTCTAGCTTTTCTTCGCTGGCACTGCCAAGTACCATACTCGCTGTAGGGTTCTTGGTCGCCAATATATAACGTCACAGAAGAACTTCGTCTTGCTACGAAGTTATTCAGTCTTAGCTTGTTACTTAAGAATGTTAATCCTCATTCTTGGCCAGAACCTTCAACTCACATGCGAGGAAATTTATATGTAATAGAATGTCTTTAGTCTTCTCCTATGACAAGATACTCATACTTGAACATGTTTATTCTAGGGTTCACCCTATAAATTACAGTTTTTTCCCGAATCTTGTTTTGTATAATGTTATGGTTTTGTATGGGAATTTATTTACCTTCTGAGAATACATTTCTTGATTTTATTTAATCATGCAATATACTTGTTGTGTTCTACAATTATCTAAATTGTACAGTATTTCCTTAAGGTTCAAGACTGTAAAAGTAAGGTGTTTTTCTTCAACATTAATCTACTATTTTCCATCGCTCATCAAAGTAATTTTTGGGTTTAAATGTTATCTGTATTAAATCCAATTTACTAGAACATATACATAAAAGATAGTAATATTCATATGCATATATTCTAGAGTGTACTTGTTTTAAGACCAGTAAAAAACTCTATATCTTCCTTTCTTGTATGCATAGTATTTTATGTCATACTAGTAAAATTCTACCTTTCTGGTTTAGACATAGGAAGATTTTGTATTATTTGTCATTTTCTATTCCAGAAAGAGTTATACGGTGCTTTATAATGTTATCATTAAATATTTGGGTCTATAATTCTTGTATTGTACTCTATACACAGAGAGTACTCTTACCACTTTAGATAGTGAGCTTCCATTCTCTCATAGTTCCTTTTTAAAAAAAATTAATGATAGATTAATTTCCTTCTGAACTATGTATTGGTAAGAATTTATTATACTTCGTTTGTCTTCGAAACATTATTTTTTTAAGTTTAAGGGTTCTGTCCCTACTTCCATTTTCCCATAGTATTTAACGTGAAAAATGGTTGGACCCTTCTGTCCGTGTTTAGACAAATTTGCAGGGAACGATCAACTTTGAATCTTCTCCTTGAGGATTCTGAGTTAACGGTTTCCTATCTAAATTTTGTCAGAAAATAAATTAAGAATAAATATTAACTGCCTTTATGTCAAAAAGAACATTCATTGAACCTATTTTACAGACAATTAAAGTACTGTAAAGTTTTTGCATGTCCCACACTTAAAACTATGAAATTCCATTCATAAACCTTAAATATGTTCCATGGCAGAAAAACTTATTTGTTTTTCTCGTTTTCTGACTCATGCTTTCCTCCCTACCTCGAGAGAGGCAATCATGTCCTTGTCTCTCCCTCATGCTCCAAGTCCAAGCCTTACGAGTTGACATAAATTACTGGAAGAGACTTCGGGACAATCTGACCCAGACTTCTATTCCAAACAATTATCAGAAATTAGATTATTCCACTGGTTAACACCAGCTCGAGCATTATTCTCTACAAATTTCCTTCTCTAGTTACCAAACATAACCCCTCTTCCTCACTGGGATAAGCCTTTATCCTCAGAGGTTGGGGTAATTGTTTGAACTGATTCTGTTCAACTAATTCTCAGTTCTTGAATTACTTTTTACCATCAATCTATTATTATTTTATGGAAATCATTTCCATAATTAATTATATTTAATCAACATTAACTCTTGTTCCTAATGTATTATTTCAAAAACAATAACCATAAATGTTTTAGTGTCTTCATAATAAAAAAACATAACTTAATCATCAGTTAAAATTTAAGCCAGTCGTTACAACTTCCCCCCTAGAAGTGAACACCGTCCTTGGTGTTCTCATTCTGCTCCAGCAAATAGTTCAAGGTATGCTTCCTGAACAAAGCCTCCATCTTCCCAGGTAGCTTCATCCGGGCCAAATTTTTTCCACTGCACTTTAACCTGGGTGATGGCTCGTTTTAGGAACATGATTTCTTTCCGATCGATTATACATTGAGGCTTGACCAAAAATTCGTCCTCTGGTTTGACCTGCAATAAATGAACTTGAATTAATTTCCTCATAAATTTTAGCATTTTTAATCAAGTCTTATATTCATATCCTACCTGAATACTCTGCCAGTGGATTACGTGCTTTGAGTCATGTACATATCATTTTAATAACGACACATGGAATACGTTGTGTACACGAATATGACTGGGCAAGGCCAATCAGTAAGCCACATGTCCTACTCTTTCAAATATTTGTAAAGGGCCACAAAATCTGCGACCCAACTTGGCACAAGAGGCCCACCTTAAAGTAATTTTGTTTGGCTTTATCCTTAACATAAACATGGTCTCCCACCTTAAACTCATGATAAGCCCTTTTTTTATCTGCATACGCTTTTTGTCTATCCTGAGCTACCTTCAAATTCTGTCGATTTTTCATTACTTCTGACTCCATTTCGGCTAGCATTTCTTGTCCAAGATCAACTTGGTTTCTGGGCTACTCCAATTAATAGGAGTTCTGCATTGTCGTTCGTATAAAGCTTTGAATAGACTCATATTAAGGGATTATTGATATTCGTTGTGGTATGAAAACTCCACTATGTGCAGATATTCTTCCCACCTAGTTGGCTATTGCATCACATACATACATAACATATCCTACAGGATCTGATTGGCTCGCTCCGTTTGTCCATCCTTCTGTGGACGGTAGGCAGTGCTAAAATTAATTAGAGTTCCCAATCTTGTAATTAATGTTTTCCAGAATGTTGAAGTAAACTTCACATCCCTGTCAGATATGACAGTCTTTGGGATACCATGCAGTCTAAAGATCTCTTTCATGAATATATCTGCTATTTGCACCATTTTATAAGTGGACTGCACTAGTATAAAATGTTTTTCTCTTCTTAATCGATCCACCACTACCATTATAGAATCATTATGCTTCTTTGACCTTGGTAAACTAGTGATGAAGTCTAAAGATATCACCTCCCACTTCAACTCAGGTATCAGTATAGGCTGCATTAGTCCAGCTGGGTACGGGTGCTCCACTTTCACTTGCTGGCACTCTAAACACCTATTTAGATATTCTGCAATGTCTCTTCTCATACCTGGCCAGAAGTAGTTCTCCCTAATTGCTGTTAGCATTTTCTGTTACCCGGGATGTCCAAAGTAGTTACTTCGGTGATGCTCATTTAGAATTAGTTCCTTCAGCTGCATTATGTTTGGAACAAAATCCTCTTCTTGAAAGTTAGCAACCCATATTTATTAATTTCATAATCAACATTTTTTCCTTGTTTTCTAAGCCCCTCTGCTTGTTGCCAGATAAACTGGTATTCATGATATTTTTCAGCTTATGTTTTAATTTACTCCAAGAATTTTCATTCAACCTTACTATAGTACAACTCATAAAGACCATGCAACTTCCTACTTAACTCATCAGCTACTCTATTCTCCTTTCCCTTAACATGTTGCATATCAATGTCAAACTCGCTCAGGAAGGAATTCCACCTTGCCTGGCGAGAATTAAGGTCAACGTGCTTAAAATAACTAGTTAAGCTGCTATGATCAGTTTTGAGTACAAATCTCTTTCCAAGTAAGCAGTGCCTCCATACCTAGAGTGCATGCACTACTCTTGTCAGCTCCAAATGATAAGCGGAGTACCGCTGTTCATGATATTTTAGTTTTTGTGATTCATAGGCAACTACCTTACCCTCTTCTGACAAAATTTATCCAACTCCTTACTTACACACATCTGTGTAGACTTCAAACTCTTTATTGGGATCAGTTACCCTTAATACCTGATTTGTAGTCAATAAGAGTTTTAACTTTTCAAAACTGCCTTGACATTCCTTCATCCATTTAAATGTTTTCCCCTTCCTTTGTAAGGAAGTAATTGGGAAGGAGATTTTTGAAAATCCTTCAATGAACCACTGATAATAACTGGCCAAACCCATAAAGGATCATATTTCTGCCACATTTTGGGGTATCTTGAATTCCATAATAGTTTGGATTTTCTCCAGATCAACTGCAATTCCTTCAGCAGAGATAGCGTGACCAAGGTACTGTATTTCTTCCTTGAAGAAATCACACTTGCTGAACTTAGCGTACAATTGAGGCTTCCATAACATTTCCAACACTTTTCATAAGTGCTCTTTATGATCTTATGCATTCTTGGAATAAACTAAGATGTCATCAATAAATATTAGCACAACATTATGTAGATAGGGGTGAAATATACCATGCATCAGCCTCATAAAGGTTGTTGCTGCATTAGTCAACCCAAATGGTAACACCACAAACTCGTAATGTCCATATGTGGTATGAAAAGAAATTTTATGTATGTCTTCATCTTTTATCTGGATCTGATGGTATCCCGCCCTTAGACCTATCTTTGAAAATACAGTAGCTCCCTTCACTTGATCAAACAGATCATCAATTCATAGTAGAGGGTATCTATTTTTAACAGTCAATTTATTGAGCTGGCAGTAATCCATGCACATTCACATGGTTTCGTCTTTCTTCTTCACAAATAGCACAGGTGCACCCCAAGGGGATACACTCGATCGGATGTATCCTTTATCCAATATTTCTTGTAACTACGTCTTCGTCTTTCTTCTTCACAAATAGCACAGGTGCACCCCAAGGGGATACACTCGATCGGATGTATCCTTTATCCAATATTTCTTGTAACTACGTCTTTAGCTCAGTTAATTCTGGTATGCTCATTTGGTATGGTGTCCTTGAAATTGGTAATGCTCCAGTTATCAATTCAATAGTAAAATCTATGTCCCTTATAGGTGGTAAGCCTGGTATTTCCTCTAGAAATATGTCCATAAACTCTTGCACTTTCAAAATGTTTTCCATCATCGGAGCCTTTTCTTTGGAATTTGTAAAGCCCACTTGGATGGCATATAACTGACATCCTTTCCTCATGCACTTACCCATTTGAGATGATGTAATTGGATGCAGCTGCAGAGCTTTCTTTATACCTTGAATTTCCTTACGGGTTCCATCTTACATTCCGTAATATATGGCTTTTTCTTTACAGTCTACTAACGTTCAGTGCTTCTCCAACCATTCCATACCAGGTAGCATGTCATAGGATCCTAGAGGTAATATATTCAGGTCTACAGTTAGCTATTGTTCACTAATTTCCAATGCACAGTTCGGAATCTTAGCACAAACTTTTCTCTTTGCTCCCATGTCTAACTGTAACAGCCATGGATTTTTTGAATTTCCGACTCTGCAATTTACAAATCTTTACTACTTTGGGACTTACATAGCTTAAAATTGCACTTGAGTCTACCAAAATAGAAACAGGTTGAGAGAGTAGCTTACCTTCCAACTCTATCATTGTCGGTTGATAATCTGCCTGTCGATCTTCGAAGGCTGCATTAATTCTGGGTATGTTTCTGGCTACATATGCTACTGTTGAGGCTTCTTTTAAGTTGGTAACCGCCTCACTTCTTCCTCGTTGTGGACAGTTTCTGTAGTAGTGTGCCTCACCACACCTCAAGCACTGTAGGGGTGGCTTCTGATTTTGCGCTTGATTTGGTTTGCTAAAAGCTTCCATTGGTTTGTCCTCCGCAGGTTATCTTATTCTTTGATTCTTGCCAGATTTTTTGCTAACTGAGCTTCTGGAAGCACCCTTGAAATTACTGGTTCTTTTTTTGTTGAAATTAGAAATGCCCTTATGTTCTTCCTTGGTCTGCCAGCTTTCACCATGCTCTCCTTTTGCTTTAGCTTGCTGATAGCACATCCTGTCCTTCCATATTTCTTCATCCATAGTTTTTGGATTCACAAACTCAATTCTCTCCTTCATATGAGTTGGAAAACTACTGAGGAACCGATGTAATTTTTCCTTTTCATCCCTTAAATACAGAACATAAGGAAGTATGGAAGTGAACTTGGTGATGTACTGATCCAACGTCATTTGTCTCGACTTTAAGTCATGGAACTCTCTATATTTTTCATCATAGAAGTGTTCAGTTAAGTATTTATCCTTAAAATATTGTTGGAACGAATCCCAAGTCACATGCTGAACATATATACTGCAGACATTTTTCACTTCCTCCCACCATAGTGTGTACTTCTCCCTCAACTGATAAATTGCCAATATGGCTTTAAGATTAGTGCTATATTCGACTTGAAAATACTTGTTCATATTTATCAGCCACGCCTCATCCACTTCTTCCTCTAATCCATCAAACATAGGTGGTTTTATCTTTCGAAATTCACCTTGTATTTCAAATTTCTGTCTCTTAACTTCTTTCTGATCTGACACATTATCTGACTCAACCTCATTGTAGTTTTTATTTCTATTACTCCGCTGAGATTTACTTATTTCCAATATATCAATGACATGATCTCTTGCTTGTTGCTCATTTCGTTCTTGGATGTCTCTGTTAGGGGTGGGTTGTTCCGTTCCCTGATTCTGTTTATCTGAGAGGCTTTTTAATACCCTCTCCTATTCTTTCATTAAACATGCATTATCACTTCTAACCCTCATCATTTCCTCTTGTAACTTCTGTATTGTATTTAACAGAATGCTAGTTTCGTGTTGTTGTCCCTCCAGCAGTCTACTTTTTTGTTGGTGTTGATCCACACTCAGCTACACCCACATCTCCAGATTCATTTTTTTTGGGGGTTGGGTTTCCTTGGTGTTCTGAGGTGGCTGTTGTGTTGGCCCCCTTCTCATAATATCCTGTTAACTTATTTTTCTTCTTCTGTGCATTAGTATACACAACTTAATTCGTTAGTTGACCCATAGGGTCCCAGCGTGCAAATGATGCTCTGATACCACTTCTAACATTCAACACTTAACATCATTAAAAAATAAAAATAAATTATGACGTTTTACACCTGCTTAACTCGGATCACATCTAACACTTATCAATGATTCACATTTTATTTGCCACTATACCCTTTACGTTGGCATTGGTTTTACAATACACACACATTAATTTTTCAAACTTAATAATAACCCTATGATACTATCTGGATATGTTGTCCTTTTTCGCATAAGGGATTAAATTTATATGGTTATCAATATAAAATTATTTTAAGGTTAAATTATTGTCTCAGGCCTCTCGAGGAGAGAACCTGCTAAATGATTTAAACCAATTTTAATGATCGGAAATACTATTACACCTGACAAAAAATTTTCACGTAAGGAATTACCTACCATACATGATATATCTTGTATCATATTAATGCTATTCAATATGCGTTTTTGTAAACGACGTTTTGTGTTTTCATCAAATTGAAGGTGGACATGTGTTAATCACCTCTATCATCACTTTGCTCACTCAAAATATGATGGTGGGATGTTTTTAGGGTTATGGGTAATGACCTCCCACCCTAACCACTTCCTTGTCATTTCGAGCATTTTCGCCTATCACTCCATGGAAGATGATTACTGCCTCTATGAAAAAACCCATTCAAGGTTTATATGGAGTTACAGAGCTTCGACCTCCAGTTGCATGGTAAGTCACCTTAGCTGTTATAGTTTTCTGAGGTAGAAATTACTGTTTTAACATTTTTTTTCTTCATTCGAGTTCTACACCGCTTCATAGTTACAGTCCCAATTGTTAATCGTCTCGAATGAATTCTTGTAATATGAGTGACTTCCATTAGGGCTAGTATAATACTCATGGAGATTTTTGCGAATGAAAACTCCACCCTTCCTCAACGTGGCTTCTAGAGAATTACAAGGTGTAGACCTTCTGCTGTTTCATTAATAATTTGTTCCTAGGTTTTGGTTATTAAATAAATCAGTTTTGTTGACAGTATTCCAATGGCTACACTTGCAGGTTGCTTCTTCATGTTCCAGCGTCGAACCCTAAAGGTGATTTTCTTACCTAAGTTATAGATTCGGTCTCTTAACCTTCTGACTTGAAACAGGCTGTTTACCCTTACCTTCTTGAATGATTGCAGGCAAGTTCATGGTTTGACACAGTGACGGTTGTGTTCTCTTCAGAGCTCGACTGTGGGACTACTCTAGCTTTTCTTTTCTGACACTGCCAGGTAGCATACTTGTTGTAGGGTTCTTGGTCGCCGATATATAACGTTGTAGAAGAACATTGTTTTTCTATGAAGTTATTCAGTCTTAGCTTGTTATTTAAGAATGTTAATCCTCATTCTTGGCCAAAACCTTCAATTGGCACGTGAGGGCATTTATATGTAATAGAATGTCTTTAGTCTTCTCCTATGACAAGATACTCATACTTGAACATTTTATTCTAGGCTTCGACCTATAAATAGAGTTTTTTCCCGAATGTTGTTTTGTATAATGTTATGCTTTTGTCTGGGGTTTTATTTACCTTCTAATAATACGTTTCTTGATTTTATTTAAGCATGCAATATACTTGTCATGTTCTACATTTATCTAAACTCTACAATATTTCCTTAAGGTTCAAGACTGTTAAAGGAAGGAGTTTTTCTTCAACATTAATCTACTATTTTCCATTTCTTATCAAAGTTACTTTTTGGGTTTAAATGCTATCTTTATTAATTCCAATTGACTAGAACATATATATAAAAGAGAGTAATATTCATATGCATCTATTCCAGAGTGTACTTGTTTTAACATTATTAACAAACTCTATATCTTCCTTTCTTGTATGTATAGTATTTTATGTCATACTCGTAAAATTATACCATTCTGGTATAGACAGAGGAAGCTTCTGTATTTTTTTTTCATTTCCTATTCCAGAATGAGTTATACAGTGATTTAAAATGTTATCGTTAAATATTTAGGTCTATACTTCGTGTATTATACTCTATACACAAAGATTACTCTCCCCACTTTAGATAGTCACCTTCCATTCTCTCACAGTTCTTTTTGTTTTTAAATTAATGATAACTTAATTTCCTTCTGAACTATGTCTTGGTAAGAATTTATTATACTCTTGTTGTCTTTGGAACATCCTTCTTTTAAGTTTAAGGGTTCTGTCCCTACTTCCATTTTCCCATAGTATTTAACCTTAAAAATGGTCATACCATTCTGTTCGTGTTTACACAAATTTGCAGGGAACGATCAACTCAGAACCTTCTCCTCGAGGGTTTTGAGTTAACGGTTTCACGTCTAAATTTTGTCAGAAAATAAATTAAGAATAAATATTAAATGTCTTTATCTCAAAAATAACATTCACTAAAAATATTTTACACATAGTTAAAGTACTGTAAATTTTCTGCAGATCCCACACTTAAAACTATTAAATTCCATTCATAAACGTTAAATATGTTCCATGGTAGAAAAAATTATATGTTTTTCTCGTTTTCTAACTGATGTTTTCCTGCCTACCTCGAGAGAGGAAATCACGTCCTCATCTCTCCCTCGTGCTCCAAGTCTGAGCCTTATGAGTTGACATAATTTACTGGAAGAGACTTCACGACAATCCGGTGCAGTCTTCTATTCCAAACAATTATCAGAAATCAGAGTATTCCACTGGTTAACACCAGCTCGGGAATTCTTCTCTGCAAATTTCCTTCTCCAGTTATTGAACAGAACCCCTCTTGCTCACTGGGATAAAATTTTAAACTCGGAGGTTGTGGTAATTGTTTGAACTTATTCTCTTCAACTAATTCTAAGTTCTTGAATTAATTATTACCTTCAGTCTATTGTTCTTTTATGGAAATCACTTGCATAATTAATTATATTTGATGAACATTAACTCATGTTCATAATGTATTATTTCAAAAACAATAACCATAAATGTTTTAGTGTCTTAACAATAAAAAACGACTTTAATCATCATTTAGGATTTAAGCCTGTTACATTCTCCATGAGTTTAATCATTGTAGATTTCTTCTTTTCTCCTACCTTAAGAACAATTGTTGATAACAACATAATTGCATAGCTAATTGTCTAAACACAGAATTGATGTCAAAATAGAACATAAACATAAAAATAATTATGTGAACATGGAATTGATATCAAAACCAAATAAAGAATTTAATAGTGAATAAGAGGATATATATTAACTAGGCTCTCTGTTTATGTATTTGAGTTTATGAAATTATATTAATTTTTTTTTTTTACCAAGTTGCTATCTTGGAGACATTTAATCCTTTACCCAAGATTTTTTAATCTCAATTAATGAAAAGTAATATATTAATTATAAATAACAAAGTGAACCTGCCAGCAACACTTTTATAAACTATTTATTATCTATCATGTTAATTAAATGCTTAAATTATGGTCATTTTCAGGATCAAGTTTTGGCATTTGATGTGACTAAAATAATGCTTAATTGGAACACTAATTGTCAACCTAGAAATTTCCTTTTCTTTTATTTGCATTGAGTTAACTCTTTTTGTGTATTTGATGGGAGTAAAATGAAAACTCAATATAATATTGTAATTCTAAACTAGCAAATGCACCATATGTTGCAAAGGAAACACTTAAAGCAGTAACATAGGAAGGAGTAGTATAGATGAAAAAATATGTGATATGTTGTGTGATTTAATTGAATATTTGACTTATAAATATGATTTATTTTATTTAAAAGAAATTATAGGTTTGGAAAATTGTTTGGATAAAAAAAATGGTTTTTTTCCTTTCATAGTGATGTCTGATTATGCACTATGGGCCACATGGTAGACGTATAAAATGCAACTGATTTTCCTCGAAATACTCATTCAAACCCTTGTAAAGGAACAAAGGAATGAAAGAAAATAAGAGGCATACCATGCAAAAATAATTGTATCTTATGTTTTGATATTTTTACTAATACTAATATAAATTTATAAAAAAAAACACATTTCAAATAGTTTAATTATTCTCTTTTGGACAATTTTGTTTGAAATGTAATAAAAATTTGTTAAAATTGAAAAAATAATTTATGTAACTTTAAATAGATTAAATATATTAAAAGGAAAACTTTTTTCAAGTAAAAATTTAATATTAGCGGAAACAAACTCCTAGAGTATAAAGATGATGAGTAAAATAAATATCAAATATTACGAAAATCACATTAAAAAAACCATCACAAAAAAATTGGTTGACAGATAAAAATGCCTTCAATTTTATATGTTCTTTGCATTTAAGCCAAATATATCTTTATTAAATAAGAATTACAATCTAAAATATATGATTCGTGAATAGATAATGCAGATATAATGGATAATACGATTGGCTATTAGATAATACAAATCTGATAGATAATATCAGATCTCCACGGTTGCAGAAACTGTCGCTATGCCCTCAAAATTTTCAGTACTTACAATTCAATGAACTTGTCAGTTGAAAACTTTAACAAATATCAAACCTGATGACGAAAACTGTTATAAATTTTACTCAGGAATGGGACGCAACATTGCGCAGGTGCACCTAAGAGGGTCGAATACTATTACCCTCCAACTATTCTGCTTATATTTACAGTGCTGTATTAGAAGTATGAAGTATTGAATGATATAGATCAAGTGGTCATCGTTTCCAGAGGTCATTAGGTCCTTATAAAACCCAGGAGTACTCACTCTACCTTTCCATTTTTTGCACACAACTTTGATCTTGAACTATGATTTATATGGAAATATGAGTAAGCACTCTCTAATGAAATCGTCTGGAATATTACGAATAAAGGAGTGCCAACCTCTTTGATCTACACAATTTCTAGGGTTTTACCTGAAATGGAAAAGAAAATAAACAAAATGAGTCATGACTAACAATTATTTACAATATCATTGTATTATCAAAATTTTCTAACAAAACAACAAAGACATAATGGAGTATTTCTGCTACCATATTGTTCGCCCAGTTAAATGATTTACAGAGTCCCGTGGAGAAATTATGAATCCCTTGAAAACAAGAAGATTTAAGATATATAAAAACCAGAACGGTTATAAAAGAACGAAATAGATTGTGATGAAATTATGGAGTGTTAAGAAAATTTCTAAGCCGTTAAGGTTTCGAAATTTGGAACATAGTAGCAGAGGTTGCGGGAGGAAGACCAAGCTGCGCTGTGCCTAGACATAACATGGCAACGACTTCGGTTGGGGGCCCTACCCCCTCCTACAGAAGTATCACAATAGGGGAACAGAGTAGCAGGCAGGTGAACTCCCAAGGGGGCCCCACTCAGAGCGCAGGTCTAATGTTGGGGCCAAAGTGGAAAGCCAAGAAAAGAAGCTAATCTCTGCCATGGGTAACAAAGAAACCAAGATCTGTCTTCCCTACCAACAAAATCGATGAGTATAGGAGCTATAGGAATGACCATGCCCTCATTTGTAAATTCATAGGAGTCTGGCCAACAGAAAAATACTTACTAAAATTGATATAGGTAAAATGGCAGCCCAAAGGCGATATTGATGTGAAATTTGGTCCACGCGGCTTTTTCATAGTTATTTTTACCAATCTCTTGGATACAAAACATATCTTTGAAGGAGGACCTTATTTTTACAATAATGCAAGACTCTTTCTCAGACAATGGGAAGAGTGTTACAATCCAGACCAAGAACAATTTTTGGCAGCGCCAGTACCGGTACGACTCTTTGCCCTTCCAATGGATTTTTAGGACCTGGAGATTATTGAGGGTATTAGAAACTCTCTAGGAAGCTTTGTGAAAATTTCAAAACAACACGTTGAGGTCGATACACTTATTTTGCTCAAATATGCATATATATGAATATTTTAGAACCACTTCCAGAGACCAATGAAATAGAATATGAAGGAAATATTTGGTAGAATATTCTTGATTATGAACATATTCCATTTAGATGCCGTCGATGCCATGAGTATGGCCACCTTTATAAAACTTGTCCATGGAATATCCCATAGCAACAAACAAGCCAGCAAACAGTGAATACAGACCAGGTGATGGATCAAAATGATGGCTTCAAAATAGTTACAAACAAAAAAAGGAACAATAAACAACATGCAAACCAGCAATGTACACCTAACCAGAAGAAACCACAAAACCGTTATGAAATTCTAAAAGAAGAAGGAGAAACTTCGCATGGGGAGGAGGAAAGCACAGTACAAGGGAAAAAAATGGCTGCTCAAAAAATTCCAAATGCAAAAATAAAAGTGCCGCAAGAAACAAATGAAATGGAAGATAAAATAATAATGGAACAGTTGCCAATGGACATAGAAAAAAATAAATAAGGTTTAAGCTTAGAAGAAAGGGTCTTAAAGTGGCTACTGCATGAATTGAGGAACCTGGATAATAGATTCATTCTTGAAGAATAGAAGAAATTATACAAAGAAAAATTTGAACACTACCTTATAGATCAAGTGCAAAAAGAGGTAAGTACTCCTAAGCCCATTTCATCTAAAGGATCTATTCCACAAAAAAAGAGCAAGAAGAAGAAAGGAATAAGGACACTGCATAATTCAATACAACTGATAGGAGAAATGTTAGTTAACATCAGGAAGATAATACCGTTAATAATGGTATTCCAACAAATACCAAAAGTTAACCAATGAAATTAATCTCCTGGAATATTAGAGGCCTTAATAGTAGAGGAAAATAGCTATACCTAAAGGACAAACTAAAATAGGAGAAACCAAAAGTAATTATGCTTCAAGAAACTAAATTCTCGAGCCATAAACTAGAGAATATACTTCAATTGTTCAAACTACACTTTTAGGTGATGGATATCGATTCTCGAGGCACAGCAGGGGGCATAGCCATTTTGTGGAATCCTGTAGAGATTATAGTACAAGGATGGATAGGCTTACCTCGCATTCTAACAGGATGCTTTAGACAAGTGGGAAAAAAAGAAAAATTACTCATTTTAGTTGTTTATGGGCCTCCTATTCTAGGAGAAAGAGAGGCATTTTTAAATAGTGTTCGAACTCTTAGTAACATGAATCAGGAGAAATTATGGTTGCTAGCAGAAGATTTCAACATGATCTTAAACCTTTTAGAAAAAAAGGAGGAATAAGGAGAGAAGACCCGGAGATGGAACTATTTTGGGACTTAATTACAAACCTCAAGCTAGTAAATATACCCACAGTGAATGGAAATTTCACTTGGAAAAATAGACATGGTGAAATGCATTAGGTAGCATATGGATTGGATAGGTTTCTACTATGAAGCAACTATTCTCCCCATGCTAGGATCTGACCATTGGTTGATAAGCATAGAAATAGATATCAAAAAAGGCCCAAAGAACTAGCCATTCAGATTTGAATTATTTTGGTTAATAGACCCCACATTCCTGGACAAAGATAAACAATGTTGGGAAACCAAAAAAATTCAAGGAAGAAATAGAATGCACTCCTTTCAACTCCATCTGAAAAAACTTAAAACATAAATGAAAAAATGGAACAAAACATAGTTTGGTAACATTCAACAAGAACAAGAAAGACTGCAAGGATAATGAAGAATTTTCAATAGAAAATGATTTTAAATGGAAGAAGGGAGGCATTAGTAGTAGAAGAAGGAAATATACTAATCCAACTGGAAGAAAGAAGGAAGAAGGAAGAAATTATATGGAAACAAAAATTGCGAGTGCAATGAATGAAGAAAGGAGAGAAAAACTCAAAAATTTTCTATAAAGAACTGATTCAAAGGAGACATCATAATATAATCTTTTCTTAAAAGAGAAAAATGGAAATCGGGTACTACAACATGAAGATATGGAAAAATTGTTATTAGATCATTTCAAAGATATTCTTACGGAAACTGAGCATAATCGACAGGCATCAATTGATAGAATAACCAGTAATATCCCATCTCTTGTTAGTAGAGATCAAAACCTAGCCCTAATGCGAGAAATCACCATGGAGGAGGTTGAAGAAGTGGTTAAAAGCATGCCTAAGAGTAAGGTCCCTGGTTCAGATGGATTTATCACAGAATTTTTTAAAGCTACTTGGAACTTCATGGGCACTCACATCTCGGAGTTGGTAGAGGAATCTAGGTGGCTCCGGAATGTATATATAGCTCTCAATGCTACATTCATATCTCTCATCCAAAACAAGACAACAAGGATACTCTTGCTGGATTTATACCAATAGTTCTGTGCAACGTCATCTATAAGATATTATCGACGATTATGGTAAAAATACTAAAGCCTCTCCTCACCAGCATGATATCTCTGGAGGAGACAAATTTTGGACGGCATAGTCACAGCTCAAGAAGAAATTCACTCATTACGCATGCTCAAAGTGAAAGGTATGTTAATCAAACTTGACCTCTCTAAAGCATATGATCAAATCAGCTGGCCCTATTTGATATTTGTTCTTAAAGCTTTCAGTTTTGACCATAGATGGATAGAATGGTTGATGAAATTCATTTCATCCCAAAATTTCTCTATACTCCTGAATGGACTTCCATCCCATCCTTTCAATGTATCCAAAGGCCTTTGTCAAAGACACCCTCTTTCACCTTTTCTATTCATATTAGTAGCAGAAGGTCTTGGTCGACTAATTAAAGCCTAGTTATCAAGAGGCCATCTTAAAGTGATGAATCTCTGGGGACCAGGTTTAATTCTCACGCATCAACAATTTGTAGATGAAATCCTACTATTTTGCCAGACATTTGTTAGGGAAGCAAGGTCTATATTAACTATTCTAAAAACTTTCATGGAAGCATCATGCACTCAGGTTAATAATGATAAATCAAACATCTATTTCTTCAATATTAATGAAGCAACACAGATATTCCTTTATTAGATGTTAGTATTCACTGCTGGTTCATTCCCCATGAAATATCTGGGCTTCCCACTAAGCACTACCTCACTCAGAGTCTCTAGATGGAAGGACCTTCTCAATCGTCTTCAAGAACAACTACAAAATTGGGCATTTCGTGCCCTGAATGCTCCTAGTCGAGTAATATTGTTGAAATAGTTCTTCAAGCTATACCGGTTTATCGACTATCTAGGTAGGCTGCTCCAAAAACAATATGCAAGAATATGGTGAAGATATTTGAGAAATTCCCCTGGCAAGGGACCCAAGAAACTCGTAAGTGGGTGCTCCTCTCATGAGAAAAACTTATAAAACTGAAAACAACAGGCGGTCTAGGCCTACGGGATCCCTATATGTTAAATCAGGTTATGGGAGTGAAATTATGGTGGAGATGGCTACAAGGAGGTCAGGATCTTTGGACATTAATCTGGGAGAGAAAATATGATATGCGTAGGACAAGAGCAGGAAAATTGAAAGCATACATCACCCATAAAGGGTCCAATATTTAGAATTTAGTAGCTATCAACAGAGACCTTATTAGGCAACATAGTTTCTGGGAAATACAGACATGAAGACCAACTTTGTTTTGGGAGGGTTTGTGGCAACAAAGGGAGAAACTATTTAGCCGACTAGACATTGGAGAAATATTTCTGTTTACTAACTTACGAAAAAATAGAACGATTGATAACTATTGGTGCCAACAAGATTATAAGCAATGGAGAAAATGGGAGGAAAAAATACATTGGAGAGAAGCCCCAAAGACAATACAATGAAATAACCTTGAAAAGGAACTGAAAACCATGAAATTGGTCGCAGCAACAGGGGAAGATATACTGATATGGGGTTATCGAAGTAGAGGAATGTTTACCATCTAGGAAGGATACTACATCAAAGCACACAATCTCCACAATATAGCAACACCAATATGGAAAACAAATTGGTCATTCAAACATTGGCAAAAAGTATAACATTTCCTTTGGCTACTAAGCCATTGTAAGATCCTTACCTGGGACTAGTTGTAGCAGAGAGACATGCATGGCCCCTCACTATGTCAGTTGTGTAACATGCAAGCATAAACCATAGAACACTTATTAAATATATGTGAAATGGCAGAGACTCTATGGCGAAATAATATAATGGTATTTCGGTAGAGAGATAGAGATAACACAAGCATCAATGAGAAAATCATTAAATGGAGGAAAGGAGGATACAAATGTGAAGTCCTGAACAGAGCCTGGAGGCTATCACTAGGACTTATACTATGGGGCATTTGGAAATAGATAAATCATCGCATATTACAGGGCGAAGTCTGAAATATAAATCAAATATGGCAAGGGATCATTGAAAATATACAAGAGACCATATTGGTAGAGAAATGGACAGAAGAAGACTGGAAGACAACGGGAATAGAAAGCCATATCCTAAACAAGTTGAATTTAAACTACAAATGCTGGCAAACACATTATGGAAATTTAGGCCTCTACGACAAAGCACAAGTGATATTTTTCAGCTACCACAATCTGGATTTTTCAAACTCAATTATGATGGGGCATCAAAAGGAAAGCTAGGCTAGGTAGGGGCAGGAGGAATATTTATAAAATCTCATGGAATGGCTTGCAAGGTCTATGCGGTGGAAATTAGGTTTACCAAGAATAATGAAACAAAGCTAACAGTGGTTAAATGGGGGCTTATAATAGTCATTCGAGAGAACTACCATCGATTAATTGTAGAAAGGGATTCAACAATGGTTACATGGGTGTTAAGAAAGATGCAGCAAGGGACACCCTGGGAAAAAATAAGCAAAAGTTGGAGGAAAACACATCTCATTCAAGAGATGGTCTTACTCATACAGGATGTTGGTTATCTTATACCCTCGCATGTCCAAAAAACATGTAATGAGGCTACAAAATATCTAGCAAACTGGGGATGTAGCAATGAGGGGCATCAGCTGGATGTGAATCAAGGAGATAGGGTATGGGACATAGAGTTACACTCCTTACAAATCACTATAGACAGAGATAAAGCTAGAGCCGGAGACCCCCGATCGGGGTGCCAAGTGGCAAACATAGATAGACAGGTGGAGAATGGCCGGCAGCTGGAGGCATGTGATGGTGTGCTGCAACATGCCTTCACTCATTAAACCTGCAGCAAAAGAGGATGGTACTTTCGCATGCC
Organism: Pinus albicaulis; assembly: GCA_034641835.2. NCBI lineage: Eukaryota > Viridiplantae > Streptophyta > Pinopsida > Pinales > Pinaceae > Pinus > Pinus albicaulis. The sequence continues at coordinate 1,356,798,556 of CM076580.1, forward strand.
GGTTCATTATGATAGTAGAGGTATGCCAACTAAGCATGTCAGAGCGACATGGGAAACAACAATGGAGGATGTTAAGAAAGGAAACAGTTCGAGGGCAGAACATTCTTTCTGGCAGAAAAACTTGTGGAGGATCGGAAGGAAAAAGCTGCAGGTTACGCTGCGGCAACTGTTTGGGTATAAGAAGGGTAGAAGGTATGCATCGTTGCTGTTGGGGAAAGGGTAGAATAAATAATCACTCGGATAAAAAGCATTTGTATGTAATATTTGGGAACGATTTTTCCTGGAACACGTTTATTCCACAACAGGCCATTAACCCATGTTTTATAACCCCCTGTAGGATTCTGGTATTTCATTTTCTCATTCAATGATTCTCGGCTCATCTTTTTCATACCTTTGTATGTCATGAAAGCCTTGATAATCTGTCTCATTTGTATGAAACATTATGCATGCAGCGCCATGAAAAAATAGAAGGCGTCTGTCACTATACCTCTGCCCTTCATGCCAGTAAATTGAGAAATTGGGTCATCATTATCCTACTTTAGTTTTCTTCCATGTCAAGATGGTAAATTTTCTCTGTGAAATCATAAATAGGGAGATTAGTAGTAATGATAAGCCTCGTCAGTTGCTTTTGTCAACCAGCAAGGACCCTGGTCACATTGGTTTAATTACATGTCTCTGTAATAGGATATGCATGGATATATTCATTCCTTACTCCATTAAGGTAGGGCGACTCATTGAATTTCCTAGATTCTGTGTTTCTAATATTCCACCTTTTATAGGCCATCTCACAAAATTTGCAGATTTAGTCCAGTAGTAGTTTGAGATCCCTAGTCTGAGGAAAAAAATGGTGAAAGGGAAATCAGTAAAGAGACAACCCAAGGAAAAAGGAAAGCAGAAGCTTTCAAAAAACATGGCTAAGCCTAGTAAGCGAGGCAGAAGGACGAAGAAAGAGATAATGGATAATCTATTCAAAGTTTACTCTATTGGGAATCCTTCGCAGATTCGGAATGTAATTCAAGGATGGGAGAAAGAAATTAATAGTATGGAAGAAGACGTAGAGGCCTAGGATGAAAACATGGATTTTGTTGTTGACCCCAGGAATACAAGAGAGCGACTATCTCTCTTTCATCAATCCATCCACACATATTGGACTCTGAAATGTGTTATGGCTAAAGCTCTGCAAAGATTACAGGAAAGTGAAGGCAGTCCCGTAGTGGTTTCAATACTACAGGAAATCAAAAAATAAATTCAAGATATAAGGGTGTCACAGTGTCATGCCACAACTTGCGTAGGAAAAATCTAAAGGCAGCTTCAAAAGATGCAACAAGTTGACATGTCGGGCTCTACAGCAATAGTCCTAGCACCGATTGACTCTTCAGATGGTCAACACATGATTCTCTAAGTTAATATGATTTTTGCGAATATCTTTTATTTTTCATGTTGTCTAATAGACTTTGTAGTAAACAGTAAAATGGACATAGCGGCGAGTAGATGAAAGAAAAAATTTCAATTTTGGATGGAATTTAATGCTCTAAGGTGGCCAACAGACTTGGTTTCCTCCGGGCAGGTTCAGGCCACCAAATGTGTATATGTTGCAACTTGCTCTATATTTTTGGTAAATAGAAAATGGTAAGGAACTACTAAATTTACAAAAAAAAAAGAAATTATGGAGTGTTAATATATATAAAATGATTTGAACAGTCATAAAGAACAAAACTAACAAATTCAAGAGTAGAGGTCAAGCAAGAAACCTGCAACTTTGGGAAGCGAAAGCCAACTGCCTTCGTCATGGGCTCGAATGTGAGTGATAAGGCGCTCATCTTCTTCTTTGGTCCACGCCCCTTTGTTAGTACTAAATTTTTCATATCAAGGAGATCTTCCCACCTTGATAGACATAATTTTGTTCACAATATCTGCTCTCGCAGTAACTCTCTTGGTTAACTTGCAGACCTTTATTACAGCTGATTGAATTAGGATTTGTATCGACAGTTTTCCTTATTTCATTTTTTTATCTGATTAATAACAATATTCAATCCTAAGGTAGATATTATTTCAATCCTCTAACATCAAAATCAATGGTACCACAATGGTACAAGTGATAGTTGAGGGGAGTTGTTTTCAAACGGAGACGCTTTACAGTGTAAATATTGAAAAATATTTTTTTTGTAATCTTGACAAGATTACATCATCCAATAGATCACTTCTATTGGGGTGGATATTTCTTTGGATTTTTTTTTTTTTTGAAATCTTGACAGGACTACATTGTCGAATAGATCACTTCTATTAGGGCGGAGATTTCTTTTGTAATTTTGACAGGACGATATCTTCATTATGTCAAATAAATCACCTTTATTGGGCCAGACATTGAACTAATAACTTCACATCAATTAGTGTCTTAACAAAAACATCCTATTACCATCTATTCAAAACCCGTGGACAAATACTAGAAAATATTTAACTTTCCAGTTTTAATGAGATTTTTTTCATAATAATTATCTCTAACATGTTAAAAAAAATTTTGTTGAAACATTAACCATTTATTTTTAATTATTTTTATGTTTTAGTTTTTGAAAATGGTTTAAATGAATAATAAACAATAATGAGCAGGCATTCTTGATATGATGGCTTTGAAAGCTAATTTGAAAAGTTTTGATTACAGTAATTGAGTGATGTTTATAAAGTTACCAAGTTTTCTATTCTTGCTTTCACTATATTTTTCCAAATAGATACATTTAAAAACAATTGCTAGTATGATATGTAAACAATCACGAGTAGCCTTCGATTTTTGTTTTTCCACTTTTCCCTTTGAAATATTTAAAAACCCATTTAACCCATTTAATCATGCGATTAGATGTACCTCCTTTTCTAGATTTTCTTTAACATTTTCCTAATAGGATACTTCAAGAATCTCTGGTCCTTTTCTTTGGTCTTGTATTTTTTATTTTTTTCTACTAACATTTTCCTAATAGGATATTTCCAGCATCGCTGGTCGTTTTTTTTCGGTTTTGGAATTTTTTTCTTTTCTTTTCTATTCTATTGGATTTAAAAAATCTATCTAATTATGGGATTAGATGGATCTCCCTTTCTTCAATTTATTTAATATAATTGTGTTTTTATAATTTTCTGGGCCCTCAAATAAAGTCACCAACTCTCTTGACATTTTCCTAACAGAATATTTTAACCTTGGTTTTTTGGGGTTTAGTTTTCTTTATGGGATTTTAAAAATTTATTTAATCACGTTATTAGATGAATTTTTTTAATGCATTTTTATTTAATTAAATGTTGATTTTATTTTTTTATTATTTATATTATAATTGTTTAGGAAAGAAATTAATTCACTAGAAATAATTTCAATTGATATATTTTTTTTTCCATTCAAATATAAGAAAGAGTTTATTTTTATTGAGTATTAGGTTAACTCTTTCTATTAATCCACTTAAAAGAAGAACACCGTAGCGCATGAGGAAAGTTTGGTAGTAGACATGTTATGGAGTATTATACAAACCATGAAATTCAAGGTTTATAGTTACTTTATTCTACATTTTAAACATGTCAACTTACTAAACTTAAAGTTAGATGAAGATGATAACTATTCAACCCAACCACCCAAACTAAATTCACTTAACAAGGAAAAAATTATAATTAATTTTTGTTTAAAAAAATATTAATTATAATAAATATTATTTTTATTAAAATTATAAAATGTTTAAAATTATTTTTAATTTATAAAATATTGTGGACATTTTATTGAGATAACTTGGAACAATAAATTTAATAAATTATTGAAATATTTTTCTTTTTAAATTAAAATTTATATTTTATATTTTATATATTTAACTATTTTTTTCTTTTTCGAAATGTACCTTAAATTTATTATAGAATATTATAAAGACACCAGGGCCTGGTTAAACCATTGAGATATCGACAAGAATGTTGTACTGAAAACATTAATAACATTACAAAAATTGTTACTTATAAGTTCAAATAAAAAACATGGTGTGAGAAAGATCTACCAGCTAAAAGAAAATTAAGATATTATAAGAAGGTCATCAACCCCACCCTAGAAGATCAAAAGTATCTCTCTGTTTTAACTAGCTCAAAGAAGAAAATTAATATAGCCAAGATTAGAACGAACTCTCATGAGCTCCATAGTGAAACAGGTCGTTGGACAGTTCCTAAAACACCATGGATGGAAAGGATCTGTCATCTCTACGAGAATATGAACACTGAGGATGAAAATCACTTTCTCTTAGAGTGCCCCACATACAACCACATTCGAGCTCAATTTCATAATCTTTGTTGCAATACTGACCTTCCTAGCCTTTTAAGATGTCAAAATTATAGTGAGCTCGGGAGACTTTGTTGAACCTTTAGTTAAAATGAGTAGTGGGGGGTGAATCGCCTTAATTATTAATTTAATCTTTTAAAACTTTTCATTAAACTTATTTACACCTTCATTTCATATCCAATTTAATGTGTGAGTAACCTTAGAATGTAAGCATCAAGTATTAATATAATATAGCAGTAGACTTAATATGAGAGCAGCAGATATTAAGAAGATGATACATATCAGATCAATACATAAATATCAAGCACATAGACACCAGATATAAGTGGAAACCCATAAAGGGAGAAAACCACATCTTATTATTGTTGTGATGCAAAGGCAAGCTCCAACTCCCTCTCACCACTGTTTTTCTGCAGGCACCAACCTACAGCTACAGGAGGCTCCAACCTCAATTCTGCAAGCTACAACTTGCAAAGAAGCAATGTGCCTCAACTCCTTCAATTTTCTACAAGCACCAATGGCTAGGAGGCTTCCTTAACCTTCATCGCCTAGCAACTAACAAATGATTATGCCAGAATCTGATGTAGAAGCTCCAACTTCCTCAATTTATCAAACTGAATGTTTGCTGATTTACTCCAGATATCAGCTATGTTCTGTATCTACTCTTCTTCTCGTAATTTTTTCTGCTTTATTCTTCTATATTCTGCATTCTCTATATTTTCTCTCTCTCTCTCTCTCTCTCTCTCTCTCTCTCTCTCTATTCAGCTTATCAAATTGATATTATATATAGAAATTCTCACATGATTGTTTGTATTTCACAAGGAATTTGGAGTGAACAGTCATGACTCTTTGGTTTCTGTCTTCTTATTCCTTTTTCCAACTCATTTTTAGAATTACTACATGTACAAATTTCCATGCTACAGTGGGATTTTTTCTTTTCCTTAGGATACTTGCCTTTTCATTACACACAATAAAAATAATTACAACATTTACATTCACATTTTTAATTACACATTTCAATTTCACTTAGTTCCTTTTCTGGATTTGTCTTTTTCTGCTGCTGTTAAGAACCTGTTCTGCATACACTTTGTTCACTGTCCTCTGCATATTCCCTGTTTTTTTGTCCTTATTCACCTGTCCAACTCATTCCTGTACATATTCCTGTTCATCAAATTTTCATCTCTGCATGGTTTCCTCTTCTTTTCCTTTTCCATAATTGCATTCAAGTTTCATACCCAATCATTTCCCAAGTCCAGACAATCTCACAATCTCTACTTTGTTCTACGCTGGCAGTTTCAATGCTTAAATCTGAAGTGTTAATAAATCAACCATATTCCAAGTACTTTTCAATATTTCACTTAACTGTGTATAAATGCATCCCAAGCTTTATGCCCAATCATATTCCAACCTGGCAATCTCACTCTGCACTTATTCTACGCTGGCAAGCTCAAACAAATAAGTCTGGTCATTTTAATGTCTCAATTCACTGAATTTGGACCCCAAGGAGAAGTTAGGTTACCTATGTGGCTCAACTGGGGCCAAAGCCCTTAGTTCACCCCCACTGCTCTTTATTTCATAAATTTTATTTATCACTTTGGAGAAATTGATAAATAAATACAATTAGCAGCTTTTGAATTTCATATTGTATTTCCCGGCTTATATAATCTTCTCCGAACTTTATATAAATGTTCAACCCTTTATAAATTTATATTAATACTCCATGCCTTTTTAAATAATCATTTACAATAACCTTTGGTAATTCAATTATATCTGCGACCTTATATTAATGGTTCAGCACTTTATAAAAATTTAACTTTGTAATAACCCATGGATCCGGGCCCACCTATAACTCAATGGACCAATCAAATGCGTGCGTCGTACCTTGTTTATCCATCGCGCATCTCCATTATCATCCGAGCATCTACTGCAAGTGACCACCGTCTGATGTCCCTTCTCCAGATCAACGACCCGTGTGCATATCGCTTGGCATCCAACGTCGGTTTTTAATGCGTGATGGTGCACTTTAAGTGGTGGTATTGGAACAGTAGCCTAGCCACATGTCAGATAGTCTATGGAATCACCCTCGTTTAGGGAAATACTGCCTATACACCAAAATCAGTGCGATGAGGGGCAACCCACCTTGTAAACCTGCTCGCGGTTTTGCTACAGTGATTGACCGCGGTTGTACGTCCGGTTTGCGCTCTCCTGTGTATATTCTCGTTTATTAACTCTGGGTTTAATCTCCGGTTGAGGAATTCAATTAACACGAACAACCAAATGTATTTCTTTCTATAAAGCAGGAATTCTATTATCATAAAACAGAGTTAAGTGACCACGGTTTCACGCAGGGTTCTTCTATGAGTGGGGTTAAATGCAAAGGGATTATTCGAATGAATTTACGACTATGGTTCCGCTCCATTATAAGTGGCCTTGGTCTCTAGCATTTCAACATGGTCCTGCCATATATATAACGCACAGTTCTACCATATATACAACCTCCACGTCAATCAAATACAAGTGCTCTGTCCAAAAATGGGGATAATTTCAAACATAATTCAAACAGTGAATGCCAACTGATTCAAAGCATATCCAATCTCATTGCATTCCGCTGCACATTTGAATATAAAGCCCGGAATGTTATCTGTAACGCCCGGCTATAAAAAAGATTCTCGAAATTTATATATATATATATATGTACATATTCTTGGAATAACAGTTGTGGCTCTGCCTCTGCTGCTTCTGTTACTCTGCCTCTGCCTCTACTGCTGTGATAACGACTCTGTCTTCGTATTTGCTTCCTCTGCCTCTACCTTTCTCCTTTCTATTCATTTCCTCTTTGCTGTCTCCATTTTCTGTCTTTGTCTCCTTGTAACTGTTCCTGTCTCTGCATCTGCTACCTCCTTTGCCATCAATGACAACATTTCCAACAGTCTCCCCCTTTGGCATTGATGGCAATACATTTTCTCTGTTTGCCTGCTCTTTCTCCTGTTGTTTGCTCTTCCTCCCCCTTTGACATCAATGGCAAAGGGTTGCTTTTTGCATTTCCTCTCTCTGAGTTATGTTTAGGCCCTCTTCTGCTGAATTTATACCATGCTGCTCCATAGTGATGTATAAGACTTGTTGAGAGAACACTTTGAGAATAATGATACTTCATAGAATACATTGTATCAGCTTTATCTAGTCAGAGATGTATGATTGGATTCAGCAACTAAAATGTTGAGAGGCTTCAAATGATAATCACTACTCGTCTTTTATGTTTCAGATTCTTAATATAATGTTTCAGAGCACAATACTGATCCTTTTGCTCTGTAATTGACCTTTTGATGCTTTAATAATGTAGATAGCTCTAGGATAATAACTTGGTGTTCTTTTGCCTTAATCCTTTGATCCTGAGGACCTGATTCATGCTTTCCTTGCTGACTGTTCTCCTCCTGGAATGATATTTTCGTTTTTGTTCTCCCCTGAAATTGTGTTTTCTCTTTATATCAGAGAGTAGCATCTGCAGATACTACCCCTAGTTTATCTCTCAAATATTGAAATGGTTCTCTAGCAAGAGGTTTGGTAAATATATCAGCTGTCTGTTCTTTCGTTGGTACATATTCCAGCTTTACTATCTTCTGAGCCACTTGTTCTTGGAGGAAATGATACTTGATTGGAATATGTTTAGTTTTTGAGTGAAGTACAAGATTTTTAGATATACTTATAGCACTTGTATTATCACATTTGATTGAGATAGGATCATCAATGCTTACCTTCATGTCTTGAAGAGTTTGCTTCATCCACATGACTTGTGTACAACATGTTGTTGTTGCTATATATTCTACTTCAGCTGTAGACATAGAGATGGATGCTTGTTTCTTGCTTAACCATGCCACCAAACTTTCTCCTAGATAGAAAGCACCTCCACTTGTACTTTTCCTGTCATCAACACAACTGGCCCAATCTGCATCTGTGTATGCTGTTAAAGTGAAGCTTTTGCCTTTAGGATACCAAAGTCCATACTGTGTTGTTCCTTGTAGATATATAAGTATTCTTTTTACTGCCAGAAGATGGTTTTGTTTAGGTGCTGCTTGATATCTTGCCACTAGTCCTACTGCTAGCATGATGTCTAGTCTTGATGCTGTCAAATACAATAGGCTTCCTATCATGGATCTGTAGAGTTTTTGATCTACATCTGCAGTCCCATCATCAGCACACAACTTACATCCCGTGATCATGGGTGTTGTCACAGGTTTGCAGTCCTCCATTTTGAATTTTTTCAGCATTTCTTTTAAGTATTTTTCCTGAGAGATGAAGGTGTTTGTGTTATTTTGTTGAATTTGCAGTCCCAAGTAGAAACTGAGCTCTCCAATCATAGACATTTCAAACTTTGTTTTCATCTCATCAGCAAACCCTTTTGCTAGTTCATCTTTGTTGCTTCCAAACATAATGTCATCAACATATACTACAACAATCAGGAGTTCATTTTCATGGGCTTTTATGTATATATTGCTGTCTACTCCACCTCTCTTAAAACCCTATCTTTGCAAATATTTATCCAGTCTTGAGTACCAATTACAAGGAGCCTGTTTCAGTCCATATAGGGCCTTCTTCAGTTTGCATACATAGTCTTCTTTGTCTATCAATGAGAAGACTTCTGGTTGTTCCATGTACACTTCGTCTTCTTCTAGATCTCCATTAAGAAAATCAGACTTTACATCCATTTGATATACCTTGAAGTCTTGGTAGCATGCAAATGCCAGGAACATTCTGATAGCTTCCATTCTGGCGACAGGGGAAAATGTTTCTTCATAATCAAGTCCTTCAATTTGTGAGTATCCTTTGGAGACCAGCCTGGCTTTATTCCTGATTACTTGTCCTTGCTTATTCATTTTGTTTTTGAATACCCATTTTGAACCAATGATATTCTTCTCAATTGGTCTAGGAACTTGTTCCTAGGTATTGTTCTTCTCAATTTGGTCCAATTATTCATTCATTAATTTTACCCAATACTTGTCTTTTCTGGCTTCTTCAAACTTCTTTGGCTCTTTTTGTGATAACATTGCTATGTATACTTCTTCTGTCTATTCAGTTAGTTGCCTTCTTGTTTGCACTCCTACACTCTTGTCTCCTATGATTTGATCTTCTGGACGGTTCTTTTGAGTGTATCTTGAGGGGGTTTTTGAGTTCAGTTCAACATTTTCTGATGTTTTGCTTGTTTCTTCATCATCTTGGTCCTCTTTTTCATGATTTTCAGGATGGCTGCTGCAGTCTATATCTCTTGTCTTGTTTGGAAGTTCTTCATCAAATCTTACATCAATACTTTCTACAATTTTTCGAAGAGTCTTGTTGTAGCATCTGTATCCTTTACTCTTGGATTCATATCCTAAGAGTATTCCTTCATCTTCTCTTGCATCAAAATTCCCCAGATTTTCATCATTATTCTTTATGTAGCACTTGCTGCCAAAGACTCTAAAGTCCTTGATTGATGCAGGTTTACCATGCCATAGCTCATAAGGTGTCTTGTCACTGTTAGGTCTTAAATGAGCTTTGTTTAGAATATGTACTGCTATGTGTACAACTTCTGCCCAAAAGGTTTGAGTAATGTTACTCTCTTGCATCATAGCTCTCGCCATTTGTTGTACAGATCTGTTTTGTCTCTCTGCTACTTCATTCTGCTGAGGTGTCCCTGCAATGGTAAATTGTTGCTTTATTCCATGTTCATTACATAGGTCTGCAAAGTCATAATCTGTGAATTCTCCTCCTCTATCTAATCTGATACATTTTAGCTTGCATCCAGTTTGATTTTCTGCTAATGCTTTGAATGTCTTAAACTTTTCCAGTGCTTCTGATTTGTTCTTGAGAAAAAAAACCCATGTCATTATGGAGAAATCATCTATTATCAGCCTAAAGTAGGATTCTCCACTTGGTGTCTTACTTCTAGCAGGTCCACACAGGTCCATGTGCACAAGCTGGAGTGGTATTCTTGTTGATAGCTCATCTTTAGATCTAAAGGATGTGCGAGTCTGTTTCCCTAATTGACAAGATTTGCATATGGTATTTGAAGGCCTTTTTATTTCTGGCATATCTCTGATAGCTTTCTTCTTGCTCAGTCTGATGATATGGTCGAAGCTGAGATGTCCCAAACTCCTATGCCATAACCATGACTCCTCAAGTTTGCTAAGATGGCAGGCTTCATCCTCCTCTTTTACTATGTAAACATCACTCTCTGTTTGAACACCTTTGAGCAGAGTCTTTCCTGTTGTGCTTGATCTGACTTCACAATATTATGATCTAAAGAGAACTTCATAGCCTTTGTCACACATCTGACTGACACTAAGTAAATTTGCTTTCAACCCATCTACAAATAGTACATCTTGGGCATTTCCTCTTCCATTATCTATGTTGACTGAGCCTTTTCCCTAGATCTTACCTGATTTATCATTGCCAAAAGTAACATTGCCAGATTTCTTTTCATCAAGAGTTATAAACTTACTTTTGTCTCCAGTCATATGTTTTGAGAAGCCACTATCCAGGTACCACTCAATTTTCAGGTCTTGAGCAATTAGGGCCAGGTCACATTCATTCTCCTTCTTTATCCACTGGAAGCACCCTTTTGTTTGGTATCTTTTGTGGGATGATGGACTACATTTTCTTAGAGGACATTTGGAAGGTATATGTCCAACTTGATTGCATACACAACATTTGATCATAATTTTTGCAGAGTTATGAGTATGAACAAAATTTCTTTGAATCATAAACCTCCTTGAGGTGTTAAACATCAATCTTTGCCCATACTTTCTACACTCAATGATTTTATGGCCAAATTCCTTACAATAAAAACAGTAACCATAGAAACTGTTTGCGTACCTGATGTAAAGTTGTCTTTTCCATTTGTTTTCTTGAGACAGTCTCTTTACTGTTTGCATCTTTAGCTGGTTTGAATTACTCCTCGCATGAAAATATGCAACAATGTGTCCCAGCTTGTGGCAGACATAGCAGGTGGCATTCTTCATAAGAGGGAAGAATCTTCTTTGATGGCTTGCAAACTTGACAAACTCAGGAGGATATGAATCTTTTTCTGTTGTCTGAGTGTTTCTTTCATTATTTGTTATTCGTGGATTCTTCTGGGTTTTGTCTCCCTCTTTACATGCTTCTTCTTTTGTAGGCATTATTTGAGGTGCTTCATCATTCTTCTTTGCCTTTACAAAGATAATTTTTCTGTTTTCCTTTTCTTTTCTTTTACTTGATTCTCCTTCATAGCCTATTCCAGTTTTTATCAAAGGAGATCTTTGAGCATCTAGAATTTCATCCAACTTACCAGAGCTTGTTGTTTGAGGGGAGTTTATATACACTTTCTGTTGAGCACTTTCTAATTTCTTCCTCAGACATACAATTTCTTCTTCCTGCTTCTCTTGTTCTCGAGTTTTATCCTTGATTTGCTCAAGTAACGTATCTTCTATCTTCTTGGCTTCTTCAAGCTTTACCTTCAGCTGCATGAGGACTTTTGAATTTTGTTCTTCTTTCACACATTTGAGGAGAATCTCTTTTTGTTTTCTGCATTTTAGTTTGAGTCTGTCAATCTCCTCTAGAGCACTTCTTAGCTCCCCCTCAATGTCGACTTCCCCTTCTTCCTCATCTTCTAGCAAGAGACCTTCAAGATATTCTATGGCCATCAGTAAAAATTCAGAGGTTCCTTCTTCTCCTGAGGATTCATCTAAGTCTCGAGATGTACTGCTATCTTGTTGAGCATAGAAGGATTTTCTACTGAATTTCGTTCCTTTCTTCCAGTTCTTTGATGTGTTTTTCTCTGATTCTTGAGCCTGATTTCTTACTTTCTTGTGAGGACACTTAGCAGCATAGTGTCCAACTCTTCCACAGTTAAAGCACTTGAAGGGAAGTTTATATTTGTATTTACCTGAGTCTCTATCCAATTTCTTGACAAATTTTGCCTCTTCATCATTCGAGCAAGAGCATATGTCTTCCTCTTCTTCTTTCTTCTTTTCAATTTTAAATGCTGCCTCCCTTGTACTTGGCTTCTTCTGTGGGAGCCTCATCTCATATGCTGTTAGATTTCCAAGTAGCTGGTTCATGGTCAAGGTCTCCTAATCAGCTTTTTCTTCTATTGCAGACACCTTGGGATTGAATATGGATGGAAGTGATCTTAGAATATTTTTCACAATTATACTTTCTGGCATGGTTTCTCCAAGAGCTTTCATATTGTTAACAATTTTTGCAACTTCTAAGAAGAAGCTACCAATATCTTCATCGTCATTCATTTTTAAATTTTCAAGCTGGGCTTATATACTTGAAGTTTGGTAGTCTTTACCTTTTTATTTCTCTCATGGATATTCTCTAGAGTGTCCCACATATCTTTGGCAGTCTTACTATGCATTATTTTGATAAACTCAGCTTCACATAGTCCATTTAATATTGCATTCATTGCTTTTGCATTAGCTACAAAGCTTTGTTTAGCTTCTTTCTCTGAATCAGTTGACTTTGTGACATATCCAAATTCCACAACATCCCAAACTTCTAATCCTAAAGACATTATATATGCTTTCATTCTGATTTTCCAGAAGGCATAATTAGCACCAGTGAAGAAAGGTGCTTTATTGGTTGAGCTTCCTTCTTGACTAGCCATCTTGAGGGCCTAGGATCTCCTTTCAGTTGTTAGACTGATACAAAAGGAACTTGCTCTGATACCAATTGTTGAACCTTTAGTTAAACTGAGAAGGGGGGGGGGGGGGGTTGTATCAGTTTAACACATTCCTGATCTTTTAAAGTTTTATTAAACTTATTTACACCTTCATTTCATATCCAATTTAATGTGTGAGTAATCTTAGAATGTAAGCAGCAAGTGTTAGTATAATATAGCAGTAGACTTAGTATGAGAGCAGCAGGTATTAAGCAGATGATACATATCAGATCAATACATAAATATCATGCACAGAGACACCAGATATAAGTGGAAACCCATAAAGGGAGAAAACCACATCTTATTATTATTGTGATGCAAAGGCAAGCTCCAACTCCCTCTCACCACTGTTTTTCTGCAGGCACCAACCTACAGGAGGCTCCTACCTCAATTCTGCAAGCTACAAATTGCAAGGAAGCACCAACTCCCTTCAATTTTCTGCAGGCACCAACCTACAGGAGGCTCCAACCTCAGTCAGCTACAACTGACAGCTATCAAGCTGCAACTTGATAGGGAAGCTCCAACTTCCTCAATTTATCAAACTGAATGTTTGCTGATTTACTCCAGATATTAGCTCTATTCTGTATCTACTCTTCTTCTCTTAATCTTCTCTGCTTTATTCTTCTATATTCTGCATTCTCTATATTTTCTCTCTCTCTCTCTCTCCTCTTGAGCTTATTAAATTGATATTATATATAGAAATTCTCACATGACTGTTTGTATTTCACAAGGAATTTGGAGTGAATAGTCATGACTCTTTGGCTTCTGTCTTCTTATTCCTTTTTCCAACTCATTTTTAGAATTACTACAATATGTACAAATTTCCATGCTACAGTGGGATTTTTTCTTTTCCTTAGGATACTTGCCTTTGCATCAGAAACAATAAAAATAATTACAACATTTACATTTACATTTTCAATTACACATTTTTATTTCACTCAGCTCCTTTTCTGGATTTTGGCTTTACTGGATTTGTCTTTTCCTGCTGCTGTTAAGAACCTGTTCTGCATACACTTTGTTCACTGTCATCTGCATATTCCCTGTTTTATGTGCTTATTCACCTGTCCAACTCATTCCTATACATATTCCTGTTCACCGAACTTTCATCTCTGCATTCTTTCCTCTTCTTTTCCTTTTCCATAATCGCATTCAAGTTTCATGCCCAATCATTTCCCAAGTCCGGAAAATCTCACACTCTCTGCTTTATTCTACGCTGGCAGTTTCAATGCTTAAATCTGAAGTGTTAATAAATCAACCATATTCCTTGTACTTTTCAATATCTCACTTAACTGTGTGTAAATGCATCCCAAGCTTCATGCCCAATCATATTCCAACCCAGCAATCTCACTCTGCACTTATTCTACGCTGGCAAACTCAAACACATAATTCTGGTCATTTTAATGTCTCAATTCACTGAATTTGGACTCCAAGGAGAAGTTGGTCTTACTATAGCGTGGATTTGTCAGCGTTTCCCATAGTTCGCCCCCACGCTTCTTTATTTTCTTGGCAATTTTATTTATCAATTTTGGAGAAATTGATAAATAAATACAATTAGCAAATTTTGAATGTCATATTGTATTTCCCGGCTTATATAATCATCTCTGAACTTTATATAACTGTTCAACTCTTTATAACTTTATATTAATACTCCACGCCTTTTTAAATAATCATTTACAATAACCTTTGGCAATTCAATTATATCTCCGACCTTATATTAATGGTTCAACACTTTATAAAGATTTAACTTCGTAATAACATGTGGATCTGGGCCCACTTATAACTCAATGGACCAATCAAATGCACGCGTCATACCTTGTTTATCCCTCGCGCATCTCCGTTATCGTCCAAGAATCTACTGCAAGCGACCACTGTCCGATGTCCCTTCTCGAGATCAACGACCCATGTGCATATCGCTTGGCATCCAACGTAAGTTTTTAACGCGCGATGGCACACTTTAAGTGGTGTTATTGGAACAGTAGCCTAGCCACGTTTCAGATAGTCTATGGAATCGCCCACGTTCAGGGAAATACCGCCTATACAACAAAAGTAGTGCGATGAGGGGCAACCCACCTTGTAAACCTGCTCACGGTTTTGCTACAGTGATTGACCGTGGTTGTACGTCCGGTTTGCGCTCTCCTGTGTATATTCTCGTTTATTAACTCCGGGTTTAATATCTGGTTGAGGAATTCAATTAACACGAACAACCAAATGTATTTCTTTCTATAAAGAGGGAATTCTATTATCATAAAAAAGAGTTAAGTGACCATGGTTTCACGCAGGGTTCTTCTATGAGTGGGGTTAAATGCACAGGGATTATTCGAATGAATTTACGACTATGGTTACGATCCATTATAAGTGGCGTTGGTCTCTGGCATTTCAACACAGTCTTGCCATATATATAACGCACAGTTCTACCATATATACAACCTCCATGTCAATCGAATACAAGTGCTCTGTTCAAAAATGGGGATAATTTCAAACATAATTCAAACAATGAATGCCAACTAATTCAAAGCATATCCAATCTGATTGCATTCCACTGCACATTTGAATATAAAGCTCGGAATGTTATGTGTAACACCCGGCTGTATAAAAGATTCTCGGAATTTATATATATATGTACATATTCTTGGAATAACAGTTGTGGCTCTGCCTCTGCCGCTTCTGTCACTCTGCCTTTACCTCTACTACTGTGATAATGGCTCTGTCTCTGTATTTGCTTCCTCTGCCTCTGCCTTTCTCCTTTCTATTCATTTCCTCTTTGCTGCCTCCATTCTCTGTCTTTGTCTCCTTGTAACTGTTCCTATCTCTGCATCTGCTACCTCCTTTGCCATCAATGACAACATTTCCAACAGACTTCTCTCCAAGCTCTTCGAGCATACTAATAAAATCTTAAATCAAACTAAATAACTCTTTTCATTAAGTCTGATAGACCAAATATTAGTCTCAGTGGACTTCAATCATCATCATCATCATCATCATATTTCTTTGTTGTAACTACAAACTCCTAATTAACCTATATAATTATACTAATACAAATACAATAACATAGATTGAATCTCATCCCCAGATCTAATATTTAGCATTCAAATTATATTAGTTTTTTTTTTTAAATATATATTTTTTAATAATAATAATACTAATAAATTATCTAATTTACAAATAAATAATAATAACTTATATTTCTTTTTCACAACCAATAATGAACAAGTATGTATATATGCACTATTTTTTTTTCATGGCTAATAAAATAACTTGAATTTATTTTAATGGTGGAGGCTTGGAATGAATTTCACCACACGTTTTGGATACGGTTGACTCATCATAGGAAGAGCACGAAGCATCTGTTAAGAGTGATCACAATTGTGCTTCTTGGTATTCAATTCTCATCGCCGTTGATGTTGGCAAAATAAAGGTTTTGTCGATGTTAACCAACAATACACAGACTATTGTTCAGCCCACACAATCAGTACTCATAGACGGGGTTGGAATTTGGTTTTTTATTTAACTGTAATACAGTTAATTTTTTTTTTTTTTGATATTTTGGGTTTTAATATTTTGACTTGTTCATAATAAATTAACCCTTCACAATTAAAATTTTAATTTAAAAATTAATTTTTAATAACATAGTAATATTGAAAAATTTCAATTATTAATTATAAGGAAAAATTTCAATAAAAACATATATATTAAAAAATTTCAACTATTAATCATAATGGAAAAATAAAATGACTATAACACACCAATGATAATCCTGATGATGAACCACACTGGTTGGTTTGAAACGCGTCGGCCATGTGCATATGATTATTACCGAAAGAATTTCTACTAATTTATATGATGGATCACAGAAGTTTGGATTCCAAAAACACCAATGACTTATTTTCTTACAATGATAACATACTTTCTAAATTAAGATTAAGACTAATTGTTAAAAATTAAAAGTACTTGATTGTAAGTCTTGTTCAAAAACATTATGTGGTCCTTCACAAAGAATGTATGAAGATAAGGGGGCCTACTTTGGAAATATTGTTATAATTTTCAACTTAAACAAATTAGAAGAATGACTAGTTAATTTTAAATTAAAAAATAATGTAATGTAGAGTGGAGGAGAAGTAAAGAAGCTCTACATAGCAGAATGATTTTTTGTGGGTTGGCTTAGGTAAACAATGATATTGGCTGATTTTAAACTAAAATATACCATAAAGTAGAGTAGAGGGCACATAATATTACACCAGCCTAGATCCATCTTAACCCAAGATCTATTAAGTTCCGAGAGGGATCAAATCTCTCGAGGTGCAAACCTCTTTTTTAATGCAAAATTGGAGGAAAGGTTTGTGCCAAGAGAGAGCAAATCTCT
This sequence comes from Pinus albicaulis, assembly GCA_034641835.2. Classification (NCBI taxonomy): domain Eukaryota; kingdom Viridiplantae; phylum Streptophyta; class Pinopsida; order Pinales; family Pinaceae; genus Pinus; species Pinus albicaulis. The sequence goes on from CM076580.1 coordinate 1,356,815,881, forward strand.
CGAGGTGAAAACTTCTTTTTTTAGTGCAAAATTTGACGAAATGTTTGCACCTCTAGAGATTTGATCACTATCTTGATAGGGGTTAAGATGAATCTAGGTTGGTTCTAGTTGTGAGGTCATACAAAATATGTTGAACATATAATTATTTTGATCATTTTAAATATGCTAAATATGTCTAAGATTAATTTTATTATTTTGGTCAATTTAACTTTAAATTTTCTTATTTACCTCTGCTTTGTGAGATGAAAGAGACTTTTAGTAACTTGAACGATGAAAAATGATGAAATAAAAAATTTAAGTCCAAAGTGACAATGTAACAAATTTGAAAGATAGAAATGTGAATAATAAGAATATAATGAATTACAAACAATGTGAAAATATAACAATGTTGAATGATAGAAATATGAATAATAAGAATATAATGAATTACAAACAATCTTTATTGCTACCAATATGAAACTATTTTGTTATATTAATCTTATTGTCACACCGATTAGTTATTTTCTATTACCATGTTTGAATGCAAATTAACTGATAATTTTGAATGATGAAAATGAGAATAATAAGAATGCAGCCAATTCAAAAAATTTACAGTTTTAAGAAGAAGACATTTTCGGTAAGTGAACATTTTATTTTGGATGAAAATTCAAGTATTTTGTTTATGGTTGAATTACTATAAAAAAGAAGTTAGTACACGTCATGAATAATGTTTATATGTGTATAGTGAGATAGAATTTGTATGTTTTGGGGGTGAGATAGAGATATAGATGGAGGGGGGGAAAGAGGGAAGAAGAGAGAGGAAAAGACATGGAAGGAGGAAGAGATATAGATATGGAGAGAGAAGTGTTAGAGAGAGAGAAGGAGAGGCCAGAGGGAGAGAGGGAGTGGAAAATGGAGGGAGAGATGGATAGATAGATAGATATGGAGAGAGAAGTGCTAGAGATAGATAAGGGGAAGAGAGAGAGAGGGAGTGGAAAAGGGAGGGGGAGATAGAGATATAGGTAGATATGGATAGAGTGTGTCCATTTTTGGGGGCTGAGATAGAGAAATAAAGAGGGAGAGACAATGGGGGATAGAGATATAGATGGAGGGGGAAGAGATGTGCTTATATTGAAATCAATGCAAATTATTAATCTAATTAGTTTGAAATTAATGTACATCATACATATAGTTACATCAAATTAGGAATTAAAATCTAGAATGAAATCAATGCATCTAGTGCAAACAATCAAATATGATTAGAAATCAACATCTACACTAAAAACAATGCATATAATGCAAACAATAAAATAGGATTAGAAATCAACATCTACACTAAAATTAGTGCATCTAGTGCAAGCAATCAAATAGGATTAGAAATCAATATGTACACTGAAACCAATGCATATAGTGCAAGCAATCAAATAGGAGTAGAAATCAACATCTACATTGAAATAAATGCATCTAGTGTAAGGTATTAAATAGGATTAGAAATCGAAATCTACACTCAAATAAATGCATCTAGTGCAAGCGATCATATAAGATTATAAATCAATATGTACACTAAAACGAATGAATCTAGTGCAAGCAATCAAATAGGAGAATAAATCAACATTCAAACTGAAAACAATGCATCTAGTATAAGGTATTAAATATTATTAGAAATAAAAACATACACTAAAATCAATGCATCTAGTACGAGTGATCAAATACGATTAGAAATCAATATCTACATTGAAACCCATGCATCTAGTGCAAGTAATCAAATAGGAGTAGAAATCAAAATCTACACTTGAATCAATGCATCTATTGTACGATATTAAATAGGATTAGAAACCGACATATACACTGAAATCAATGCATCTAGTGCAAGCATGAAATAGTATTAGAAATAAAGAACTACATTAAAATCCACCCTGCCATCCCTATTTATACCTCCCTCCATATCTCCTAATTTGTCTCTCTATCTCATCCCCTTAAACACATGTCATGCTCTCTCTCTCTCTCTCTCTCTCTATTTATCTCTCTTCCGAGTCCCTCCCTTTTTTTTTGCTCTCTCCTTCCCTCTTGCCCCCTTTCTCTATCCATGTATATATATCTATCAATCTCTCTGTCTCCCAATCCCTCTCTATCTCTTCCCATTATATCTCTATTTCTCTCTCTACCCATTCAATATATATATCTCTATCTCAACCCCTAAACATACAAAATCTCTCACCATATCTATCTGTATATCTCTCTCTCTCTCCCTTCCTCTTCCTCTCCCTCTCTCTTTCTCTCTCCCTCTCTCTCTCTCTATCAATATCTATCTCTCTTACCCCCTCCCTCTCTTTTCCTCTCTCTTCTGCCCTCCCTCCGCCCTCAATATATATCTGTATATCCCCTTTTCTCTCCTTATCACCCCCAAAACATACACACCCTCTCTCCATATCTATCTATTTCTCTCTCCCTCCCTCTTCCTCTCCCTCTCTCTCTTCCCCTCCTTTCTTTCTCTCGATCTATTCCCCTTGTCTCCATCTCTCTCACTCTCTCTCTCTCCCTCATGATCTCTTCATCTCTCCCTTGTCACTCCCTCTCCCTCTCGACCTTCCTCTATTTATGTCTTTCTTACCCTTCAACTGCATCTCTCTCTCGTCTCTCTCAAGTCCTCTCTCTCCATCTCTCTCCCACCTCCCTCTGTCTCTCCTCGCCATCACATCAATTTTTTCTCTCCACCATTCAACTTTGTTACTATATCCTAGATCCATAAAATAATAATCAAAATCATATATGGCTCACGGTATTCATAAACCATGGTATTAGCCCATGGTATTATGATTTTCTTCCCTCCTCTCCCTCTTTCTATCTTTATGTTCTAGGTACTTTCCCGTGGTATTGTAAAAAAACCTATTTAGAAGTTAATGATATCCATGGTAAATATTCATGATTAAAAATCTTGTTATTTTGTAAATATTAAATTTTAATATTAATTAAATTTAAAGCTCGGCTATGCAATCATTATTTTAATTTATATGGTAAAATGGAGGTTAATTTATAAGTGTTATTTATATGTTATATATTTTAATGTGATATGTATATTATACTTTGTTTTATCTAAAAAAATGTTTGTAATTTTATTAATAAAACACAAACTGAAAATATCATATCACATATAAAACTGGTGTTCTCACTCACACTCACCCATAATATATCTCGCATATCACATATCACATCTAAAACTCACCCATCTAACGTTCATGCTCACACTCACACTCACACTCACCCATCTAATGCTCACACATATAACGCTGACCCATCCACCCTAAACTGGGTTCTAGAGCGCCTCTAGACATAATTATATAATGATTTGTTGTAGATAAAATGTTGTTGATATCTTTGAAAAAAACTAAAAATATTGTCTTCATGAAAAGGATAACAAGATATAGATTACCTAAGTATGTAATAAGAGCGAACACATCATTGTATTATCATTATTACTTTTACATATGAGGAGGTAGCTTAGAGAAAGAAAAACCAAACATGGTTTTTTTTTGGTAACGAAGCTAAAACTAGGCTAAGGTCACTTAGTTTATTGGATGGAAAAAATAACTAAGAATTAGTGGGATGCTATCAAGAGGATTGTAAGAATCTCATTGGAGAGTGGAACACCCCTTCGGGATAGTTTAATTCCCAAAAAAATCACTTTCATCCTCAACCCCTCCTTACTCCTCCCCATGATGTTCCAAAGTGAGACCTATTCAAACAATAAAGCTCTCCCAAACAATAAAGCTCCCCCAAACAACTGATCTACTAAAAGAGAAAACTATAAATCCGATAAATATAGTACTAAATAATCTCCTAAATACGATATATGAAGTAGATGATCCTTTTATTTCCAATATTCGAGCCTTCTGCCTCAAAATGTAATGCCTTGAAAAATACTAAAATAATTAGATTTCTTTGCATTTTGCTCCAAAGGGAATCTTGTCTCTTAAGGGACAATTTATTTTTGTTTCTCAAGAGACTATAGCAACATTTAAAGACATAATATTTCTCTCAAGAGACTATAGCAACATTTAAAGACATAATATGGCTTTCTAGAGGGACAATATGTTTTTAATCCAAATTATTGTCTCTCTAGACACAATAAGAAATTAAATTTCTTAGAAACAAAATATATATTGTGAATCTTTTTGTTTCTTTGGTAATTAATTCATGTTAGAGAATAATGGAATAGAACCACCAACCTCGTGCTTGCAAAAGACTGCTAACACCCTTTATACAGATATATTATCTTCATGAAAAAAGAAAAAATCGATGAGCCAAAATGTACGATCATATTAGTGAAAAAAAATACCTGTTGCTATAATGGGATTTATGTTTTCCCTGAAACTACCTCTTACAACCTCTTACTTTCATACCTTGATATGTTAGAAGCAAAAAATTAAATTAAAAGAACACAAAAGGTGAACTCGAGCTTCTAATACTGTAGTATATATTTGTAGACATATAAATAACATATGATTTAGAGTTTATGAAGACCAGGCCAACCCTATCTAACTTATCTACACGAGAAACAAAAAATAACTATGAAATCAGAAATACAATCAAGAGTGAGGATGAAAAACCCTTGAATAATCAATTCATTTCATTGGAGTAAAATATAGATTAATGGATAAAGATAACATCTAATTCCTCTGTGTAGAGTGATTTCTATGTCAAAAACAAATCCATACCTAAAGGCCTGAGGGTTTTTTATTACACGACAATTCAGTTTTGTGGGCAAACTTCTATTTTAACAATGGGACCTGTCATACAATCAACCCAGACGAGGCAATTTGATATTTTAGTTTGTAGTGACATTTTGATTTTACCAATGACAACCCTTATGCAGCCACCAACTTTTACAGGTTCCAGATGGCTTTCCATTGTGAACTATCTTTGACTAACGACAAGCGTCTCGAAACCTGTCCAGAGTCATGTAACTGGTAACAACATGGACAACCCATCAAATATGTATACCTAATCTACTGAATGTGGGATAATTAAGGATGTCTGCAGTAAAAAAATAGAGAAGAGGATTTAGAAGACACTGTTGATGGAATAAAGTCTCCTTATACAAATTCTAGCTACAACATTTCTAAACAAGATCTGGACCACTTTCATCACTTGCTGCCAAAGTCGATCCATACTAACATGGCAAAAATGAAATTCGTGAGATACTCATAAGCTTAAAGAAGGCCATCAAACAAATTCGTGATGCATACTGGCAAGCCTATCGTATTGTTAAGAATAAAAAAAAAATAACAGATACCATCTGTACTTGCCCAATTGGCTACAACATTCGCTGATATTTCTGTGCAAGACATTAACCATATTGGTTGAGCAATTTTCAACCACCACATTGACCTTTTATATCTTATAGTCGCCATTTTTAATGATTTTTGTGCATTGTTAGTGGTCTCCAACAACTACATCGACCGTCATGTGCAAGAACGCCTTTTTCCATTTTTAATATGTTTTGTGCAAGACATTTAATATAGTTTGTGGTCTCCAACTATCGCATTCATCTTATTATGTCAAATGCTCTCATTTTTAATGGTTCCCTGAATCGTGAATTTTTAATGGGTCATTGACCTTCCATGGCACCTCCAAGGTGGTTAGAATAAGTCTAGAGAAATCTGGAGAGAGAATAATGTACATCAATTCTATAAATAAAATTAGACTAAAATTGAGGCAGATTCTATTTTGAGTTTCAAACAAACACTTAGAAAATGTTATTATTAGCGTACACAATGTAATTCTAGGTTTGTATGGCAGGAATATCAAAGAGAGATTTTTCTAGAGAAAAGTTAACTTGAGTAGAGGTCCTGACATGTATTTTCTCCTTCTAGAAAAGAAGTTCAGTTTGTTTTATTGGTGAGATACATATGTGGAATGCATTTTAATAGTGGAAAACTATGAAGAAAAATAATATTTCCTTTTTATTAAGGTTTGTAGGAATATTTCAATATGTTGTACAATTAGCATAGATTTATGTAAAACAAGATCTAAAATGAGCTGAAAGGGATCAAATTTTTTTTGTTACAAATTTATTTTAGAGTAGAAAAGATAATTTGTAATTTTTAAGAGTTTAAACTGTATTTTTGAATGTTATAAAAATAACATAACATGTGTATTGAATGAGTTTATCTTAATTCATGTTAAAGTATTTTAACATGAATTAAAATATTTTACTCATAATTCATATTGGATGTTTTATCTTTGTAAAATTATATCTCTGTATTTTATTACTTGAAAAGTGAAAGTGAAATATCAACAGCTGAGTTAATTGTTTTGTTAATAGATTTTTAACTACTTATTTATATGGTTATTAAATTTTTGCTTTTTTGGTGAACTTGAGGAAAAATTATTTTTATTATTTTTTAGAACGTGACATACTTATACAGATGCCTCATACTAAATTGTAGGAACCTTTGGGTTCAATCATATTGAATCGTAGGAGCCTCTCAGCTCAATCACACTCTAAATCACTAAAACTATACTATACTACATAATAGGGATTGAGTTCAAGATGCAGTATCACTCTTCAAAATAAATTTTGGCATTGCAGCCAAATACATCACGCATTACCAAAATATTGGAAATAACACGTTTACCCTTTAGTACCATTGTTTGAATGGAATTTGACTCCAAATCTAAGAAAACATATCAATCTTATGCTGCTAGAAGATGAAGGAAAGGAAATTACAGGCACAAACCTGTACAATAATTTCCATATTTGCGAATTCATCGTTCCAACAAATGAGTTGAATTCTATTGAAGTATTTTTATGAACACACTAAAGAAATGGCATTATATTCCAATAATAATATATAGTGCTAGTCAAGTTTCATGAGATTGGAGAACTTTTAGCCATCCTCAAGCAAGCCTACCTATCTACGGACATTAAGAATAGATTCAATGAAGATATTGTAATTAGGCACCTATCTACAGACATTAAGACAATGAAGATTTTGTAATTAGGCATAACGCCTCCTCTCGCACTTGGTCAAATAGAAAAAGACCATCTTGTCAATAGCTGCAATCATTGTGGTACCACATTAGTAAATATTTACTAATGTAGTTGATATAGGCCGATAGGCGTATATAAAATAGATTTACAACCATATTTACCAATGTGGTTGATAAGCCTATATCCACTACCCATCATATTAATTTATATATCAATAAATAAATATTATATATAATAAATTTATTATATTAACTTGAAAAATATATATTATATATTAATAAGAATATTAATATATTAAATATATTAATTATGGTTAAAATCACAAAAATATTTTATATATATTAATAATATTATAATAAGTATTAATAATATATATTAAAAATATTTATTAATATATTAAAAATATTAACTATATACATACTATAAATTAACTTCAAATATATATAATATATATTAATATAAAAACAATATTAATAGTATATAATAATTTAATATATTATAGATAGTTATATTATTAATATCATAGTTGGTTATATTATTAATAATATTATAATATTACTAATAATCATTATTAATAAATATTAGAATATTTATTTATAATTATTATTAGTAATATTATAATATTATTAATATTACAAAATAAATATTATAATATTATAATATTATTAATATATATTATTAATAATATTATAATATTACTAATAATCATTTTATTAATAAATATTTGAATATTTGACTCCAAATCTAAGAAAACATATCAATCTTATGCTACTAGAAGATGAATGAAAGGAAATTACAGGCACAAACCTGTACAATAATTTCGATATTTGCGAATTCATCGTTCCAACAAATGAGTTGAATTCTATTGAAGTATTTTTATGAACACACTAAAGAAATGGCATTATATTCCAACAATAATATATAGTGCTAGTCAAGTTTCATGAGACTGGAGAACTTTTAGCCATCCTCAAGCAAGCCTACCTATCTACGGACATTAAGAATAGATTCAATGAAGATATTGTAATTAGGCACCTATCTACAGACATTAAGACAATGAAGATTTTGTAATTAGGCATAACGCCTCCTCTCGCACTTGGTCAAATAGAAAAAGACCATCTTGCCAATCGCTGCAATCATTGTGGTATATGAAAACATATTAGTATTAGGAGAGGCTATCAAACAGCTTGTTTGCATATTTTATGCTTCGAAATCTAGCATAAATGTCTGTTTGGGCGTTTCCCAAAAATACATCAGATAATAAATCATTTTTAATTGTGTAACCATGAACTTGTTGCAAAGCCGCTACGTCGGTGCATGTCGGGAGAACACATGAAATAGTTAAATGGTTTGGAACCTTGGTACGGTGCATGACAAGGATTCTTTTATTTGTTGTTTCCTCTTAACTATCTTAATGCATGCAGAACTGCTGGCATCGAACCTTCCAAATACTCAGCTACAACATTTGGGTTGCCTGGCATGTTGATTATCAAGGTTGAGCCACGAATACCAGCAAGAGCACTAGAAAGCATTGATTTTCTCATCACCTTGAGGCTCTCTTGTAACATGACTTGCATGGGGCCCGATGCCTCCTTGTCTAACAAAGATTTTGTTTCTTTTGGAGTTACATTTCTTGGAGCAAATCCAATACCACCAGTAGTTAAAGTATGATCAAATTTATCATGATCACTCTATATTTGTATGGCTCCTCTAATATGATCAATTGTATCATGAAAAACTTCAATTTCAACCACCCTTGCACCACCTATGTTTTCTGATAGAGAATTTATCACAGAAACTGCCATTGGAATTCTTCGATCAGGCCCAGCACCACAGGCTATAGTATTGCTCACAGTCAAAATTGCTACCTATACACTTGAATCACTATGTTTTTCTTGAGAATTCTTGAATATATTTTCATACTTAGCACTTGAACTTTGACCACTTAAATCATTGTCCATGAATAACCATATCTGGAGAGAAAACATGTTGTCGACACCATAAATTAATAATGCCCACACCATTGTCTATGTTTCCTATGGACAGTTATAATAATGCATTTGTATACTTCATTCTTAAAAGGTGGATACTAACTTGGTGTCCCGTGCTGATAGCAACAAAGCCTGGCTTACTAGATCCAGTGTCTTGTTCCCAATTAATTATAGCATAGAGATATTCAGGTTTTAAAGGGTCTAGAACTTTTGCTCCTGAAATGCGAGCTTGTACTCTTCAAATCCTGGGATCTCTCCAACCAGCTAAGCTTCGGATTGCAGAAATAACCATAAGATAGGAATAAACTAAGCAAACGAACAAGATTACCTCGAAGACTAAATTTTTCTAGCCGTGTTTCTATGGATGATGCAACATTGATGGCTGCAAATGCTATTGCATTTCCAGGCTTCATACAAACTGTATTGAAATATATAGTACCACGTATTTCCAAAAAATGCTTTACAAAATCCTTGTTTCCCATGGAAACACCACCCGATGATAAGAGAACATCCACTCCAGCATAAATACCTTTATCTAGCTCAGCTTCCAACTCTTCTTTTTCATCACATGCAATACCTATATCCAATACATTACATTGCTGTTGTGTAGCAACTTCTAGTATCATGCCTTAATTTGAATTTCGAATATGATCACAAGCTACAAAATTTGATGTTGGATCTACTAACGCATCCCCTGTTCAAAGCCGTAACATACCCCTTACTTTCCCAGAGATAAGAGAGTCGTTACTACTGAATATGTCCCCATTGTATGGTCATGGAAATGTGATTAGGTGGCTCGCAACCTCCTTCTTTTTTTCACTTTTTGAACCACTTTTATTTTTCCTTCTTTTCCTTTCTTATGCATAGGGAATGGCGATCACCTATTTCTTCTACTACGCGACGGTTCGCCAAGGGCTTGTCTAACCAATAGGTGAGTAGGATGGTTGGGACATACACATATCCCTACTTCACCATGTTGTCTCACATCCCGATCGTTTGACCTCTTCACCTCCGATTGAGTTGGCGTCGGCGCATCCTAATAGCTCATGACTTTCCTTCCTCTTGGCTGCCCGACCTCCGGACCTCCAACCTAGTCCAGTTAGTGTATCAAGTATGCTTCCTTCAGTCAGAACAAAACCCAACCTCCCGACCTCCCTCTAGATCAAGGTCAACATCGCTATCCTTTTATTACCACCAAAGCATCATTTCCGACCTCCGACCTCTAGGTTGTTCGTCTAGCTATGTGGACCCCGCGGATAGGCGACGTCAATTTCCTCTGAGTAACTGCATAAGAGGAGAATCTTGCCGCTCCAATTGGAAGCCTTCTCGCCTGAGGTTAGGATCTGCAAGGGGATAAGTCCATCCAATCCTTCCTATAAGGTCAATATTTCGCTCCCTTACAGTGCAACGAATTCCCTCCCCTTACCATTCAATGATGGATTGGTCAAGGGATTTAGAATCTGCATCATACAATGCCTTCGACGGTGATATATACACTCTCCCCCAGAGATGGGATCTACCGCTACATAGGCTTCTTCGAGTTGATCTTCTCAACCGAAACTTAGTCTGAAAGGTCTAATCAGCCTCTAGATACCCTTCAAGATATCGCCACTTGATTGGAGTAAAATTAAGACGTTCGACGACGTTACCCTTTTCGAGCTTGGGTGATAGCTACATTGATAGGTTCCTATGCTGCGGGAGTTCCCTTCCTTCATGTACGGAATTCCTCACATGGTGAGATAGGTGCCCTTACATCTAATATCTACCAGCCTAGATCCATCTAACTCTGGATCTATCATGCGCCGAGAGGGATCAAATCTCTCGAGGTGCAAACCTATTGATAGGTTTGCACCTCGAGAGATTTGATCCCTCTCGGCGCATGATAGATCCAGAGTTAGATGGATCTAGGCTGGTTCCAGTCGTAGGCATCAACGTCATCAACGTCACATTTTTCAGATTATTAAATTTTTTATATATTTTTGAGATGTAAGATGGATCTAGGTTGGTTTCAGTGGTGTGGTGTAAGGAAAATCTATCAAAGATATGATTAATTTTATCAATAATATGTAAATATATGAAATATTAATATAATAATTTTAAATATGCTAAATATTTATGTGATTAACTTGCTCATTTTAATTTTAAATTTTCTTAGTTACTTTAGTTCGTTGAGATGATAATTATTGTTAATAACTATAATGATGAAAATTGATGAAATATTTTTTTTAAATGCAAAGTGACAATAATAGTGTTGAAAGATAGAAAATGTGAATAATAAGAACATACTCATGTTACAATCAATCTCAAACTATTTTCTTCTACTATTCTTATTTCCTCCCTTGTAAGTTTTGTTATCTTTTCATATCGATTATATGAAAATGAAAATTTAAATCGTAAACCATTTAAATCTTTAGCTCCACCTGTTGTAGTAAACATGATACCTTGTCTCTCTTGCTCTCCAATATTAATAGCTTAAATTACTATAACACAAAAATCAATATACATTGTTAATAACTTTTTGTGCTTACACTAAAATCAATGCATATTGTTAATCCAATCACTTTAAAATTAATGTACTGTCATATATCCAATTACATCAAATCATAAATCAACATATACATTGAAATCAATGCATTTAATGCAAGCAATCAAATAAGATTAGAAAATAATTTCTACATTGAAATCAATGCACCTAATGCAATCAATCGAATAAGATTAGAAACCAACATCTACCTTTGAAATCAATGCATTTACTCAAAGCAATCAAATAGGATTAGAAATCGCCATCTACCTTTGAAATCAATGCATTTAGCGCAAACAATCAAATAGTATTAGGAATAATCTGTATTGAAATCAATGCATCTAGTGCAAGCAATCAAATATAATTATACATCGACGTCTAAATTGAAATCAACACATCCAGTGCAAGCAATCAAATAGTATTAGGAATCATCACCTACACTGAAATCAATGCATCTAGTGCAAGTAATCATATATCATTAGAAATAAATATCTACACTAAAATCGATGCATCTAGTACAAATAATCAAATAGGATTATAAATCACCATCTCCACTTAAATCAATCCATCTAGTGCAAGAAATATTCTTCCCTCTCTCCACCCTCCATCCATATCTATATCCCCATCCATCTCTTTTTTTTTTGTCTCTATCTCACCCCCCTAAACACACACGCTCTCGCACTCCATATATATCATTCTCTTTGTCAATCACCCTCTCTCCCCATCTCTCTCTTCTTCCCTCTCTTCCCCTTCTCTCCCTCTCCCCTGATAATATCTCTCTTTCCTCCTTTTGTCCTCTCTCTCTCTCTCTCTCTCTCCATCTTCCTTATCACTCACTCTCTCTCTCTCTAGGAACCAACATCTACATTGAAATCAATGCATTTACTCAAAGAAGTCAAATAGGATTAGAAATCACCATCTACACTGAAATTAATGCATTTAGTGAAAACAATCAAATAGGATTAGAAAACATCTACATTGAAATTAAGTCATCTAGTGCAAGTAATCAAATATAATCATAAATCGACATCTAAATTGAAATCAACGCATTCAGTGCAAGCAATCAAATTGTATTAGAAATCACCACCTACATTGAAATAAATGCATCTAGTGCAAGTAATAAAATATAATTAGAAATAAATATCTACACTAAAATCGATGCATCTAATGCAAATAATCAAATAGGATTAGAAATCACCATCTCCACTTATATCAATCCATCTAGTGCGAGAAATATTCCTCCCTCTCTCCACCCTCCATCCATATCTATATCCCCCTCCATCTATTCTTTTTTGTCTCTCTATCCCACCCCCCTAAACACACACGCTCTCGTACTCCAAATATATCAATCTCTTTTTCAATCACCCCCTCTCCCCATATCTCTCTTCTTCCCTCTCTTCACCTTCCATCTATATCTCTATCTTCCCCTTCTCTCCCTCTCCCCCATTAATATCTCTCTTTCCTCCTTTCTTTCCTCTCTCCCTCTCTCTCCATCTTCCTTATCACTCTCTCTCTCTCTCTCTCTCTAGAAACCAACATCTACACTGAAATCAATGCATTTACTCAAATAAATCAAATAGGATTAGAAATCGCCATCTACACCTAAATCAATGCATTTATTGCAAACAATCAAATAGGATTAGAAATCATCTACATTGAAACCAATTCATCTAGTGCAAGTAATCAAATATAATTATAAATCGACATCTAAATTGAAATCAACAAATTCAGTGCAAGCAATCAAAATGTATTAGAAATCACCACCTACACTGAAATCAATGCATCTAGTGCAAGTAATCAAATATCATTAGAAATAAATATCTACACCAAAATTGATGCATATAGTGCAAATAATCAAATAATATTATAAATCACCATCTCCACTTATATCAATCCATCTAGTGTGAGATATATTCTTCCCTCTCTCCACCCTCCATCCATATCTATATCCCCCTCCATCTCTTCTTTTCTGTCTCTCTATCTCACCCCCATAAACACACACACTCTCGCAATCCATATATATAAATCTCTTTGTCAATCCCCTCCTCTCCCCATCTCTCTCTTCTTCCCTCTCTTCACCTTCCATCTATATCTCTATCTTCCCCCTCTCTCCCTCTCCCCTGCTAATATCTCTCTTTCCTCATTTTTTCCTCTCTCCCTCTCTCTCCACCTTTCTCTCTCTATTTATTTCTTCTTACCTCTCTCCCCCTCCCCCTCCAAGTCCATCTCTCTTTCCCTCCCTCTCTCCACTCTCTCACATCCTCTCTCTTCCTTCTTCTCTTTCCCTTTCTCTCCCATCTCTCTCTCCCTCTCTCTCTTTCTTCACCCACCAACTATGTTACTATATCCCTCCCTCTCTCCTTATATCTCCTTCTCCCCCCTTATCTCCATCTCTCCTTATTTGTCTCTTTATCTCAACCCCAAACATACACGCTCTCTCTGTCTCTCCCTTGTCACTCCTTCTCTCTCTCCACTTCTCACTCTCTATATTTCTTATTTCCTACATCTCTCCCCCTCCAACTCCATCTCTCCTATCGATCCCCTCTCTCCTCCTCTCTCTCGTCCTTCCTCTCTCTCTCTCTTCTAAATTCCTCTCTCTTCCCTGATCTCTCTCTCTCTCTCTCTCTCTCTCCAAAACTCTCTCTTTCCCCATCACTCTCCTCCTTTCTCTCATCCTTCCTCTCTCTCCCTTTCTCTCCCACCTCTCTCTCTCTCTCTCTCTTTTCCCTCCAACCCTCTCTCTTCCCCCATATCTCTTTCTCTCTCTCTAATCCTCTCTCTTCCCCCATCCCTTTATTTCTCTCTCTCTTTCCACCCCTCTCTCTCTCCAACTACATTACTATATCCCTCCCTCTCTCCTTCTCACTTCTTCTCTCCCCCCCTTCTTTCCATACATGTTACTTTGTCTCTTTATCTCACCCCTAAACATACACACACTCTCTCCATCTCTCCCTTATCACTCTCTTTCTCTATTTCTTCTTAATTATGTAAACTAATGAACATAAATATTCGTAAATATAAAGGAGATTATAGAGTAAATATGAAAAGAGGTTTTATTTACTTACCATACCTCTAGTTTATTTATATTTTTATTTATTTACCATACCCCTTTTCTTTACTATCGTATTTGGCCCATAGGCTTGTTATATAATCATATTTTTATTTATAATCCTATTTGATATATTGTTATTTAGTTACCTTACCTCTTTATACCTCTTTTATATTTATTTATTTACCATACCTCTTTATACCTATTTTATATTTATTTATTTATTTATCATACCTTTTTATACCTATTTTATATTTATTTATTTACCCATGGTATTTGGCCCATAGTATCAATATTAATTTGTCCCATGGTATTAGTCCCATAAGCTTCATCTAAATAAAACCTCTTTTTAATTTTTTTTTGAATATAAAAAGGTTTATGGAATAAATATAAAAAGAATTTTTATTTATTTACCATACATCTAGTTTATGTATCTTTGTATTTATTTACCATAGCTCTGGAGTAAGTATAAATTCATTTTACAAATATTTAATTAAAAGAAATATTAAAAGATTTTGGATTTTGATTGTTTGTGTTGAATTAACTCTTTTCCTTTGATTTAGGAAATGGTATTGACTTTAGTAAAGAGTAAATATGTTTAAAATTTTACTTAATTTAGAAATTCAATGTGGTAATATTTTTTGTTAAAGGTAAATTTATGATCCATTCAAATTCACGTATATAATTTAATATCCATTCAAATTATATAAATAATACATAATTGTATTAGAAATTGATATATGTTCTAGCACAATGACATTTTTTTTTTTTTTTAAATTTAAAACTTAAGCCGACATTTTGTATGAGGATGTGGCATACCTGACATCGGGGTCAAATTGGGCTGTAGATGCGCCTCTCAGCACAACCAGCCTAGATCCATCTAACTCTTGATCTGTCATGAGCCGAGAGGGATCAAATCTCTCGAGGTGCAAACCTATTTTTTGAGTGCAAAACTTGAGGAAAGGTTTGCACCTCGAGATATTTGATCCCTCTCGGCGCATGATAGATCCAGAGTTAGATGGATCTAGGCTGGTTCCAGTCGTAGGCATCAACGTCACATTTTTTAGATTATTAAATTTTTTATATATTTTTGAGATGTAAGATCGATCTAGGCTGGTTTCATGTGCTGTAAGGAGAATCTATCGAAGATATCATTAATTTTATCAATAATATGTAAACATATCAAATATTAATATAATCATTTTAAATATGCTAAATATTTATGAGATTAACTTGCTCATTTTAATTTTAAATTTTCTTAGTTACCTTAGTTCGTTGAGATGATAATTATTGTTAATAACTATAATGATGAAAAATGATGAAATATTTTTTTTTAAATGCGAAGTGACAATAATAGTGTTGAAAGATAGAAAATGTGAATAATAAGAACGTACTCATGTTACAATCAATCTTGAACTATTTTCTTCTACTATTCTTATTTCCTCCCTTGTTATTTTTGTTATCTTTTCATATCAATTATATGAAAATGAAAATTTAAATCGTAAACCATTTAAATCTTTAGCTCGACCTGTTGTAGTAAACATGATACCTTCTCTCTCTTGCTCTCCAATATTAATAGCTTAAATTACTATAACACAAAAATCAATCTACATTGTTAATAACTTTTTGTGCTTACACTAAAATCAATGCATATTGTTAATCCAATCACTTTAAAATTAATGTACCGTCATATATCCAATTACATCAAATCATAAATCAACATATACATTGAAATCAATGCGTTTAATGCAAGCAATCAAATAAGATTAGAAAATAACTTCTACATTGAAATCAATGCACCTAATGCAATCAATAAAATAAGATTAGAAACCAACATCTACACTAAAATCAATGCATTTACTCAAAGAAATCAAATAGGATTAGAAATCGCCATCTACACTGAAATCAATGCATTTAGCGCAAACAATCAAATAGTATTAGGAATAATCTACGTTGAAATCAATGCATCTAGTGCAAGCAATCAAATATAATTATACATCGACGTCTAAATTGAAATCAACACATCCAGTGCAAGCAATCAAATAGAATTAGGAATCATCACCTACACTGAAATCAATGCATCTAGTGCAAGTAATCATATATCATTAGAAATAAATATCTACACTAAAATCGATGCATCTAGTACAAATAATCAAATAGGATTATAAATCACCATCTCCACTTAAATCAATCCATCTAGTGCAAGAAATATTCCTCCCTCTCTCCACCCTCCATCCATATCTATATCCCCATCCATTTCTTTTTTTCGTCTCTATCTCACCCCCCCTAAACACACACGCTCTCTCACTCCATATATATCATTCTCTTTGTCAATCACCTTCTCTCCCCATCTCTCTCTTCTTGCTTCTCTTCCCCTTCTCTCCCTCTCCCCCACTAATATCTCTCTTTCCTCCTTTTGTCCTCTCTCTCTCTCTCTCCATCTTCCTTATCACTCACTCTCTCTCTCTCTAGGAACTAACATCTACACTGAAATCAATGCATTTACTCAAAGAAATTAAATAGGATTAGAAATCACCATCTACACTGAAATCAATGCATTTAGTGCAAACAATCAAATAGGATTAGAAATCATCTACATTGAAATTAAGTCATCTAGTGCAACTAATCAAATATAATTATAAATCAACATCTAAATTGAAATCAACACATTCAGTGCAAGCAATCAAATTGTGTTAGAAATCACCACCTACACTAAAATCAATGCATCTAGTGCAAGTAATCAAATATCATTAGAAATAAATATCTACGCTAAAATTGATGCATCTAGTGCAAATAATCAAATAGGATTAGAAATCACCATCTCCATTTATATCAATCCATCTAGTGCGAGAAATATTCCTCCTCTCTCCACCCTCCATCCATATCTATATCCCCCTCCATCTATTCTTTTTTGTCTCTGTATTTCACCCCCCTAAACACACGGGCTCTCGTACTCCATATATATCAATATCTTTTTCAATCACCCCCTCTCCCCATCTCTCTCTTCTTCCCTCTCTTCACCTTCCATCTATATCTCTATCTTCCCCTTCTTTCCCTCTCCCCCATTAATATCTCTCTTTCCTCCTTTTTTCCTCTCTCCATCTCTCTCCATCTTCCTTATCACTCTCTCTCTCTCTCTCTCTAGAAACCAACATCTACATTGAAATCAATGCATTTACTCAAATAAATCAAATAGGATTAGAAATCGCCATCTACACCGAAATCAATGCATTTAGTGCAAACAGTCAAATAGGATTAGAAATCATCTACATTGGAACCAATTCATCTAGTGCAAGTAATCAAATATAATTATAAATCGACATCTAAATTGAAATCATCAAATTCAGTGCAAGCAATCAAATTGTATTAGAAATCACCACCTACACTAAAATCAATGCATCTAGTGCAAGTAATCAAATATCATTAGAAATAAATGTCTACACTAAAATTGATGCATATAGTGCAAATAATAAAATAGGATTATAAATCACCATCTCCACTTATATCAATCCATCTAGTGTGAGAAATATTCTTCCCTCTCTCCACCCTCCATCCATATCTGTATCCCCCTCCATCTCTTATTTTCTGTCTCTCTATCTCACCCCCGTAAACACACACACTCTCGCAATCCATATATATAAATCTCTTTGTCAATCCCCTCCTCTCCCCATCTCTCTCTTCTTCCCTCTCTTCACCTTCCATCTATATCTCTATCTTCCCCCTCTCTCCCTCTCCCCCGCTAATATCTCTCTTTCCTCATTTTTTCCTCTCTCCCTCTCTCTCCATCTTCCTTATCACTCACTCACTCTCTCTCTCTCCACCTTTATCTCTCTATTTATTTCTTCTTACCTCTCTCCCCCTCCCCCTCCAAGTCCATCTCTCTTTCCCTCCCTCTCTCCACTCTCTCACATCCTCTCTCTTCCTTCTTCTCTTTCCCTTTCTCTCCCATCTCTCTCTCCCTCTCTCTCTCTCTTCACCCACCAACTATGTTACTATATCCCTCCCTCTCTCCTTATAACTCATTCTCCCCCCTTATCTCCATCTCTCCTTATTTGTCTCTTTATCTCAACCCCAAACATACACGCTCTCTCTGTCTCTCCCTTGTCACTCCTCTCTCTCCACTTCTCACTCTCTATATTTCTTATTTCCTACATCTCTCGCCCTCCAACTCCATCTCTCTTATCGATCCCCTCTCTCCTCCTCTCTCTCAAGTCCTCTCTCTCTCTCCTAAATCCCTCTCTCTTCCCTAATCTCTCTCTCTCTCTCTCTCTCTCCAAAACTCTCTCTTCCCCCATCACTCTCCTCCTCTCTCTCATCCTTCCTCTCTCTCCCTTTCTCTCCCACCTCTCTCTCTATCTTTTCCCTCCAATCCTCTCTCTTCCCCCATATCTCTCTCTCTCTCTCTAATCCTCTCTCTTCCCCAATCCCTTTATTTCTCTCTCTCTTTCCACCCCTCTCTCTCTCCAACTACATTACTACATCCCTCCCTCTCTCCTTCTCACTTCTTCTCTCCCCCCTTCTTTCCATACATCTTACTTTGTCTCTTTATCTCACCCCTAAACATACACACTCTCTCTCCATCTCTCCCATATCACTCTCTCTCTCTATTTCTTCTTAATTATGTAAAATAATGAACATAAATATTCGTAAATATAAAGAAGATTATAGAGTAAATATGAAAAGAGGTTTTATTTACTTACCATACCTCTAGTTTATTTATATTTTTATTTATTTACCATACCCCTTTTCTTTAATATGGTATTTGGCCCATAGGCTTGTTATATAATCATATTTTTATTTATAATCCTATTTGATATATTGTTATTTATTTACCTTACCTCTTTATACCTCTTTTATATTTATTTATTTACCATACCTCTTTATACCTATTTTATATTTATTTATTTATTTATTTATTTATCATACCTTTTTATACCTATTTTATATTTATTTATTTACCCATGGTATTTGGCCCATAGTATCAATATTAATTTGTCCCATGGTATTCGTCCCATAAGCTTCATCTAAATAAAACCTCTTTTTAAAGTTGTTTTAAATATAAAAAGGTTTATGGAATAAATATAAAAAGAATTTTTATTTATTTACCATACATCTAGTTTATATATTTTTGTATTTATTTACCATAGCTCTCGAGTAAGTATAAATTCATTTTACAAATATTTAATTAAAAGAAATATTAAAAGATTTTGGATTTTGATTGTTTGTATTGAATTAACTCTTTTCCTTTGATTTAGGAAATGGTATTGACTTTAGTAAAGAGTAAATATGTTTAAAATTTTACTTAATTTAGAAATTCAATGTGGTAATATTTTTTGCTAAAGGTAAATTTATGATCCATTCAAATTCACGTATATAATTTACTATCCATTCAAATTATATAAATAATACATAATTGTATTAGAAGTTGATATATGTTATAGCACAATGAGATTTTATTTATTTATTTATTTAAAACTTAAGCCGACATTTTGTATGAGGACGTGACATACCAGACATTGGGGTCAAATTGGGCTGTAGATGCGCCTCTCGACGCAACAAGAGGCCTGACGTGAGCTTTGAAGAGGCTCCCACCTCACCTGATACACACCAACAACTACAAAGTCTACATGAACTCTAGAAGCAGTTCCTCAGTGCTGCTCATGTTGCCAGAGTATTTTGATATTAGCATGGTCCCGTAGTCATCACAAAAATCCCTATGGCGAGAATGTAGGCTGGGCCATAAGTAAGGTTAAAATCCATGGAAGTACGACCGCTAGGCATGCCCGATCTTGGGAACACTCCCTTGATACTTCTCATACTTTTTTCTTGCCAAAATAACAAATTGTAAGAAATTACCTCGATGTATACAATAACCTACTCTGGTCAACAAAGGCTCTTCCTTATAAATTGTAGATTGGTAAAAAAAGTTCTCAGAACCCACTTCCTTTAATTGATCATGGTTTGGGACTAAAACGTATCATTGATTTCATTAAATTTCACTACTATATTATTTATGACACAAAAAGGAATTTTTTTAGAGTAAGAGTGTACCTCTACTCTATAGCTAAGGTGGCACTATTATGGGGCTCTTTTCTCGTACTTTAGATACTCTGTGGTGGACATTATTTAGGATGCTAAATTATTTAATTTTAAGTGTAAGAAGACCACACATGTACACATACATATACATATACATATTCAACATACAATTCAGGGAAATATCCCTTCACAATTTCAGCATAGGTGTACGCACAACAACATAATTGCAGTCCATGTTTTCCATACCTATTACAAATGAAAATGCAACACGATCCATTAATTGCAAGTAGTATTCACAAATACTTGTCCTTTATTTTGCAAGGAAATTGAGTCTGGAAGTACAAATCTCCACCCAACCATAGACATTTGCATCCACTACTACTTGGAGCTTCCATACCGAGCCAGATTCTAGATTCTGAGGGGGAATTCTTACATCTGGGACCACACTCAAGCTTCCAGATAAGTCAAGGACTCAAGAGGACCACCTGCCTCAATACCCATAGTTGTTTTTCCTCCTTCTGGCATGCATGGGGAGTCTAGATATGCTCAATCTCACCCCCTCGTGCACATATAGTGTTTCACACCCTCCTACAAAGTCCAAAAACCATTGTACCAGTTAGGGCAGTAACCAGGAACTGTGATTGAACATGTCTCTATCTCATCTTCATGATGGTATACTCCCAAGATATTATAGGGCTCCAAATTACTTATCTCAACCCACTACCTCTAAGGAACCCAAGATGTTACAGGCCTCCAAATATTTCATTCCAACCAAATCCTTGAGGGACCGAAGTTGTTACAAGGCTCCAAAGACCTCTTGTCTCAACCCAAAACCTACAGGGACCCAAGCTATTACAGGGTTCCAAGAATCCTATCTCAATGCACAACCGCTGGGGAACCCAAGTTGTTACAGGGCTCTAGATACTAGCACTCAATCTAGAGCCTCCACGGATAGAGAATCAATCCCCTTCTATTCTCTTCTCTTCTCTTCATCATTTCTTGCTAAAATTTTCTGCTGCTGCTTCTCTTTTCGTCCTCCTTTCAATATTTTTCTCAAACCAGAGAAAATCCTTTTCTTCCCCAAGATAAATAAAGGTCTCTGCTCCCCTTCCTGTATGTTTTTTGACTCGTTCACTCCCTCCTCTTCGAATGCTTCCCCTCCAAGAGTTCGAGTCCCCTCTCGAGCCTCTTCTCTCTTATTCGAATGCTTCCCCCTCTTCTCATATTTGTCCTTCTCCTTTTTATTTAATATTTCTGCCCCATTCATTTCCTGTTGCATCCTTGTTGTTGTCACCCCTCCATAAATATATGTCCTTTTTGCTTGTTTTATTTTCTCAAGCAAGCAGGGGCATAAGTACTTTACTTCAGCTCATTTAATTTTAGGAGGCAGTCCCTTTACTTCATGCACTAGATAGCCTTTATTAGTTGTCCTGAAGGTCAATTTTCTTCATTACACATGAAACCACAACATTTGAAGTAATAATCCCCCATCCCTAGCTCTAGAATCCATGTCCCTTTACTCATTCCCCGTTATTTTTTTTTATTATTTCAAACATTGAAAAATATTTACATCAATTTTACAATGTGGCTTATATGAGCACCTTGGCTGGGGCTGTCACAGTCCCCTCCCACTTGTGGGAATGTTTCCTTTTGCGTTCATTTACACCTATACAATGCCAAAAATAAAATAGTACACATACTATTACATGGAGCTTTATAAACATATCTCTATACAATATTTACAATTATACACACTTGTCTTAATCATCAAACAAGAAAGGATAATTAGATTTCATGGCATCGACCATTTCCCACATGGCCTCCTCTAGCCCAAAGTGCATCCACTACACCTTCAATTTCTCTATGACCCGATTGCAGAGAATGAGACTCCTCTAGTCAAGAATGCACATTGGTTCTAGTTGTAAATCTCCCTCTGGTTCCATCTATAGCGCAGACCCATCATTCACATTATTAGAATCTTGTACATATATTTTAATTAAAGAAACATGGAAGACACCATGAACTCTAATTGATGGAGGTAAATCCAATTTATATTCTATTGGTCCAATACTCTCAAGAATTTCAAATGACCCACAATATCATGGTGCCAACTTGGTACATGTCCCCATTTTTAGGGAACTCTTTTTGGGTTTAATTCTCGAGTAAACATATTCCACCACTTGGAACTTATTAAACACCTTATGCTTATCTGCATAGATTTTCTATCTTCCTTTTTCCACTTTCATATTTTCCTTTATAATCAGAACTTGTTGTTCCACATCCATAATCTTGTCAGGTCATACATGCACTATGTTATCTGGGTCAATCCATCTAATAAGAGTATTACATATCGTGCAATACAATGCCTCAAAGGGTCTCATCCTTATGGAGTCTTGGTATCCATTATTGTATGCAAATTCCATAAGTGGAAGATATTATTCACATTTCTTGGGTTCATGCATGACATACATCGTTAACATGTCCTTAAGGATCCTATTAATCATCTCATTTTTCCCATTTGTTTGTGGATGATAGGTTGTAATAAATTTTGATTTTGTTCCCAATCCTACAAACAATTCCTTTGAAAATTTTGAAGTAAACTTAACATCTTTGTTTGACACATTATTCTTGGCAAGGTCATGTAGTCTCACAATCTCCTTTATGAATATTTTTGCTATATCACTAATAAAATTGGTGATTTTTACTACCGAAAAATGAGCTACCTTGCTAAGTTCTTACACTGCCACCAAGATTGCATCATGTTGCTTAACTGTTTTGGAAAATACTGTGATGAAATCCATAGAGACTACCTCGCACTTCTACTCTGTAATAGGCAGGGGATGCAACAATCTCGTGAGGTGTTTGTATTCAACCTTTATTTGATGGAATTCCATGCATCTTGGAATGAAATATGGCACTTCTTTCTTCATATTTGACTATTGATAGTACTTTTTGATGGTTGTGAAGGTATTTTGATACCCTAGGTGGTATGAGTAAGGTTTAACATGGAATTATTTCATTATTATCCTTTTTATTTTATTTTTGTTAGGCACATAATTTTTTTTTTTTTAATCCTAACTAAGTCATCCTCAGTGAGATGGGATCCTTCATCCTCACCTCTTTGATGCAACTTTTCTTTTAGTTTCTTTTACTTTTCATCCAGCTATCTAGTGTTTTGAATATCTATTCCATATATGTTTTGTACCAAATTACCTCTACCAAGATATTTACTTGGATTCTCCTTCTGAAGGCATCAACAACTTTGTTTTCCTTTGCTTTTATGTGATTAAACTCAAAGTAAAACTTTTTGAGCATGGCAAGCCATCTTTCTTGCCTCACATTCAACTTCGGTTGTCCAAAAAAATACTTGAGCCCACTATGGCCTAACATGAGCATGAACTTCCTACCAAGGAGGTAGTGCCTCTACATTTTCAAATCATGAACTATAGTGACCAATTATAAATCTTGTGTCACATAATTTTCCTCATGTTTATTCAAATTTATAGATTCACAACACACTAATTTCCCTTCCCACATTAAGATTCCACCAAGTCCCTCTCTCCATGAATTTGTACACAACACAAAATATTTTTCCAGATCTACGATTTTTAGCACTCATGCATTGGTGAGAAACTGTTAGCATTGCTCAAAAATTTCCACACATTGTGCAATCCATTCAAATATTTTTCCTTTCTTCTGCAAAGTTGTAATGGGATGAATTATATTTGAGAAATTCCAAATACATCTAATGTAGTATCATTCCAATCCCATGAATGATCTAATCTCATCTCATCCATGTTCTTTGGAGGTGGCTACTCCGTCATGGATTTGATGTTTTCAAGGTAAACTAATACACCTTCCTCAAAGATTGTGTGCCCTAGATAGTGCATCTATGGTTGGAAGAAGTCACACTTGCTGATATTTGCATAGAGATTATTTTCTCTCAACAGTTGTAACACCACAACCAAATTATTTTCATGTTATTCTTCTATTTTTGAATAGATTAAAATGCCATCAACTAAAACTATGACAAACGTATCCTAGTATGGACACAATACTCCATTCATCAGGCACATGAATGTGGTTTGGGTGTTAGTGAGTCCAAAGGGTACCACTAAAAATTCATAGTTTCCATATATTGTTCTGAAGGCAGTTTTATGGATATATTCCTCCTTAATTTTCACTTGATGGTAGACAAAACTCAAGTCAATTTTGTAGAAAACGGTTGCTCCTCTTAACTAGTCAAAGAGAGAATCAATCCTTGGTAATGGGTACCTATTCCTAATGGTTACTTTACTCAGTTGTTTGTAATCAATGTAAAATTGAAGGGTTCCATATTTCTTCTTTACAAAAAACACTGGTTCTCCCCAAGGAGACACACTTGGCCTTATGTAACCCTTTTTGAGCATCTCCTTCAGCTATAATTTAAGCTCAAGCAATTATGGTGTGCTCATTCTATATGGAGCCTTGGATGCTGGTGATAGTCTTGGCACCAGTTCAATAGAGAAATATATCTCCTTGTGAGGAGGAAATCTTGGAACCCCCATTAAAAAAAAAATTTCATACTATCGCAAAACAAGTTAATTTTGAAGTAATTTAGCCTTCTCGTCATTTGATCTTCTATCAGCTTCCTCGCTCTGGAAAACATGTATTGCAAACAACATGCATCCTTTTCTACCACTTCGCTTGGCCTACATAGTACTAATCATCCTCATTGATATGTGTTTCCTCTTTCCTTCCAACACTATTTTTGTTCCTTGCTCATCCAAGCATTCTATTACTTTCTCATAGAAATATACCTTGGTCCAGTGTAGGTAAAACCAATCCATTTCCAATAATAATTCATATCAACCCAATGGTAACACATTCAAGTGGAATATCATGGCCATTCCATTGAGCTCAATTTCACTTGACCTTACCCAATGGATAATTATTCTCCTTGTGTTTGTTACCAATTGAACCATCAAACGTTATTAATGAAACTCCTTTCCGAATCCACATTTATCCATAATTTCTAAACTGATATACTTATAATTGAAACCTAGATGAATCAAAATGGAGGTGACTTGTTGTTGTAGCTTTCCTTCCATATTTATGATGGATCCATGGTAGTCTACTTGGCGACTTTCCACTACTGCATAAAATCTTGCATACTTTGAGCTACTTTACCCATTGTCCTTATCTATAGAGTGTGTAGATATTTGGTCCAACATTCTGCAGATGTAGGAAATATCTTCTTTTTTGGTCCCCACCACATGTCCAACACTTGAATGGTTCTTGTCCTTCAAACCTGGCTTTACTGTCACTAGTTGCTACACATTTTTCTTGTTATGAACATTGGGCTTTTGTTGAGACTATCGTGTTAGAGCTGGGTGTTTTAATTCCCTCCCATCTATTTTTTTCTTGGGCCAAATCTTATTACATTTTAACATTTCTTTTGGTCTTCCAGTTGCTCCTAATCTCAGGTTTGTGGTTTTCTTTTTCATAGCAGTGTCCTAATTTATTGATACTATCCTTGAGAGTTTGGTGTTCTGAAAATTAAATTTTCTCTGAATGACATAGGAAGCTGATTGATAACCCTCTGAATCTTGGCTTTCTCATCCTTGAGATATGGTACATACCTTAGCAGTTTCAAAAATTTGGTAACATAGTCATCACTGTTTGATTGACCCATTGGGATTTCATAAAACTCTTTTGTTTTGTTATCATAATACTACTCAAACATATATTTTTCTCTGAATACCTCCCCAACTCCCAAGTCATCTCTTTCTCAGTAATGGCTCTAACATTCTGTAATATTCCTAATTAGCCCAAGCTATTAGGAATATTTCATTTTATTCTAATTTTATTTATTGATGAATAAAATGTAAAGGAGGACATGAAAAAACTCCTAAAACATGAAAATAAATCAATTCCCAATGTGAACAGAGACAAATCAGGGTTTTCCTAATAAAAGCCACTTGTGTGTGAACATGATTGAGCCACTTGACTGGGTCAATAGGAACAAATCACTAAGCAGTCCAGATACATTGAACCACTTTGAAGACCCAGCGCAGTTCTAGAAGGAGGGTCCCATGTGAAAGGGGTTAATTCTTTTGAGGTGGTTGTTGAAGATATTCAGAAATTAGTCTCCTTAGACTAATTTTAATTCTCTGGGCGGTTTAGAAAGAGAATAGTGAGGGTTTCCTGTTTAGGAATCCTCCATCCTTCTTTGAGGTTTCTTGGAAGAGATTGTGCTACATTGATCCACTATCTGGTATTTTGGCCAAGCTTCACCTTACATCTACAACACTACTCCTGTTGTGGGCTGAGCTGTCCATGTGAGCTACAGCAAGTGGAATAAGATCTATTCAGATCTGAAGGTTTCTATTGCATTTTCTCAGTGGTGAAGTCATCTTAATCATTGGCAGGGGTGAAATAGCTGTCTTGAGCTCCAGATCCTTATCTTGGCATGAGGCCAAAGTGTACATCACTTCAATAGCGTGGTTAGCTTCAGAAACTACATCCTTTTTGCTGGTAGAGTTGCAGTGTTCATTTTGACATCGGTTTAGAGGAGACATCTTCGGTGAAAGGGTTCTTTTCCTTCACTGTGATGATCCATAGATTGGCCAACCAATCTATGTTCCATTTCAGATATGATCTGTTGTGCATCATATTCTTCAGAAATTTCTGAATTTTACTATAGATCTGTGACTTAGATCTCAGATCTACTCACAACTGCTCATATTTTACAGAGATCCCGAAGGGGAATGTAATAAAGAGCTCATTTTCTATTCAGATCTGTAATGGATCTATAATTTTATGCTCATATATTTTATAGATATAAAATTTAATGAAACACTACTTCAGCCATTAAATATTATGCTGTCCAACTTATTTTGCATTTTCTTGTGTTGCAACCCTTCTATTTTGAGGCATTCTTTGTGCAAAATCTATGTTTTTCTCATGTATAATGTATGAACCATGTCACTGATCTGATGTATCAATGTCCAGACCCTATTTCAGCTAAAATCTTCAGTAAATTATGCTCTAGTGCTTCAGTGAATTTCTGCATGCTTTAAGTCTTGGGGAATCAGGGTTTTTAAGCCTAGTTGGGGAAGGAGGATCTTTTTAACATAGATAGAATGATTAGTTTGAGCTGAAATTCAGAGCGTAGGTCCCTCAAGACATAAGATATCATATCCAACTATCCCCACCCTATTTTTTTACGCAGATATCTGATATTAAGCATTTTAGTTCATAAATTGCTGCTTTTCCTCATTCTTTGTGAGGGAAATGAATCAATTTCTTTGATGCTGATTATATTAATGATATTAAAGTGTTTATGAAAATATCCCAAGTCTTATTAGTCTGCTGATACTCCAATACAATGTTTTAATATTGCTTTAGCCCTTCATTGGGCAACTTTCTGAAGACAACTAGGTGTGGGAGACCTGTTTAACCCACCTAGAGTGATTTATTTTGAGCATCCTCTTGGATTTCGGTGTTAGATACTCTGATATAAGGGAAACAAGGGCTGGTATTTGTTGCGGAAGCATACATCCCTGAAAAATGCATTTTTCGGGCCTATTTTGTTGAGTAGTCCAAATTGGGAACATTACAGTGGTATCAGAGCATGATCTTTGGCTCAGCATGTGGCTTCAAGCCAAAGTGTTGAATCCCTGAAGGGGAAGATTTCAAACTCTATAGACAGATTAAGCAGATGGCTAGGTAGCCTCTAGATCTCATCCTTTCTTCAAAGGTGACATATCCAGTAAAAGCCTCTGGAGTCAATCTCTGGAATAGAATTTTGATATTCCTGCAAGGGGGACTCAAGCTATCAAAAAATTAAAGAGAGGAAGTAGATCAGAATCATGGAGAGGATGATATTACTCTCATCGATATTCAAATCTAAGAGGAGCCTCTCCAAGGAGGAGGACCAAACAAAGGAGGAAAGTTGCAATGAAACTCTAAGAGGGTTTCGAGATATAGAAAGCTGCAGTGAGACCTTTATGATGTTTCAAGAGAAAGGAGAAGACATGGGGATTCCTCCTTCAAGAGAAGACCAAAATCTCGGGTCTCCTATTGAGGGTGAGGCATTTTTCATCTTTAAAGAAAAGGCTAGGGTGACAACGCAGTAATAACAAAGGCACCTTTGGCATCTCATGAAGAAGAAGAAGTAAGGGCAGTTGCTCCAAGGAGAGAAGCTCTTGCACTTTTGCAAGGAGTTTCAAAGAATCTCACATATAGATATTGTGGTACAATCCATGTGCAGTGTGCACCAACATTACCAAGTGGTGAGATCTTGAATATTGCAGAATATAAAGGGGTGACCAAGTTTCATAGGGTAAGCAATACCTACCCCCCTTTATTTCAGAAAAATGATACACAAAGAAGGCAGGGAGATCTATGCAAGGAAAGAAAGAGCATATTGGTTAATCCATCTCTCTATTATGATCTATGCCTTGTTGTCTCCTTATTTGAAGAAATTCCATTAGGGAAACCCCCTGATGTAAGGAAGAGCAAAGTGTTCTCTCAACATGATACATTGAAGACACTTGGGGTCAAGGGAGACACTGTCACAACATTGGAGACTATGGGTAAGAAGTATGCTTATGTAAATCACATTTTATTTTATGATTGCATGTACTCTCTTACCTTATACTTGCAGGCCATAAATCCTAAGGGGAGTGTTTTACCTTACAAGCTTCATGGCCAACTATGGGCCAAGATCATTTTCAAATATGGCCACTCCCTTGATGAGCTGAGGGAGGTGATGCAATATGATGGGTTCTTCCCTAAAGCCCCAAATATACATTTCACTTTCAGCCATGGTGAAATGAGAAGAGAAGCAATTAAGTGGCATGCAAACCACTTACCACTTCTTGATCTGAAGCAGGAAGGAGATGAGCTGCGCTGGTTTCTGTTGTGTGAGTGTGGGTACTCCCCAAATTTTCTGATTTTATTGTCTTATGCCTTGTATCCCAAGAAAAGGCTGCATAATGGGAAGGCATGTTTTCTTGGGTTGACAAGAAGGAGGTATGTACATCCCATGATTAATTCTTTGTCCATACATTTACTTTTGCTTACAATGTATGTACATATATTCCTATTTAGAGTGCATTTCATAAACATGTATGTACTTGGGCTTGAGAGAGATTGTGACCTACTTATGGGTTGGCATAAGTAGGCTTGTTCATATCATGCCATTGATGCTACAACCCTTGTTTTAAACATGAGAGGAGGGATGAAACATTGGGTGAATGTGTTCATGTGGAAAGAAATATCCCATATCTATTCATACTTCAAGAAGAGGGTAAAACACTACATGGTTATTGCATTGTATATCTTGTATCTTTTCACAAAGGGCCATGTATTGAATTTATGTCATGAAGAAAAGTCTTTCATATGCGAAAATTTGGAGCATGACATGTGTTGCTTGATTCATACTCAGCCAGCATGTATTCTCCTACACTTATCTCAAGCTTTGAAGAAGCTTATTGCGGAAAACAAGTGGTGGGATGGCCACTTATTACACCATGGCTTGAAGCAGCATGGGAAGGGAAACCTTCCAACATACACATTGTAGAGCTATTATTGGGAGGGCTTTGGAAAGGATTCACTTCAACATTGCCAAAGATGTATGAGCATTGTAGAGAAGGATCAACAACATGACTCTTGGAAAGAGTTAAATCAGCCCACTCATTCTCCTTTTGAAGGAGAGAATAGATCCATACTCCTCTCCCTTAATAGGAGAAATATTATTGGTGAAGAACATGATCATGTTGCACATGCTCTTATTTTTTATTTCATGTGTCCTTACACCATGTTTTTGCAGATCATGAATCCAAGGAAGAGTGTTATATCATGTGAGCCTCCTGGCCAATATTGGGCCACAAACCAAATTTCTAAATTGGGCCACTCCCTTAAGAGGAAAAGGGAGATTTTGCAAAATGATGGGTTCCTCTCCAAAGCACCAAACGTATATCACCCTTTCATCCATGGAAATATGGCATGGGTATCAAGTAGGTGGTGGGAAAAACGCTTACCATATCTACATTTGATGCAAGCAGGGGATGCCTTGCGTTGGTTCCACATGTGGGACTATGACCCACCTCCATATGTGCAATTTTTTGTTCCCATGTACATTGTTTTAATTTCCTATACTGATAATGTACTTGTATTTTATGGGGATGTATGGGGGGAAAGGAGGAAGGATGGCATGTACCTCATGGGATGGCTACTCTCCATGTACTTTATGTTTTCTTGTTTTAGGGAGAGCATGGGGGAAAACCATGTTTGTTTCATATGATCTATTGTCTCCTTATAGGATGAGCTATTTGCATCTTATGAGAACTTTGGAGGAGCAAGACATGGATGGATGGATTGGTGAGCACTTGGCTTGTAGTGGAAGCTTATCTTATGTTGGTGTCACCAAGGAGGAGAATTTTGTAGCACTCACCTTGTAGTTGCTTGAAGACAAGAAACAATTTTGGGGGGGAGGACTGTAATATTCCTAATTAGCCCAAGCGAATAGGAATATTTCATTTTATTCTAATTTTATTTATTGATGAATAACATGTAAAGGATGACATGAAAAAACTCCTAAAACATGAAAATAAATCAATGCCCAATGTGAACAGAGACAAATCAGGGCTTTCTTAATAAAATCCACTTGTGTGTGAACAGTATTGAGCCACTTGACTGGGTCAACAGGACCAAATCACTAAGCAGTCCAGATACATTGAACCACTTTGAAGACCCAGCGTAGTTCTAGAAGGAGGATCCCATGTGAAAGGGGTTAATTCTTTTGAGGTGGTTTAGGGTTTTGCACATCTTCATCTTATAAAAGGAAGGAGAAGGCTAAAGAGAAGGTTGTTGAAGATATTCAGACTTTAGTCTCCTTAGACTAATTCTAATTCTCTGGGCTGTGTAGCAAAAGAATAGTGAGGGTTTCTTGTTTAGGAATTCTCCCTCCTTCTTTGAGGATTCTTGGAAAAGATTGTGCTACATTGATCCACTATCTGGTATTTTGGCCAAGATTCACCTTACGTCTATAGTGCTGCTCCTATTGTGGGTTGAGCTGTCCATGTGAGCTACAGCAAGTGGAATCAGATCTATTCAGATCTGAAGGTTTCTATTGCATTTTCTCAATGGTGAAGTCATCTTAATCATTGGCAGGAGTGCAATAGCTGTCTTGAGCTCCAGATCCTTATCTTGGCATGAGGCCAAAGTGTACATCACTTCAACAGTGCAGTTCACTTCAGAAACTGCATCCTTTTTGCTGGCAGAGTTGTAGTGTTCATTTTGACATCTGTTTAGAGGAGAGATCTTTGGTGAAAGGGTTCTTTTCCTTCACTGTGGTGATCCATAGATTGGCCAACCAATCTATTTTCCATTTCAGATATGATCTATTGTGCATCACATTCTTCAGAAATTTCTGAAGTTTACTACAGATCTGTGACTTATATCTCAGATCTACTCACAGCTGCTCATATTTTGCAGAGATCCCGAAGGGGAATGTAATAAAGAGCTCATTTGCTATTCAGATCTACAAGAGATCTATAATTTTATGCTAAAATATGTTCTAGATCTAAAAATTAATGAAACACTACTTCAGCCATCAAATATTACGCAGTCCAACTTATTCTGCTTTTTCTTGTCTTGCAGCCCCTCTATTTTGAGGCATTCTTTGTGAAAAATCTCTGTTTTTCTCATGTATAATGTATGAACCATGTCATTGATCTATTGTATCAATTTTTATACCCTATTGTAGCTAAAACCTTCATTAAATTACGCTCTGGTGCTTTAGTAAGTTTCTGCATGCTTTAAGTCTTGGGGAATCAGGGTTTTTAAGCCTAGTGGGGAAGGAGGAGTTGTTTAACATAGCTAGAATGATTTTTTTGAGCTAAAATTTGGAGATTAGGTCCCTTATGACATAAGCTATCAGATCCAACCGTCCCCACCCTCTGTTTTTACGCAGATATCTGATATTAAGCATTTTAGCGAATAAATTGCTGCTTTTCCTCATCCTTTGTGAATGGAATGAATCACTTTATTTGATGTTGCTTATATTAATGATAGTACAATGTTTATGAACATATCCCAAGTATTAAAAATTTTCTGATACTCCAATACAATGTTTTACTATTGTAGCCCTTCATTGGGTAACTTTCTGAAGACAACTAGGTGTCGGAGACCTGTTTAACCCACCTAGAGTTATTTATTTTGAGCTTCCTCTTGGATTTCTATCTTAGATAGTCTGATCTAAGGGATCCAAGGGCTGGTATTGGTTGCAGAAGAATACATCCTTGAAAAATGCATTTTTCAGGCATATTTTGCTGAGCAGTCCAAATTGGGAACATTAGACATTCTTCAAGTCTTCCCACCATATGTCTAATTTAACTTTCAAATTGTACGCAATAAACCTAACCTTCATATTCTTAGAATATTTATGTATTTTGAAAATTTTCCTCATTCCTAGCATCCATGCTTTTGCATCCTCTAGCTTCTTCATTTCCAGATCGAATGTAGGTGGTTTTTCCTTCTTAAACTCTTCAAGCATATGCTCCTTTTACTTTTACTTTCTTACTGAGCGATGGTGATGTCGATAATGGTGATTCCCGCGGGAAACCGATTTAGATGGGTTGTTGGAGTAATGCACCTGTGTGATGTCCCCTCCTCTTGGAGTGCTTAAACATTCACCTCCTCACATATTTTCCTCACTTCCTTATCTATGCATTTTCCAGGACCTTCCACCATCTTATCTGTTGGTGTTTTATTCTTTTTGTTGAAGGATTTTTCTATCCTTATGATTCTCCCTCCTCTCATATTCCTTTTGGCTCTGCCAATCTGAGAGAATTTGTAGGATGACTGTGTTGATCTCTTCTTGCATTTTGCAGTCTCTTACCAACCTCTCGTTATCAGCCTTAAATATTCTCACCTCAACCCTTAGGATTCTCAAGGTGTTCATCCAATCTAGGGAATGACTCCCTCCCCCTTGTCCAAATCATCTCTCTCCTTCATCAGTTCTGACCCCAACACTTCCAGGTTGTGATTGATTGGAAATTTATTCAACCATTCGAGTCCTCATCACTGTGGCTTCTTTTGTTAAATGTTGCTTGTCATTTCCTGTCAATCACACACATTCTTAGACATTTTAAGAAATAGACAACTGAAACTCAGGGTCGTGATTTAGCATGGAGACCTTTGTTGTGACAAAGCAATAATGTTAGTGTGCCAACACACTTATAAATCATAAGCATCAATCATTAAATCTCATCACCATGATAATGAAAACAACAACATATATTTGACCTATGACCACAAAAAAAAACAACATGACCACAAACAATTTTCATTAATGTCAAATTACCCACAAAGTAGGCATCAATAGGTTAACTCAAGTTTTATTATTATACATTTACTTAGTCAAATCCTTTTATATATATATATTTATCACTTGGAGATGACTAAGCCCAACCAATCCATCCTTGAACCTGGATAGTGCTATTACTACTCTATAACATACCCCCTTACATTCTGAAAGGTAAGAGAGTTGTTACTGGTGAATTCAGTCCCCATTTTCCAGTGATGGAAATGGGTTTAGGAGGCTCACATCCTCTCTTTTTTTTAATTTTTAAACCAATTTAATTTTTCCTTCCTTTCTTATCTTATGCATAGGGAATGGCAACCACCTATCCCTTCTGCCATATGACGGTTCACCATAGGCTCGTCCAACCAACATGTGAGTATGATAGTCAGGACATACACATCTCCCTACTTCACCACGCCATCTCACATTCCGACCGCCAGACCTACTAACCTTCAACTGAGTTTGGGTGGACCCATCCTAAAATCTTGTGAATTTCCTTCCTCCTGATCGCTTGATCCCCTCACCTCCAACCTAGTCGGTTTGACGTATCAATCACACTTCCTTCTGCCAGCACACGACCTAACCTCACGACCTTTGACTAGATCAAGTTCGAAATCACTCTCCTTTTGTTACCACCAAATCTTCAGTTCCTACCTCTTACCTTTGGGTTGTTTATCTAGCTATGTGGACCCCGCGGATAGTTCACGTTGGTTTACTTTGACCAACTGCACAATATGAATATCATGCTTCTCTAATTAAAAGCCTTCTTCCATGCTCTTCAATGGGATAATTTTATCCAATCCTTCTTATATGGTGATGGTTCTTGTCTGTTACGCTGCAAATAACGCCCCCCCAACCATTCTATGATGGCTCGATAAAGGGAATTCAACTCTGCACCATACAATGCCTTCGGTAGTGATATGTACACTCCTAGAGACTAGATCTACCATTGCATAGGCCTCTTCAAGTTGGTCTTCTCAACCATGGATCAGTCTCAAAGGTATAGCTGGCCTTTAGATTTCCTTCAAGGTATCACCACTCTATCCGATTCAGATTAAAGAGTTGCATGATGTTACCCCTTCTGAGCTTGGATAAGAGCTACATTGAGGGGTTCCTATTCCACATGCCTTCCCTGCCTTCGGGAATGGAATTCCTCGCATGGTAGAATATTTATTCCTACATATAATATCTACCAGAGGCCTGGCACAAGATTCTGAAAGGCTCCCACCTCTCCTACTACACGACAATAACTCCATATTCCAGAAAAACTTTACAAGCAGTTTCTCGGTGTCGCTTATGAGTTTTCGGGGCATTTGGCGATTGTCAGGGACCTATAGTACTCATCGCCAAAATTCCCGAGGCAAGAATGAAGGTTGTTGCATAAGTATGGTTAAAGGCCCTGCAAGTAAGATCTATAGGCATGACAGGCCTTCTGAACACGCCTTTGATCCTTTTGATAGTGCTTACCTGCCAACACAACAACTTGTAAGAAATTACCTTGATTAATACAATGACCGACTCTAGCCAACAAAGGGTCTTCCTTACAAATTATACACTAATAATAAGGGCCTAAAAAGCCAATTCTTTTAAATATTCATGGTTTTGGACTAAAATAGATCATTGCGTTCATTAAATTTCTCTACTGTGTTTTTTTTCTTTCTAAATTGAGCTAATTCTATTTATGTAAATATAATAGTACAAAACTGCCTCAGTTCAGCTGTGTTAGCCTGAAACTGGGCTTGAAATTCAAGCATAATTCTGAAAATAAGCTGCCCATATAGGGAAACCAGCTCTGTAATAGCAGTCTCACCACCCTTGTATAGGGAAACCGGTGGAATAGTTATAATTGTTCTGAGACAGTAACAAAAAAATAGCACTATTATTAATGAAAACCAACAAGCTGCTATGTATTGTAGAAAACCAGCATTTCTAAGAAAATAAACAATTTCAAGGACCATACTGCGCCAGGTCATTGCTCAGTTAGTTGGAGTTGGCAGGAGAGGGTTGTTCCTCCTCTATTGGGCAACCGAAATCATCTTCAGGGTCATCAGCTTCAGTTTCCCTGTTGTGAGCCTCTTCGCCCTGGTCAGCAGCTGCTTTCACCTGCAAGGAAGAGAGACCTAGGGGGGGATTGGCTATGACAGAAGGCTCGGCCAAGTCCTCTTGAGGCATTGCAACTGAAGTGGACCGAGGCTCGACAGAGGCAGGATGAGGGTCGAGAGAAGCAGGAGTGGTATCAGTGCAGGTAGGAGGGCTAAGAGTGACATTCTCACGCAGAGTTATAGTGATGAAGGATGTTATGGAAGGGCAATTGAAAGCACTATCAAACCTCAACTCTGCTCTCTGTGTGGTCTGGCGAATGAAATGGCTGCCAGCGGGCTGAGGGGCGGAGGTGGAGGAAGGCGAACGAAGAGGAATGGAGGCAGGCTGACTACCATGGGTAGAAACGGAAGGAATATCAGAGAAATGTCTGCTGGAGGAGGGGCGTTCCCCGACCGAGCTTCCGCGTGTGCCTCCTCGATGGGCAATTTCTCTACTGTGTTACTTTTGACCAAAAAAATCATTTTCTCAAAGTAAGAATCTACCTCTAGTTTGTAGCTTAGGGGCCATTGTTATGGGCCTCTTTTATCATTTTAACTTTAGATACTTTGTGGTTTCCATTTCTTAGGTTGTTAAAATATTCACTTTTAAGCGTAATCACAAAACACATGTACACATACATATACATAGACATATTCAACAGATATGTTAGGGAAATATCCCTTCACAATTTCACCATAGGTATACACACAACAACACAATTGCAGTCCATGTTTTCCATACTTAGTATAAATTAAAATGCAACATAATCCATTAATTGCCACAAATATTCACAACTACTTACCTTTTAGGCTATACAGAAATTGAGTCTGGTACTATGACTCTCCACCCAACCATAGATAGTTGTAGCCACTACTACTTGTAGCTACCACCCTCGAGCTAGA
This sequence comes from Pinus albicaulis, assembly GCA_034641835.2. Classification (NCBI taxonomy): domain Eukaryota; kingdom Viridiplantae; phylum Streptophyta; class Pinopsida; order Pinales; family Pinaceae; genus Pinus; species Pinus albicaulis. Next base: position 1,356,852,789 of record CM076580.1, read on the forward strand.
TTCCAGAGTATTAGGGGGGACTCTTGCTTCCGGGAACACACCTAAGCTTCCATATAAGTTAGGGACTGAAGATTACCTCCTTCCTCAATATCCGCAATTGTTTTACCTCCTCCTTTCTTGCATGGGGAGTACAGAGGTGCCCAACCTCACCCCCTCATGCACATACCATTCTACTAGTCAGGGAAGTAACCAAGAAGTGTGACTGAGCTTGTGTTTGTCTCTACTTCAGGATGGTCTCCTCCTAAGATGTTATAGGGCTCCAGAGTATCTATCTCAATCCACAACCTCAAGGGAACCTAAGATTTTACAGGGCTCCATATATTTCATTCCACCCACAACCTCTAGGGACCCAAGTTGTTATAGGGTTCCAAAGGCCACTTGTCTCAACCCACAACCTCCAGGGTCCCAAGTTCTTATAGGGTTCTAGTAATCCTATATCAACCCATAGCCTCTAGGGAACTAAAGATATTACAGGGCTCTAAAGACTAGAAGTCAACCTCCAAGGAAAAAGAATTGATTCCCTTATCTTCTCTTCTCTCCTCTTCATCATTGTTTGCTAAAATTTTCTTCTGGAGGTTCAATTTTCTTCCTCCCATTGGTATGCTTCCTAAACATAATAAAATCCTCTGCTTCCCCAGGAAAAATAAATTTCTCTACTTCCCTTCTTATATGTTGTTTGGTTCTTTCTATCCCTCGTCTTTGAATTCTTATCATCTAGGAGTTTGAGTCCCCTCTCAACTCTCTTCTCTCTTCGTCGATGGTTTCCTCTCTTCTCATCTTTTTCCTTCTCTATTTTGGTCAACATTTCTCCCTTGTTCCCTTAATGTCGCGTCCTTTTTGTTTGTATCCCTCTATAAATGTTTTTCCTCTTTTTTTCTTATATTTTATCAAGAAATCATCGTCATGAGTACTTTCCTTCAGCCCATTTAATTTCAAGAGCTTTTCCATTTACTTCATGCAATATCCAACCTTTAATGGTTGTTCTAAAGTTCAGGTTTCTTCTTTTCACAAGAAACCATAACATCCCAAGCAAAAATTCCCCATCCCCAGGTCTAGAATTCGTGTCCCTTGACTCAGTCCCTTTTTTTTCAAACATTGCAAAATATTTACATCATTTTTATAATGTGGTTTATATCAGTGCCTTGGTTGGGACTATCACAAAAGGATTTCAATTGCGGGTATTGGATAAAACTTACCAATAAAAAATCAAATTGTAACCAACAATCCAATTTCTGCAGGACCTATTCTCTCATCGTATTTCAATATAATGACCCGTTTTTGAATATCATGTCCCATGGGACAGATGTCATAACCTTTATAGGATTGAGTCAAAATTATTATTCTCTTCATTCGTTCTAGAATTTTTTCAATTTTTGTGTATTTTCTAATTTCACCACAACAACTGTAACCTATGGTACTCGTCCTCTACCTTTTATGTAAGACACAATAACAAAAAATAACAATAACACCCAATGCATATTCATATTTCAAATAGAAAATTTCTAGAAAGACAAAATTCATCCAGGCTTGGAATTGCTTCCTCTACTTCTAAAATATTGAAGGGAAAAGGAAAGGGTAGAGAAATTTTATCGTTGTTCCTCCAACTAAGTTATCTTCTCGTAACTTGAAATTTGCAATGGAATTTGAACCAATGATATCAGCGTTTGCAACTAAGTGATTCTCAATATTTCCCCAACGTGAATTCTTCTCGACTAAGAATTGATAAAATTGTAAACGTTGATCTGTAGGAGCTCATATGGAATATTTCTAGATGATGGTTGAGGTCTTATAAGATCCAAGATCATGGTTACTCCAAATGGTATTTAATGGAAACATTTAAATCCCTCATATAATCCTTCTCAAATATATTGTCAGTAGAGGTGATGCATCCCATTAGATAAGTTGTATCCCCTTAAAAGAAAGGTTAAACATTATATATGTTAGAAAAATCATGAAACCTTGGAACAAAATTTGAAACATCTACATTTGAAACACTAACTGGTTTTAGATTAATTTTCGGTGATGTAGAGTTCCTCCTTGTGGATACTTTGTTTTCTGTTAAAATTTCTATGAGGCCTTGACTCAACTATAAGCCTATTTGTATTCCATTCCAGTTTATAAGAAAGAAAGGTTCTTGATTTTTCCTTTTTCTTTTTTGTTCTAAAATGTTTGACAACCCTACTTCACAACTAACCCAATCAACCATTGGAGAGCCAATTTTGTGACATGGAGGAACACTAATATTAAGCTTATATTTATCTTTAAATGAGCTTCATTTCTTGATAAAAGTTGCATTGGATGGAAGAGGATCTAAAAAAAAATATTCATTTTTAGTCATCTAGGAATGAGGTGTCCTTCACCTAAATTCATCTATTATGACATTGCCTTTCAATATTGAATAACTTCTCTATTGAAATTCCAATTTGGGCATTTGGGCATTTTTTTTCTTTATTTTTTCAATTTCTTCTACCCAACAACTACTCTTTTTAATACTAGAGTATCTTATATCTATGGAAAATTAGTCATTGAATTTTCAATTTGCCGATCTATTTATGTGAGCTCAGTTGTATATTACCTAGCATGCCCACCATATCTCATGCAAGGCACATATACATAAGGAAATGATGCATGCGCATAAATAACTGGACTTAGCCTTGAATTAAAAGTATATCTAGTTGGATGCATCCATATATTAAATGTGGAATAAAGTATCTCATGTGAAGAGTCTTAGGTTGAAAGGAATTTTTAGAAAATAAGGTCATTATTCAAGTAAAATATCTAGTATATTTCAATAAAATTGGTGTCATTCATCTAAAGGATTATAAAGGATGGGGATATTTTCATATGTTCAATTATTTATCGCTAACATTAATTGGTAACCTAGAGATTCTTATAATGAGGTTTTTGTAATATTCCCAATTAGCCATGAGCTAGTTGGAATATTAAATTTTGTTTTGCTACTTAGTTTTATGAATAAGAGGACAATGGAGGTCCATAATTCTCCTTAATAATGAATAAATAAATTATAATGTGAAAGAGATAAATCTTCGCAGCTTAATTGAGAACCCTTAGGTGTGAAAAGGGGCTAGAACACCTTGACTAGGTCAACTTGGAACAAATCAACAACACTGTCATGGAGGAGTGGTCATCAATGAAAGACAATGCAGTTTTAAATGGATATGCTTTGCATGGAAGTAGTGCTATTATTGGATGGGGTTTAGGGTTTGAAAGATCATATCCTATTTAAGGAAGAGGATGGCAACCATATTGAGGATGTATGTTTATGTATATGAATTTTCTGAATATATGGTCTATTTAGACATATAGCTTTATCTTGTTGTTTAGCTGATATTGCGTGCTCTTTAGCACTGGGTGTTCCTAATCAGGAATCCCACCTCTTCCATTGAGAAGCTCTTGGAAGAGTCTTGTACTAAATTGTCCACTATTAGGCTTAAGGCCAAGCTTCATCTTTCATTTATAGCGTAGATCCTGTTGAGAGTTGAGTTGTTTTGTAGGTTGCAGAAGTGGAGGCTAGATCTGGGTCATTTCATTGCTCATTTTCAGTGGAGAAGGCTTCCTTTCCATTCCGAGGACAATAAGGAAGGCCCTTTTGCGTATTTTTAGATCTTGGCATTAGGCCAACCATTTATTTAACCCTATAATGCAGTTTACTTCCAGATCTGCGTTATTTCTGTAGGAGGAGTTGCAGGGTGGTTTGGCACACCATTTGGAGGGAAGGTTTTCTAGTGAAAGGGATATGCCTTTCATTGAGAGGATCTATTGTAGGAGGCTATTCTATGCATGATATCAAATCAGGAACACTTTCCAGAACTATATTTTGCAGTGGAACTTCAGCCCTAGGGCTTAGATCCCCATCTTGTACATGGTGTTTTGTTGGAAACCCTTAAGGGATTCTTCAAAGGAGGTTTTATAGTGTTCAGATCTGTATTAGATCTATCTTTTGAGGCACATATCAGCCCTAGATCTATTTTATATTCATTTTTTTAGCAGTGTCTTTAAAACATCATTGTAGTAGACTTCCAACTCTTTATATATAGTAGCAGCACCTCTTTTTAGGGATTTTTTCCATTGGAGGCTTGTTCTTTCTTGTTGTAAATCATATGCCCCATTATTTATGCATATTTTTCTACTGTTATAACATATGAAAGGTCTCCATATTGGTATCTCGCTTTTATATGTTTATTTGCATTATTTTTCTAGCATTTTGCACTATATCCCTGCTTTTCACATTTGGGAATATTACAGTGGTATCAGAGCATAATCTTGGAACATCCTGTGCATCTTTAAAAGCCAATATGTCATCTAAAGAAGGAGATCCTCTTACTGATAGAGAGAAGAGGTATCAAGGAAGAAGAAACAAGAATTTTGATTATACAAATGACAAAGGAGACAAGGGTAAAACCCCTTTATCTGGAGGAGAAGATGAAGAGAAGGAGTCACCCAAGATTCTCCTTAGATACATGCAAGACATTGCTAGAGAAATCAAGGAGATGAGGATGGATAGGTACAAGGAATCCCCTAAATGATTTCATCATGGTGAAGGCTCCGACATTTCTCATCATTGGAGTGATCAATCAGTGCAACAACAACAAGGTTCCCAACATTTTATAATGCCTACATCTTTTGCTATGGGAAATGAAGGGTTTCAAATGCAAGAATCCCTTGAAGAATATTTTAAGGAGTACGAGTCTCAAACTCAAAGATTCAAGGACCACTTGAGTTTTCAAGAGTTTTTTCAAATCAAGGAAAATAGGACATCGAGGTACCACAATAGAAGTGGTGGATTCATTCATAATCATGATCTACACCGTACTATGGGTAGATTTTTCTTACCCAACTTTGATGGGTCATCTAAATGCACTACCAAATAATGGGTAGAGAAGCTTGACATATACTTACAATTGAACAAAGTTCCATAAATGGAGGCCATTAAGATAGCAACGCTACACCTTGAGGGTGAAGCACATGATTGGTGGTTCCATGGATTGTATACATTGGATCATGCCAATGTGACCACATATTCAAAGCTCACTAGGAGGCTGGTGGAGAGGTTTTATAGAAAATATCCTGAAGCACCATTCATGGCGCTTGCAAAGCTAAAACAATCAGTTAATCCGGAAAATTAAATTTCTAAATTCTTGAGACTTTATATTATGGTTCTTGATTTATCTACAACAAGAAGGGTGTATATGTTCATTGATGGGTTAGATGAACCTCTTCATGGGTTGGTTAACTCTACCAAGCCCACTACCCTTGAAGATGCCATTGAAAGGACTAGAGATCTTCAAGATTCCCTTCCAAAAGAAAAGGAAACATTTCAGCGTAAGCCCTCTTTTCTATCAAAGGGAAAATGTGAGAAGGCTCCTCTTTCAAAGGAGAGACAAAATAAAAAACCTCTTGATGATGATGTCCAAAGAGATTTTAGGAGGAGGAAGCCTTGCTTCACATGCCAAAAATCTTGGGCACTCAGACAAAGATGTGCACTAGGAAAGACACACTATTAGAGGTCTTCTCAGGTGATGAGGAGGAAGAAGGAGAAGAACAAGAAAGAGGTTACATCGATGGAATAGCAGGAGATGAGCCACCACCACATGAAGGTGAGGATGGAGCAATTGGTCCAATCAAAGGCACTCTTACATGATTAAGAGTGGTACCCAACTATCACAAAACTTCCACACAAGAAACAGAGTTGAATTTGTGCATTGGAAGTAGGGATATGATGATCCAATCTATTATTCACATGGTAATGGTACATGAGACATCACTATATTGTGGTAAACCATGTGGGAGACCACCTGATCTAGATTGGGTGAGAGATGTCTCACATCTTGATGCTCCATTCATAGATCCAGGAGGAATGGGAGCATTAAAAGACCATGATATAGTGTTGAGATTCTTGGGTAGGCTCAAGGAGGAGGAAAAAATTATTCCACTATCACCAATACCCACTCTATCATCTCATATTGTGCTGAGAGGAAATGCTACAGTATTGGAGGATGACACCATCATGGGGCAAGGAGACCATTCCTTGGCTATGGAGACTTAGAAGATGTTATCATTTGAGGAGAAATCTTCCATACATATTAGAAGATGGTGGCCACACATGCATGCTTCGGCTAAACCAAGGAAGTTATGGATGGATGATAGCTTCCCATGGGAGACTAACCTCCCAAAGCTTCAATCTTTGTTTAAGCATGTGCATATGAAAGAAGAGCAGCAAGGAGGGGATAACAACATCCCAATGAGAACCTTTGGCATGGGAGATCACAAGGAGAAGATAAACCATATAACATATGTTATTTTTTATAGATCATCAGTGTTGTCACTATGAAAAATTTATCCATATTGGAAATCCCAACTATTGGTGGATTATTCCAAGGATATTTTCACATGCATGATACTTGATGACTAGCTACATGAAGAGGGCTATTCAGTCCAAGAAGAATTCATCTAATATCATGGTAGGATCTTCCTATCTAGAGCCTCCAAGCTCAAGGAGAAGTTTCTAAAAAGGGCTTATGAAGAGTTATTTTTCAGCCATGCTTATTCCATGGGGTCCTACAACACTATCACGGAAAGCTACACTTGGGAAGGCTTTGAAGAGGAATTGTATTAGCATTTTCAAATATTCATGAACCATGTGGAGCTGGAAGAGAGAAATGACTCAATCAAGGAGTTATTACAACCACCTCTTTCCTCTTTGGGTGTGAGAGGGGATCTATGTATGGACCACTCCATTTGTATGCGCATAAATTTTGGTAAATAACATGCTTATGTACAGAATTTTTCATTTGATGATTATTTGCATTCCTTTACCATGGATATGTAGGCCATATCTCAAAGGAGGAACATTATTCCATATAAAATTCATGGCCAACTTTGGGCCATAAACTTTTCTGAACATGGACACTCCCTTGGAGGACATAGGGTGATGTTGTATCATTGTGGGTGCACTCCAAAAGCACCAAATATATATCACACTTCAGCCATTGTGAGAAGACTTGGGAGGCATGTAAGTGGTGGGGAAACCACTTACCATATCATTATCTGATGCACTCAGGAGATTTACTGCACTGGTTCTACATGTGGGACAACGATCCACCTCCATTTGTACAAATTTCTGTTTGCATGTACTTAGTTTTGATCCCATACAGTGATGATGTACTTATTATTTTTATGGGAAAATTTGGAGGGAGGATGGGAGGAATGTATGTTCCCTATGGGAGAGATATTCTCCATGTTCATTACTCTACATGTTTCAGGGAGAACATTAGGCAAACTATGTTTATTTCATTTGAGCTATTGGCTCCTTGAGGGATGAATTATTTACATCTCATAAGAACTTTGGAGGAGAATTTCATGGAGGGATGGATTGTTAGACACTTAGCTTATGAGGAAATATTATCACATGTTGGTGTCAGCAATGGGGGAGGAGAAGAATTGCAGCAGTCACCTTGTCAGTTTCTTGAGGAAAAGCAACATTTGGTAAGGGAGGACTGTAATATTCCCAATTAGCCATGAGCTAGTTGGAATATTAAATCTTGTTTTCCTACTTTGTTTTATGAATAAGAGGACAATGGAGGTCCATAATTCTCCTTAATAATGAATAAATCAATTCCAATGTGAAAGAGATAAATCTTGGAAGCTTAATTTAGCACCCTTAGGTGTGAAAAGGGGATGGAACACCTTGACTGGGTCAAATTTCACCAAATCAATAGCGCTATCATGGAGGAGTGGTCATCAATGAAAGACGTCAAAGTTCTAGATGGAGATGCTTTGCATGGAAGTAGTGATATTATTGGATGGGGCTTAGGGTTTGCAAGCTCATATATTATTTAAGGAATAGGATGGCAACCATATTGAGGATTTATGTTGATGTATATGAATTTTCTAAATATATGGTCTGCTTAGACATATATCTTACTCTTGCTGTTTAGCTAAGATTGAGTTTGTTTAGCACTAGGTGTTCCTGATCGGGAATCCAACCTCTTACATTGAGAAGCTCTTGGAGGAGTCTTGTACTACATTGTCCAGTATCAGGCTTAAGGCCAAGCTTCGTATTTCATTTACAATGTAAATCCTATTGAGGGTTGAGTTGTTTTGCAGGTTGCAGTAGTGGAGACTAGTTCCAGGTCATTTCATTGCTCATTTTTAGTAGAGAAGGCTTCCTTTACACTGGGAAGACACTAAGGAAGGCCCTTGTGAATATTTTCAGATCTTGTCATGATTAAAACCATTTATTTAACCCTAGAATGTAGTTTACTTCCAGATATGCGTTATTTCTGTAGGAGGAGTTGCAGGCCGGTTTGGCACACCATTTGGAGGGAAGGTTTCCTAGTGAAAGGGATTTGCCTTTCATTGAGAGGATCTATTGGAGGAGGCTATTCTATTGATCATATTAGGTCAGCCACACTTTTCAAATTTGTATTTTGCAGTGGATCTTCAGCCCTATGGCTTCAATCCCCATCTTGTACATGGTGTTTTGCTGAAAGCCATTAAGGATTTCTTCAAAGGAAGTTGTATAGTCTTCAAATATATATTGGATCTATATTTTGAGGCACATATCAGGCCTATATCTGTTTTATATTCATTTTTTGTAGCAGTGGCTTTAAAATAACAGACTTCTAGCTCTTTATATATAGTAGTAGCACCTCTTTTGAGGGATTTTTTCCATTGGAGGAATTTTCTTTCTTGTTGTACATCTTATGGTGCATTATTTATGCATATTTTTTTGTTGTTATAATATATGAATGGTCTCCATATTGGCGTCTTGCTTTTATATGATGATTTGCATTATTGTTCCAACATTTTTCACTATATTCCTCCTTTTCCCATTTGGGAATATTACAGTTTTCCATTACACATTAATTTCTCACATGGAATTTACTTATGAGGTTTTCCATTATAGCTCACATTCACTTTCAATATACTAAAAACTATAGAGTTTCTCTCATCTCACATGGAACTCCATACTATAAATTGATGTTTCCATACCATTCACACACTTTGAATGATACACATATACAAAAGGTCATATATCACAAACAGCATTTTAATTTTCTTGCAAGGTACTCATAATATTTTCCATATGAATATTCTTACTGGACCACTTATGAGCAAATGAATGAAGGATTTTTTGAGGAAAGCAAGAAAGATAACTAGATTTAAGCGAGTCTTTTGCAGTGTGATTTATAGATCCAAAGCAACAAAATGAGACTGTATTTTGGTCTAATGGGTGTTAGTACCAACAATATCTCTACTACTACCAATTTTGTCCATTAATATAATTGAATTCAAATAAAGAAAGAAATAAATATATATTTAAGTGAATCTTTAGAAGTGTGGTATTAGAGGTGTATGGTAAAAAAGAGAAGATGGCTTGTATTCATTGACAGAAATTTGAGGCACTCATTACATGATTGCATGTGGTTAAATAAAGGACCAGATAATACTCTATATACTACAACTTTACCTAATAGATTCACTAAGAAATGGATCCAATAAATTCACCCAGATGGGGGACGACGATCATATAAAAAGGAATAATTAAAAAATTGGAACTACACACAAGGTTAAGAGAAAAATACACCATACATTCAAATATACCTTCCAAGTTGAAGGCACTAATTCATTTGTTGTTAGAATATAATATTGATCCCCATCTGGACATTCCAAATGAAGTTGCTTCTTGGGCATGTAGATCTATTTTTCATTAAAAGGACTTGGTAGAATGGTAGAGTATCCTAGTGGTAGGGGTAGGTATAGTTACATTCCCAAAGCCCTAGGTATGTGAGATTGATTTTAGTGAGAAATGGAGAGTTTTTTGGAATATTAATAAAATTGGTAGTAAGTAAACTAGCTTTGGGAAGGCTTGGTTTATAACTATTACAAATTTGGAGGGGGAATGAAAACCACCTTGGAGATCCATTTTTCTTAAATTTCCCTTTGTCTACTCATGTTCAATGTCAAATTTTATTTTTGTTTTTTGTTTCTCAAAGTTCTATACACAAACACAACTACAAACAAATTTCCCCTGCCTGAGCTATAGAGAAGCTTGCTTCTCTTAACACAATCAGATAGTTAAGATTCATTATATATAATGGAATATAATTCAAAAACATGCCATGATCATGTTTCCATCTAGTACAAACCAACTACAAAACAATAAGTAAACAATCTATTGTTTCCTCTAGCTCACGAGTGTGAACTTAAATCAACCCGTGCCTGATATGATGCATTAAAAAACACTTACATATGACTATAGATAACATCAAGTACAATTTGATTCTAAATATTAAAATCATTCTTTCACTTTTATCCAACAAACCTATCCACAATATCATTATGCTCTATGATTTCAATCCAAGGTTCAATCAAAAATTTTAAAGTATTCTTGTAAACCTCCTCCATCTTTTGCCTTGTATCACCCTCAATTTCCACAAGGCATCACATTAAAGAACATTCTACAAGCTTTAGATTTTCTCGCCTATTATAGATTTTTATCATTTCTTGAGTGTTTATATTTGGTGGCATCTTCTCATTAGTCCACTAGTTAAAACCAGTTCAACATCATTCATCACCCCAAGCTTCCATTCAATATAACAATGTTTTCCATTAACATATTTATGTCTGAATAAAATGAGCATCCATAATGTCATGATTCAACATTGGACAGAAAGATCCTCATCATTGATCCTATTGATATTGTTCTAGATATTTAGGTTCCTCTAGTTACATATGAGGGTTAGTGGATTTCCGAACAGCAAATGCAACAACATTTTCCTTCTCTCCTAAAAGCCTTAAATACAATTTTGTCTATTGCGGAGAGCAATGATAGAGATTGTAATGTTTAGATTTTAGCATATGTATTTCTCATTATTGTTTTGGTGGAATTGTATCATTGTGGATTGATACAACAAAGCCTTTTGGTTTCCTATTCTCATGGATCAGTTGAGATATTATATCCAACTACCTCTATTATTATGCTTAATTTTTATTTTTGTGATCTTGTTGATGTTTTCTCTCCTAGTTTGTTGAGTTACTTTTATTGATGTAAAACTATACAAACTTAATTTATTAATGAAAAATAAATCAGAGATTGTGTTTCACACTTGAGTGTTAAACTCTAATGACATATAGGATTCCCCACATCTAACATATTACTAATTTTGGTATTAATACATTGGTATGTATTCCTCCATCTTTTCAGAATTGTAGATGCATTACAACAATAAATGTGAAAGTAACCCCAAACATTTTTTATTCAATGTTGTGATTTCAATTATTATAAATAAATAATGGGTATAGTGTGTTCATTTTGGTTACAAGATCATTGTAATTGTAATAACATCCTTTTGTAAAAATAAATTGTACCAAAACAAAGTAGACACTGATATATTGCAGAACCTTAAATCAATGTATGGATTAAAAGATTAAATTAAGGTAAAACATAAACGACTCATCGAGACTTTATGCGAACACGGTAATAAGATAAGATCATTTTATTGATGTCCAATAGATGACAAAATACGTGATCAATGGGACTCAAAAGTAAAGCTAGTGCAGATTACACAAAAGTAGCTAAAATATTGAAATATACAGGATGCAAACAAAAATATTCAGGATTACCAAATGGAAGCCAAATAATGTGAAATTGAAAGGAAGTAGTTTGTGTTTGACTAGGTGAAGCGTAAACCTTGATTAAGCATGTTTCATTATTTCAATTTTTTTTTTTTTAATTAACAAACTAATTTATCGAAAATCGCTTTCTATTCTAAATTAGATGTATGTAACATAATTCTTCTGACTCAATATACTGGAGAAATTTATCTTCAAATTCTCAATAATGTTCCAGTACAATAGCAAAGGCTCCTTCAGAAGTCTACACGAATTGCCTCACTAAATTACTTTCAAAAACTTGTGTTATACCCTCGAACCTGAAATTTAAAAATAAATTTTAATAATACGGAAACATGTACCAATAATTGATGAGTATGACTAATAAAAATGATTTAGTTTCAAACCGGTTGAATTCCAATTTAAATGATGGACCATATTTCTGTATGTCATAATTACATACCAACTACAATTTTTAGTTTTTTATAAATAATGTATATGCAAAAATTATTGTAAATAAACTCTACATTTACCTTTCTACTTTTCTTTCTAACAACTTTGAAGATAGATAAGATTTATATGTTTCGAAATTGTTGTTTTTATGAAAATCATTTTGATTGGCACAAGTTTGATTTTGGGGAACGCCAATTATTATTACATTTCTAATCCTGTGATGGCAGTGTTAGTCTATTTTATTTGTTCACTTACAGTCTGGACTCTCCCTTCAACTCCTACCAGGTTTTCCTTTTGCACTATGGGATATGCATTAGCTGAATTTTGTCCTTCTCGTAGGACAATCCCTTTGAAAGGAGGATAACTGGTAGATGTTTCTATTTTACTGCCATCTATTGTTGTCCATGAATGTCCTGAAGAAGATCTAGGTTCGTTCATTAAAACAATATTTGACTCTCTAGCTTTCTTCCAAGAATAGAAAGAAATACACAATTTTCTTTCTTCCATATATTGTTTCCATTCTAAGGCTAGAGTCCTTTTCTGTTCAGGAGTATGACTGACAGCAAATTCATCAGCTTCTAGGTGAGTAAATAGATCCCAATTTATCATTTGCTTCATCCATTGAGCAGGGATTCTATGTTTCTCACAACCATCCATCAGTGTATAAAACTTCTGGATTTCTGGGACAGATGGTCTTTTCACATCTTCTAGCAGATATTTAAATCTGCATTCTGGGATCAGGAAATCCTTTTGACTGTAATACCCTAAACCATGCTTATCTTTAGGGGATTGCATATTCATGAATATCTCAGTAAGTCTGGGATCTTCATCTTCCAGAGAAGGAACTAGGTGCATCATAAGCACATGGTCATCTTCATGTGGGAAAGGAATATCAGAACATTTTGGATTAGGAAAGGGAGTGATTGATATAGAAGGAGGAGCTTCACCTGTTCTAGGATTATGGTTCTGATGTCTTATGACCACTTCAAAAAGATGTTTAATATTTACAGACTGATGACATTGGGGACATTCAACTTGTAAAAGATTGAAATTAACCAACAAAGCAAACTCAAATAAGGTTGTATGATGACAAGAAGTATTTACAATATTGGACCATGCAGTATCTGTATTATCAGGGGTAATGTACAAAGGAGATTTTTTACATTCAGCTTCAATTCTACGCCTATCAATAGTGGATCTTCTTGGGAGAGAAAGAGTGGCAGTAGAATGATTTTTGGTGATATTTGCAGAAGTGATTTTTTGAACAGAGAGAGGCTTAGGATTTGGCACAACCCAGTGTTCAGGAAAGATAGATCCTCCCACTTTATAGCTTGGTGTTCAACATTCTGGTTTTTAGGATCTACCATGACTATGACACTGGTTTTTGACTCTCTGTTGGGGGCATGGAGGACTGCAGGAAATAAAGTGGTCGTATGACGGAAACATCCTCGAAACTGGATGGCGATATTATTCCTCTTTTTCTTCATATCAAATCCAGTGGTCTGGATTTGTAACTGTAGAATATCGGCCAATGTTTCATCAAACACATACACAGAGAAGTTGGGATAACAATCAAACCACACTGGACCATTAGACAATGGTGCAACTATTCCTCCAATTAAGGAATCAGTATATTTGTTATGTGTTAGATCTCTGACAGTAGCTAACACATATGAATCAACACCTTGATGGACAAGGGCCTAGATTCCTACTCTGATGCATCCAAGATGCAAGAACTGTGTTCCCAGCTTTCTAGCTTCTGCTTGGAGTTCCTTTGGATTTAACAGGGGTGTTAATTGTACACGGTCGAAATTATCTTCTATAGAGCTAATGGATTCTTTTATTGTTATTCTAGTGGCAACCTTTAAGTGCCAGACACCCAAATCATTATAGACTTGTGAGGCAGAAATCTTGGGTAGAACCCATTTGGCTTGAGGCTCTATTTCTTCATACAAATGATCTGACTCAGTTATGAATCGACTACTACTAGAAGCAAACATATCTCTGAGTGGGTCTTGTTGAGCTTTATATTACTCTTCAAGTTCTCGAAAAGATACAGATTTTCTGAATGAGTCCATTTTTACTTCAGAAAATAAAGAGAGAATGGTTATAAGAATTGACCTTTTCATGAACCAGTTGAAAAAACTGTACTGGCTCTGATACCAATTTTACTGCAGGGACCTCTCACACAGGTTTGCACTGCAAACTTCTCAACATGCAAACTGGCTCACTGAGTTTCTTCTTGAGTTCTTTAAGAGACCCTATGCGAACCCATACACGAACCTACTTTCACGTTCACACTTCTTTCAGCTCTCACTGCGGCTTCCCTCACCTTTTCTGGCCTACTCCATGTCCCTCGGTGATTTTGCGAATGTCTGGCAAACTTTCAGTGATCAAAAAGAAAATAATACTACCTCAGTGGACATTCATAAAGCTCAGAGTTACAGTTCCTAAAAATGCGAAACAAAATAATCTCTCTTTATTGATAAAAAATGATTTTACAATCAGATTACAGACTGATAATGGACTCAGATCTCTTTCCAGAGATTGACTGTAGTGGCATTTACTAGTTTTGCTACCCAGTAAATGAGCGAGCGATACTGGAGGCTATTTGGCCAGTTGCAGACTCTGTCTCAGAGTTCTATTACTTAGAACACACAAACTTTACAGACTCGATCTATGATCAGGCCACTTTAGGTTCTTGCCTATGCTAAGCACATAGACACGCAGGCTTCTCTGATCACCTATGGACTTGAGTCTTAGCACCGTGATGCAAGCAGATCACGAGACTTCGTGCAGATGAAGAGCAAGGAGCTTCGGCTCGACTCAAACACAAATGACTCTAGACTCTAAACTCTCCAAATGCGAATGCCAAACGATGAGCCTTAAACCTATTTATATAGGAAAAGATGGGGCACAAACATTCGTTCGGTCCGTCAGATTATTGACACGTGGAGGAGAATCATCGCTTTCGGGTAACACCAAAGTGACATCCGCACGGAGATTCGTCCATTCGACACTAACATGTGAAGTGTGTGTACATTACACTGTGGATACCTTTTCTGTACAAGGCCCACGAGGAAACAGAATAATTATATACAGAGAAGATGCTTTTCGAACAGGTGAAAAGCCTTCGGGAAAAGAACTGTCACCGTAAACCCATGACTGGGTATCATTACACTATGGATACTTTTGTTTTAGCGGATCCCACTAGAACTGATTGTACTGGTTTCAGCCTGATCAAGGATAGTAATTTCGGGAAACCGGAGTCTTGGATACAGATCATCGTCCCAAGCTTTTGTATAAATTCTTCTAACAATCATGGGTTTATTTAAAATGATGTGATGCTTTACTTTGGTTAGAACCAACCATTGTAATTGCCTTTTCTTGTAGCAATTTAATATTGGATTTACAAGTTTATATTCAAGTTGGCTCAAATCACAAACTGTCTGACACTGACTATGAAAGCGTTCTCCCCAAGTGCTTTCCAGACAATCATTGCATTGGATTTGAAAATATGATTCATAGTAAACTAGATCCATGCCATATGCACTTAGTCCATAATCAAACCACCAGTCACATGTCCAGGGGCATGCATAGTGGGACTGACTTATCCAGGTCGGTCCAAATCTGAGCTTGGTGTGGTGAGTCTCACCGCGCCCATCTTTATTTAGAAGATCCCACCAAACTTTCTTATATCCTGTAAAATTATACACTATGTCAGGAAAAATCAAGTCAAGATTGTTACCTGGCCATGTCTGGTACCTTCCTCCAGTATATTCTCCTGGCCACCTTGTGCGGTTGATTGTATAAGATTTATAGTAGATTCTTGTTCTGTCACTTCCACCAGTACAAATCACTGACATATCACAAAAATATTGTGAGAGGGATCTTTCTGCTTCATAGGAGGCTGTCATACTAGTGGAATATACCATGTCATGTATCCACTTGTTTTCTTTAGGATAGACCCTTCTTTCAGGTACGAGATGCATAATATCAGTATGGCTTTGCAGATTTGCATCAAGTACTTTTGTATTACGGAGTTGCCATGTAGGTCTCCATTTCTCTTTGTACACAGCCCATGATTAATCCTATGAAATATATCGAAGTGTGTCCTTTTGCTGTGCATGATCCCATTCTGTGATAATAACCATAACATGGTTATGATTTTCTTCTTGTTCTTGTTCTTCATGCTGGATGAATTCTCTCCTGAGAAAGTCTGGCAAAGAATTATCAATTCCCTTAATATCTTCGACCTTAAAGTCGAAATTGGAAAACAAAGCTTGCCATCTTGCAAATTTAGCATCTTCAGGGTTCTTGACAGTTTTAATCAAAACTTTGTCTAAGGCCTTAGCATCAGTCCTCAACAGAAAGAATTTATTAGCTAAATGAATAGAGAACTTACTGACACAGTTCCATGCAGCCTTTACTTCTTGTTCTATTGTGGAGTAATTTTTCTCGGCTTTACTCCATGTTCTAGAAGCATACTGCACAACCTTTTCTTCATGCTTCATACTTTTGTCAGTAGGTCTCTGTTTGAGCACACCTCCCCAACCAATATTACTGGTGTCTGATTCTACGATCTTGAAATATCCATCTTTTGCAACATGAAGAATGGGGAGTTTTCTTACCTTAGCCTTGATTTGTCTGATTGATTCTGTATGAGCTTTGGTATAAGGCTTAGGATTTTTCCTGAGTCTCTGGTTTAGGAGAGACCTGTCGATTGCACAGTTTGGATAAAAATTTCTTACATAATTTAAGCAACCCAAAAATCTTTGCAGTTGGGTTTTATCGAGAATAATGTCTGGAAATTTATCTGCAAATTCAATAGCATGATTTTGTAAAGCAATTAATCCATTTTCTATGGTGTGCCCCAGAAATTTGATCTTAGTCCTACATAATTCCATCTTCTTCTTACTCAAGACTAAGCCATTTTTCTTCACTAATCTCATAAAAATCTTTAGATGTCTAATATGATCTTGAAGATTTTTAGAGAATATTAGGAGATCATCAATGTATGCTAGAAGCCATTATGCATAGGGTTTGAAAATAGAATCCATTACCTTGTGGAACTTAGAAGGTGCATGTTTCAGTCCGAATGGCATCACATTCCATTCATAGTGGCCTCCAGGAATGCTGAATGCAGTTTTCCACTTGTTTGTTTCTGCTATAGCCACTTGCCAGAAGCCAGACTTCAGGTCAAACTTAGAAAATATATTGGCTCCTGCTATCCTTCCCAACAGATCTCCTTTATGTGGGATAGGATAAGTATCATCTGCAAGAACAGAATTAAGAGGTTTATAGTTAATGACTAACCTTGGGACACCTCGTATCTGTTCACTTCTTTTATTCACATAGAAGCCATAGCAGTTCCAAGGACTACTTGACTCCCTAATCAGCTTTCTCTGCAGTAGCTGATTTATTTATTTTTCACAAAGCTCTCGGTATTCTTTGTTCATTGGAATTGCTCTGGATTTGCATGGTCTGCCCGTGTATCCTTCTTTGTAGGGAAGTTCAATACTATGCTGTTTACGGTGCCAAAATGCATTTGGCTCTTCTGTACAACATTTTTCTTCAAACTGTTTTTGTAGTTCAGCAATTTGTTTCTGAACTACTGCAGAACTCAACTGATCTTCTATTCTGATCAGGTTCTTGTGGTCTTTTAGTTCTGCAAGACTATCTTCTGCCTTTTTGAGTTCCTGCATGGCTTGTACCATAGTAGATATTCTCTTCTTGGAAACATAAGGCAACTCAATTATTTTCCCCTTTCCATCAGAAGTGGGCATTGTAATGAAATACCCTTCCTTATTATTTTTGGTTCTCCATGAACCATGAGGCTCTACAACTGCAAGGAAAACATTTCCTAAGATGCAGTCAACAGGAATATCAGCTACAAAAAATTGTGCTTTTAAACAATGAGAATCAAAGCAAACCATGGCCTTAGGAATCTCATATTCAAGTGTTTTGTCCCCTAATCCCACAATTTTTCTTTCTGCTTTAGCCCAAAACTTTGAGGGGACAACCTTCTTATCAAGGATGTTTACATCTGTGCCTGAATCAATTAATGCAACTATAGAATGATTGAATTTACTTAAGGAGTCATGAGAACCAATAATAGATTCCATAGCCAACTGATATGTATTCCACTCTCTGTATAAATTCTTCACACAAGTTTCTTTTAAAACATTTATGGATAACCATGATCGGAAATCATAGGACATTTTTAAGTTCGAGTTGGATAATTCAAATTTAGTAATATATGTAATGAAAAATAAGAAATTGATTCAAACAGTACATAATGGGTATATAGGGATTACAACTCATCCCAAAAAGGATTACCCTTGCAAGTATAATAACTGGGTAACAT
Source organism: Pinus albicaulis (assembly GCA_034641835.2). NCBI lineage: Eukaryota > Viridiplantae > Streptophyta > Pinopsida > Pinales > Pinaceae > Pinus > Pinus albicaulis. The sequence goes on from CM076580.1 coordinate 1,356,871,246, forward strand.
CAACATAACAATTATTTTTCAAGGAATGCACTAAGTTTTTATTTTTCTTTCTAGTTTGTTTTTTATAAAAAACCTCAATCTTCTATGTATATGAATTTTTTCACATGTTATAGATAGTTAAAACAAAAATCAAAATAGTATTTTAGATATAATTCATTTTAGATGCAGAGATATTATCCTACTAATTACACAATTTTCGACCCACATATTCATCTTATTGATAGACAAATAATATGACTATACAAATCAGAAAATGGTATAATATTAAATAATATCAAAGGTAAGATGTAAGAAACATGCACAATAGTTGGTGGGGCATGTTCATATACTTGATATCAAAGTAAATACTAGAGTAAATATATGTTTTATGGAAATTACAATCTACACATATGTACACTCTACTTGTGAAAATTTTTTATCAGAGCTGCTTGGTTGTATGGAAAACTAGTTATCAAAGAAGCTCACCTAAGGTAAAAGATGTCTAGTCTGATTTTGTGGTTGAAATGAAATAATATAAGTCTCAGAAAAAAAAATACATCTAAACGCCAAAAGATATGAACATCCAAGGCTTGGAATTTGTCGAGTAAGTGTATCCACCAAGGCTTTCCTGCAAAGGTTATTTTGTGGAGCACCAGTCAAAATTAAGTTAAATATCTCACTCTCTGCCCTCCACATTGTTTCTAATGAGCCTTATTCCCTTACTAATCTTGATTTTGTTGAAGCAATACTTACATACTGACAAGTGAAAGCAACCCAGGAAATACCTTGGGTCATGGTTGGTCCACGACCCAACAAAATTGATTGAAAAATAACAAGTATTTTCTAGTAAGTAGTTGCTTGATCTATCTTACTCATAACACAAATTCTCCTTGTACCTAAAATTTAATGAAATAAAATGAGTAAAAACTTATAATGGCTAAACAATAATGAAAATACACCTAATATAATAATATGACAAATTGGACTCTCCTATTAAAAAAATGAATATTTAAAACAAAATCTTCCATTTTTCCATGCTCAAGATAAAGGTTTGTTAACGCACACCATCAAGATCAAATTTAAGGGCCAGTTTCAAGTACGAAGAAATTTCAGATGCCTGTGATGCAAGAAATCTACCAAGAGAATTGCATCACTATATTCTACATAGTCACTGGTTTGTATTTAAACATCCATTTTCAAAGCATTTATATGGAAACAAATCCATAAAAATAATAATAGATATCAACGATTAAAAAGGTAGTCACATATGCTAGAAACATTAAAAAAAAATAGGAAAATAGGAAAAAATATCTACAAGGATTTCATAACTTCCTAACACATAATAACATAGGAAGACTAAAATGAAAGGAATTATAATGAAATTATATTAATGTCCACCAATTACCAAAATAAGTCAATGTATATAAAAACAAAAATTAACAATAACAATAAGGACTTCATAAAACACCCCAAAAAATGAAAATAATAGTTGTTACTACTAAACATTGAATCAACCACAATTCAATAATCTAGTCTTGGAAAATCAATTAGTGTCAATGGTGCAGCTGCAAGGTACAAACCAAAATACAAATCAATATATAAATTTAGTTAGAAAATTATAACAAGAATTTAATAGATATCAAATAAATACATGCATTCAAGCCATCAAAACATTTAAAATATGAGTACTTGTTGTGTAATGTCAAATGGTAACACCACACTTTCAACACACCAATTTTTAAACTAGAATTTGACTCAGAAGTTATGATAACTTCCGAGAAAGTTTTATAATCTTTTTATAATCAATATTTAAATATTTGATTTAAGTTCAAGATACACATACACTACTTTTATTATACAACTGCAGAGTGATATGCATACCCTATAACTAGTTTAGGAGCAGCTACACACAATTTAGTACCCACCTCTTCTAAATATGACTATGTGTCTCCTGGCCAAAAGAACAAAACATATAATCACATGGGAATACACACCCCAAAATTTGTTACTCTTGTGAGTGAAATTTTCATGACAAAATGTTTTTAAGAAAAAAACAAAGAAAATGATAGGATTCATGAATCTCCTCCCTTTAAAAAAGCATATTCCTCGATTTATTTGTGAACATTAAAATAAGGTACTATTAAAGGAAAATTCTACATGCTGATTTAAATCCATTCCGTCAATAGATTTAAACCCATTCCGTCAATAAATTTAATGAAATTAAATCAGTAAATAAAAATAAAAATAAATAAATAAATAAAACATAGCGTGATAAAAGGGATGGAACCAATACAATACCTGAAACATTGAAGCTGCCTTGACTGCGACTCTCATTTCAATTATCATTTTTAAATGTGTAAACCTACGAAGATTGTAAGTGTGGAACATTGTATTTAAAGAAAAAATAACAAAAACCGAAAGAGTTGTGACAAAGTGTTAAAACTTTAAAATAATAGGGAGATGGGTCACCTAATAGTATCCATATTTGTCCAAGGTAAGCTAATTCCACGTCCTCATGGGTATCTAATTAACAACCATATAATTTCCTTGTTCTTCTTGTACAACATAAATTAGGAGAAACCCCATGTTAAAACTCATAAACAAAGTTCTGAGAACAATTTAAAATAATAATGGTTGAATATCAAGGTTGTAGTACTCTTAAACCATATATAGAAAATTGTAATGTTGAAGAGAGAAATTAACCAAGAAAGCAATATGGAAAAGAAAAAAATATATATAGCTTATACCTTGTAAGGAAACTTTTATTCACATAATGGAATCAACAATATTAATTCCCCAATCGGGTTTCCGTCCATTGGGATCTGTGAAGGAAATGACAATATGTAACTTTCATAAATATACTCCAACAAGGAACCCTCTATAAAGAAATAACATGAAATTGAAACCCTAATAACCATATAGACTCTGTATGAAGGAGATAGATTTGTGGTTTCTACCTAGCATTAAATCTCTAAAACTGCTCTCATGCATCACCCCACATAATTGGTGATTGATGCATGACCCTGTATCATGAGTTCCATCTAAATCTAGACTAGAGTCTCATGGGTAAAGTAATTGCGAGTTGAGCTATATAGTAATGAAGAGCAGAGCCTCCACATGTTTCTATTTGAGATCTAATGGAAGTTGCTCTTCTTCCAAGTTTCAACGATTTAGTGGGGCTAATATTATCACTTGCAATAATGGTAGAGATATTTACATGATTTATTTGTATAGATTCTAACTTCTGGACTGAACAATTGTTTGTGGTTGTGGTGTTCAGGAATTATTTTGTGGTGAAAATAAAGAATCAAGTAAGAAATAGTGGGTGAAAGCGGGATGAAATGGAGTCAACAGTCCATCCAATGATAGTAATCCTTTTGGGAAGGTATCCATAATATTTTTGAAATTTCCTTACGGGAAGAAATTACCAATAAAAATAGCATTATTTTGACTATTAATGGTTAGATTCTTGCAGAAACATCAAATTTTCTTTGCTATTACCAATACTACTTAGAGTAATAATGTTTGGGTGGAAGAGAGTCCAATAAATGATTGAGATCCCTCATTTTCATATGTCATGACTAGGAGATAACGTCACATACCATAATATGTAATCTACATAAACTATAGGGTTTCAAGCTCAGTGTTTGAATATGTAAACCTCTTTTTTAAAAACCGTGATAACGTAAATGTGGAATTACTATGAATGACTTGGACTTGGTGGACTGATTTTGGTTATTATAAGATCAACAAAACTTGCAATCTAGCGTTAAATAGGGTCTGTATATGAAGATATCTTGGTCTAGCCATTTTTTACAGAAGGTGATTACTAAAACATTAATTATTTTTATTGCTAAATAGGGTTTGTTCACATGGTTGGGTGTGAAAATAGGGGAGCCAATGTTGTTGTTTGGTTTTTTTTGTTTTGTATCTTTGCTTCCCTCTATAATGTAGTATTTGATAGCATTGGTACCTAATTATTTATGATGAAAATGTTAGCTAGCTATATTTTTCTAGCCCCTTTCTAGTTTTCCTCTACCTTTCCTAGATAATTCCTTCGAAAAGGTTACAATCATTCCTCGACAAAGGTTACAATCATTCCTCGACAAGGTTAATTCCTTCAAAAATGTTACTATCATTCCTTGACAAAGGTTACAATCATTCCTCGACAAGGTTAAATTAAAAATATCTAGTAACCTTTTGTGGGAGGCTTCTCAAATACAGGTTTTCTTAGAAGAGGGAAATTTCTTAAAAAATACTTTTCTTAATTTTACTCATCGTAATGTTTGATATATATGTGGATAATGTTCTTTCTGCCTTGAATTTTGTGGAAATTTATTTATTGAAGAAAATGAACGATTTTCTGAAAGGAGATTACTAGTGAGTGGGAACTTCAAATGGATTATTTTTTCTCATGCTTTAGAGTCTTGTTTTTGTTTCTATCTCAAATAGTGGGAAGTTCTTGGCTTCATGGAGAGTTGTAAGGGAGCGATGCCCTTTGCATTCAGGTTAGTTTTAATGGTTAAAATTTAATTTCTATAGAGAGACTAGGTTTTGTTGTATGCCAATTCAAAGATGTATAGAGAGAAATCCAAGTTTGAATTTTGGTAGATGTTGTAATTAGTTTCAAACATTCTTATTACTTCTATTTTTAGGGTTTAAGAATACTTTAGTGGAGGTTTTGTTAGAAAATAGTGCCAACATATACTGTATAATGCTTAATGTTGGCTTAATCCCACACCCACCACAATATCCTATAAATAGTTCCCATTGATCATTAAAACTCAATCTTTGTTCAACCCACAAATTGTATCAGTCAACATAAAAAAACCTATAAACCGTGTTCATTGTGCATGATATTGAAATTCATCAAATCAAGTCAAAGTACCTTGTGATGAATATTGAGAAGAACATTCCCAATAGAATCCATGAGAAAAAGCAGGCATTTTCATTATATGTGTAAATCCCAGAAGTCTGCTTATAAAAACTTTAAATACAATTCCTACAGATTGTGGCAGTGATCGACTAGATACTGTACGACCAGGGTAATCGACGAATGGTTGAACCGTAGAAGCATTGGATGATTCTCACTTATTTTTATCAAACCAGATGGAGTGAATCGAAAACGAACCTTTAAACCCAATTCATGGGATATTGTCACAAATTTTAAGGCTTTCTAGGGAATTATCAGACAAATTCCTACAATTGGAAATATTGATCACACTAAGCCCTTTACAAATCCTTGTAAAGGACTCAACACCTAAATCGTACAAAATTCTACAAAATGGGTATGAAAGTCAAGGAAACATCCCCCAATAGAGTACATTTATTTAGAAAAAATCTATAAACCATAGATTTTCAAAGCATTAATGTGGTTAGTTAGGGTAACCAAGTTTCCTTAATCATAAAGTAGCTAGATTTTTGAGGGATTTCAATGTGAACTAGAGATATTATTCTTGCAATTGATCCATCATATTTTAGGAACTTTGTTATAGACTCTCCACACCATGGATGCCGAGAAAATCTTTATTTTCTTCACATGGGACATAATCGTGAGTGTTTCGGCTTCCTGAATGAGAAATTCTTTCCAAATTATGAACATGATGGATTCAAACGATGATGCGCACCATGGATGGTGACAAATTATTGTTGGAAATTTATGATAATTTCGAATACACAGAGGAAAATAAAATTCATCTTCCATAACACAGAGATTAAAAAAATGCGGACAGAGAGATGGATGATAACAATATTTTATTAAAAAAACTATAAGCTGTTGCGAAATGAAATTCTTCTTCAGAAATACTGTGTTCTGGATTTTACAAAATGAGATTCTTCTCTCGGCTACTACAAAAACACGATGCTTCAAAAAAAAACTGCTCTCTATCTTTTTTCTTTCTGCCTTAGGGCAAGAAATTACAATAGACTGTCTTTTTCTTTTCAAATGCGCACGGCATATTACATTAGATATGTATATATATTATAAATATTTCATAAATATATAACTAAAGTTTAAAACATAAAATGTTCCATGGTAAAAAAAAATTAACCCAAAGTTAAAACTTTAAAACATAATGCATAAAATAAAAATTAAATCAAAACATTAAAACTTCTTACTTTCCTTATTCCGTGGGGTCAAAACATTGTGCAAGAGAAAATTTCTTTGTCCCACGGAACTACCTTGATTGGTTTGGAGGAGTGATGACATCACCTCCTCCAGTGGGTCAATTTCCCTTTCTGTTCCTCATACTTGCTGCCACCAGAATGAAAGTTGGTTGTGCATTAATTCAAATCAAATGGTTGGTGAAGGATTCATTGTGGTAGGTGTTGGGTTGAATGCTCGGTTTCTTGCAAAATAAAAAATGAAACTTTCTGTTGTTTCTATCTTTCGAACCCATCAAAATTAATTTTGTTGTATTTATGCTTCTGCTTGCGTCCTTTTCCACCAGAGTTTATTTCTTTCGGCCTTCTACCATCTCCGGGTAGTTGGAATTAAATTCTAACACTCCCCCTTAATTAGAACTGTTGTTCTCATTCATGCATACCCAGACATTTCCTAAGATAGTTAAAACTTTTCTGCGTTAATGGCTTTGTGAGGATATTAATAAGTTGTTCCTCTGTCCTGCAGTGTTGCAAAAAAAATATCACCATTATTAACCAGTTCTCTTATAAAATGAAATTTTTCCTAAATATTCTTTTTTCTCTTATGGAAGACATAATTCTTCGATAAAGCTATCTCTAAGATATTTTCACAATAAATTGTTGTTCCTTTGTCCTGTTCATGACATAAATCTCTGAGCATTTTTCTCATCCATACTGCTTGGCATGTTGCTGCTATTGCTGCCACATATTCTGCCTCTGCTGTTGATAAAGAAACTATAGGTTGCTTCTTGGAAGCCCATGAAATGGCTCCTGATCCCAAATGAAACACATATCCAGATGCGCTTTTCCTGTCATCTACAGTTCCCGCGCAATCACTTTCAGTGTAACCAATCAATTTAAAATTTTCAGATGAGGAGTAGAAAATACCATATCCCTTCATTCCATTCACATACCTTAGAATCCTCTTGGTCGTATGCCAATGAGTCTCTTTTGGTGTTTCCATGAATCTCGAAATTAAACTTACATCATACATTATATATGGCATAGTTGCAGTAAAATACATGAGGCTGCCAACAATTCTCTTATACAAACTTGGATCAAAATCATTGTTGTTGTCTTTTTTGCTCAATTCTAACCCCATGACAGTTGGAGTTACAACTGCCTTGTTGTTCTGCATGTTGAATCTTTTCAACACTTCTTCAACATATTTTTCTTGGGAAATAAAAATACCATTTTCATTTTGCTCTAATTCTATTCGAAGAAAATATCTCAAAAAACCCAAATTAGGCATTTCAAATTCACTGTTCATGACTACTTTAAAATCAGCAATGAGAGAAACTTCATTCCCAGTAAAAATTAAATCATCTAAATATAAAACAGCAATAAGGATTTTACCATTATTTTCTTTTATGTAGAGTGTGGGTTCTCCATCACATTTCTCAAATCCATTCTTAGTCAGGTAAGCATCTATCCTGATGTACCATGCTCTCGGTGCTTGCTTCAGCCCATAAAGAGGTTTCTTCAACTTGCACACTTTATGCTCTTGGCCTTCAATCTCATAGCCTGGAGGTTGTTAAACATATACCTCTTCTTTCAACGCTCCATTCAGGAATGAAAATTTCACATCCATTTGGTAAACGTTCCATTTCTTTTGTGCTGCTATGGAAAACATTGTTCTCACAATTTCCATCCTTGCAACCGGTCCAAATGTTTCTTCACAATATCTTCCTTGTTGCTGCTTGTAGCCCTTGACAACAAGTCTTTCTTTGTGCCTCTCAATCTTGCCTTCAGCATTTCTCTTGGTCTTATAAACACATTTTACTCCAATGACTTATTCACCTTTAGGGAGGTCTACTAACTCCCATGTATTACTCTTTTCTATTACACCAATCTCTTCGTTCATTGCTTGAATCCATTTTTCTTCTTTTACAACTTCTTCAAAATGAATTGGGTCATCAACATGACAATACAAAGAAAATAAAGAGTTCAAACCAACATTATCATTTACCTCTCCTTGTTCATAAATCTCACTCAGATTTCTAAATCTCAGTCTTCTTGGCATACTTGGAGTTCCACATGAACTCGAGGGAGTTTCAGTTCCCTGTGGTGTGCTTAGAGAAGCACTTCCTTGATTTCTCAAGGTTGTTCTCTTTCCATCTTGTGGTGTGGTTTGTTGTGCTTGTGGTGGTGGAGGAGGAGCCACCAAGGAGGGACTATTTGATGCTGTCCCTTCCTCTTTTTCTTCGTGAGACACCCATGTATTCACATTCACTATTTTCTCTAAGCTCCCATCCCAATCTTCTTCTTCGATAAACTGCACATATCTGCTTATTATTACTTTCTTGGTGGATGGATTATAGAGTTTGTATGCCTTGGACTCAACATTGTATCCAACAAAGATACACTTCTCCCCCTTGCTGTCAAACTTCTTTCTCTATTGATCTGGGACATGTGCATAAGCCACACATCCAAAAACTTTCATGTGAGTGACAAATTTCTTTGTTACACTCCATGCTTCTTCTGGAACTCTGTTCATGATAACTTTGGTTGGGAATCTATTCAAGATATAGGCTGCAAAATTGATAGATTCAACCCAATACTTATTTGGGAAATGTTTTGCCTTCAACATACTTTTGACCATGTCCATGATGGTCTTATTCTTCCTTTTTGCAGCACCATTTTGTTGTGGTGCATACCTTGTGGTAAACTGCTTATGTATGTCATTCTCCCTACACAAATGTAGGAACTCTTTGGAGATGTATTCTCCACCTCTGTTAGTTCTTAGCACCTTGATGTAGTGCCCACTCTTCTTCACAACAAGAGCTTTTAAGTGGCACTCAACAAGAGCTTTGAAGTGGCAGAACTGTTCAAACACTTCACTCTTTTGTTTCAAGAAACACACCGATGTATTTATGGTTTAATCACCTACGAATGTCAAAAAATATATGCTGCAAGCTAAATATGGCATTGGCATTGGTCCTCACAAATCTGAGTGGACAATTTCTAAGAGTGTCTTTGCCCTTATACTCTTCCCTGCTGGAAAGCTTTCTTTGTGTTGTTTGCCCAAGATGCAGCCTTTACAAAGGTTGTCTGGTTTCTCAATCAGTGGTAATCCTTTTACCATTCCCTTTCTGTGCAACAAGTTCAAGCCTTCAAAATTGAGATGTCCAAATCTTAAGTGCCATAACTAGTTTTCATCTTTCACTTCCTCTTCAAAGACCTCTTGTGTTACAACTGCTACATTTCTTGTTCCCTTCAAGTCTTTTCTGAGCTTGAGAGGAAACATCCTATTGCTTGTCATCTGCACCTCTACAATGGCTTTCTTTCTTAGAGGTATGTCCATGATTGTGCACACGTCATCTTTAAAGAATACATTGTAGCCCCTGTTTATGAGCTTTCCAATGCTCAAAATATTACATTTCAAGCCAGGTACATAATATACATTTGGAACAAAATTCTATTCTCCTTTTCTTTTCAAGATACTTTTGATTTTCCCATGACAGAGACCTTACTATCAGTCCTTGTTGTTAGTTTAGATTTAACATTTTCATCTAGATTGGAAAACATTGCTATGTTTCTAGTAATGTGGTTACTACAACCTTAGTCTAAGAACCATACATCATCTTGTCTATCTTGTGCTACATTACATGTTAACAACACAATATTCTGGTTCTTTTCTTATTTTGTAAAATTAGCATTCTGCCTATTATTCATTTCATTTTGTTTTTTCCTACATTCATTGGCACAGTGCCCATATTTCTTGAAATAATGACATTCGACTTGGGATTTATCATACCTTTGTCCATGAGCTTGATGTTGGCTTCAAACTTCATTCTGGTTCTGATTGTTGCCCCTTCCACTCGAGCTTACAGGGCTATTTCTTCCACCTCTATGTGGGCTTCTTCCTCTTCCTCTGTTATTTGTTCTGCCTTGACCTATACCTAGGCCAAAAGACATTTGAGTCTTGAAAGCTTATTACAATGAGGAATCTGTTCCTTTGTTCAATCTATGTTCATGAGACATCAGGGTTGCACTAAGCTCATCCACTGTAAATAGTGAGAGATCCTTTTTCTCTTCTATTGCCACTACTATGGCATCAAATCTTGAGGGTAGACTTCTCAAGATTTTCTCCACTATTATTCTTTCTTCAAGTGTCTCTCCATGATACCTTATCTGGGTAACCAACCCAATAATGTGAGTGAAGAATGAGTCTACAGTGTCATACTCTTTCATATAGAGAGTTTCAAAATCTCTCCTCAACATTTACAGCTTTGTTGTCTTCACCTTCTCCATGCCTTGATAGGTTGTTTTGAGAATATCCCATGCCTCCTTAGACTTTGTTGCTGCTACAACCATTGGGAAAATACTCTCGTGCACTGATTTAAAGAGATAGAAAAGGGCTTTGGAGTCGTTCTTCCTATTATCTCTTAACAATTATCTTTCTGCTGCTACGTCTACTGGTTCTAGGTAGCCATTATCAAATATCTCCCATATGTCCTATGAAGAAAACAAGGTTCTCATCGTGATTGCCTAATATTCATGGTTATTCCCATTAAACTGTGGAATTTAGGGATTTGTGAGGCTCGTGCTAGCTGTTGCCATCATAACTGTGCAAACCCGTCAATTTTCTTGACTGTATAAAAAGAAACAAACAGAAGATTTCTCTCTACAGGAGAAATCCGCTTCAACAACCTTCTTACAGCTTCTGTAGTGAAGAGAAATCTCTGATTCGTTCACTAACTGCCTAGACTAGCTTTGATACCATGTTGGAAATTTCTGATAATTTCGAACTCACAGAGGAAAATAAAATTCCTCTTCCACAACACAGAGATTAAAATAATGCGGACAGAGAGATGGATTATAACACTATTTCATTAAACAAACTATAAATTGTTTCAAAATTAAATGCTTCTTTAGAATTACTGTGTTCTGGATTTTACAAAATGAGATGCTTCTCTCAGCTACTACAACAACATAACACTTCAAAAAAAAACTGCTCTCTGTCTCTCTCTGTTTTTTTCTTTCTACCTTCGGGCAAGAAATTACAATACATTGTCTTTTTCAAATGCACATGGCATATTACATTATATGTGTATATATATTATAAACATTTCATATTTATAATATCTACATATATATATATATATATATATATATATATATATATATATATATATATATATATATATATATAACTAAAGTTTAAAACATAAAATGTTCTGCGGTAAAAAAAAAAACCCAAAGTTAAAACTTTAAAACATAATTCGGAAAATAAAAATTAATTCAAAACATTAAAAATTAATATGTTCCTTATTTTGTGGGCTCAAAATATTGTGCAAGAGAAAATTTCTTTGCCCCACGGAACTACCTTGAGTGGTTCGAAGCAGTGATGACATCACCTCCTCTGGTGGGTCAATTTCCCTTTTTGTTCCTCATACTTTCTACTGCCAGAATTAAAGTTGGTTGTGCATTAATTCAAATCAAATGGTTGGTGGAGGATTCATTGTGGTAGGTGCTAGGTTGAATGCTCAGTTTCTTGCCAAACAAAAAACAAAACTTTCTGATGTTGTTGTCTTTCTATCCCATCAAAATTAATTTTGTCATCTTTCTACTTCTGCCTACATCCTTTTCCATTAGAGTTTAAGTATTTCGTCCTTCTGCTATCTACGAGCAGTTGGAATTAACTTCCAACAACTATTAATTTTTTCCGTTCGTTTTCAGAAATTGTTGCTATGGTCTCGCAAATCAATCCAGTGATACGTGAAATCTCCAATAATAAAACCTCCCAGGCTCCTACCACTTCCCTTTGGCCTACAAAGACCATGACCTAAACCAACTTATGAGGAATGGCCTTCGAAGAGAACCATTATCCCGCGCCTCCTGCTCATTTCATCTATAAGAGAAATAATTTCGTAAAACAATTCACCAGAGAGACGAAAGGAAATAAATAAATATTAATTAAAATAAATATGTAGTAGGAAAGGATAATAAATAAGTATTAATTAAAATAAATATGGATTATGAAAGGTAAATAAATAAGTATTAATTAAAATTAATATGGAGAAGAAAAGGATAAGTTGGGATGAAAATGTTTTTTCTTCTTAAACTAATGTTTCAAAACACTTTATCCTTTAGTATTGTCATCTTGAAAGGATCTCTTTGAACCGATGCAGAAGCTTCTTAATGCTTTCTTTATTCCACTTCTATAATCCACTACTATGTTTCAACATGATTGGTTGGTTTGATGTTGTGGATAGGTTAATACATCCTTTTCAATATACTTTCCATTATTGTGAAGCATGCCTGGTACATTCCTCCATACATCTGCAAGCTGGGTCCGTTACTGGACTTGATGGACAGTCAGGTGCGCGCCGCCTCCTGATACAAGCCGTAGCCCATGTGCCTCAACGTGGCACTTTGATCAGGGTAAATAAATAACTTGTTAAAGGTGACATAATCTCAAAGAATATTGAAGCTTCCAAAGTACATAATAATTTTCCATAGTTCTTGTCCGAAGAATCTGCAACTCTTGGGAATGACATTAAGTTGTTAAAAATTCAAGAATTTTAACCATCTATAGCAGCAAAAAATGTAAAAACAATCATTTTCAACATATATTAGAACCATACAATGGTATATTGGTTCAAGGACTCCCAATATCAAATACATTGCATGCCTACAATAAATTGAACCCAATTGAAGGTTCCTTTTGTTATAATCCAAATTCAGAAAAAAGTAATGAACTTACACTACATTATCCATGAATGAGAGTGACTACATGAGATCACAGTATATGGCGTCGTTAATTTATTCTCATCATAAAACATTGGATCATGTTGATCATGCTAAGGTAGTTAGATTGTGGGATTCTAATTCCAACTATAATGGGGTTGATTTAGGATATTTCAAGTGCTTATACAACAATGAAAAATATAACCATGGCACTGAAAATAATTGTCATTATGCATTGAATTGAATTGATTTCTTAGAACTAGCTTGTCAAACACGGGGGAGATAACACAACACAGTGGAGAGGAGAACACAGGAAATATTCTTAGTTGCTTGTCACTGATCACTTGTCCCTACGTAAAGTGGTGGAATTTACTTGCATGGATTCTTTCATAGATAGATTATTCCTTGCTTAGTCTTATAAGATGAAGAGTAGACTAGCTTATGAAAGAGTAGTAAGCATTGATAACAGATAGATGGAAAGAGTAGTCAACATTGAAAGAGAGACGAGGAGCCAACTATTTTCCTCCACTTTATAATGCTAATGAAGAATTTGCAACCATTGATTTAAAATATAGTGACAAAAATTCATTGGCATATTTGGAGAAAAAGAAAAAAAAATGAGATCAATTTACACCAAGAAACATGAGCATAAAATGTGAAAAAATTAATTTAAGATGCAAGAAGTGAAATCAATGATATAACATAGCAACATAGCATTTGTTAACATACAATTTTTTGAACTACCTCAGTGTCCACTTTAGTAAAGATCTTTCTTGAAGATATATAAGCTCCATTTACATCAAAATATGCATGTCAAATCATGAATAAAATTAGATATACTTACAATTTTTAATCAAATGAACTAGCATACAAAACATGAGTATAAAACAATGGTCATATGGGAAAATGGGTAGATTTTGAATGCATGTAACAACCAACTCCTGAGTTCAAAAACCTTGACAGTAGCTATACCCTCATCCAAGGTATTCAGGAATAACTCACTAAAGGTGTATCAAGAGGCTATTAGTCTCTTTGCTATAGAATTGGGTTGTTTTTATGGGTAACTTAGAAGAATGGAAAAGTTGTGGAGACAAGTTGCATTCTTCTTCTTTCACTCTGCCATGAAAAATGAATAAAGAAAATAGTATCAACCCCTTGGAAAAGATAAGTTTAGAACAAAAAATACCATGAGAAGGAAAATAATCCAATGAGTTTAAGGGATAAAAGACATACCACCCATAACGAACCTTTTCATCCAAATATTATTCCATGTTGGGCCACAATAAAACCTTGAGATTTAAATTTCATGTAGCCTACTACTATAAAGAAAACTCAAACCCCAACTCATTCTTCCACTTCTAATTTTACCCAAAATTACCTCATATTTAAAGGTATCACCATATATTATACCAAAAAAAATTCAAAAAATACATATCCTTTGGAGAAATAGGATCACAAAAAAAAATTAAACAATACATATTAATGAACTTTATTTTATATATTAATATGAGATGAACCTATTTTGGCATTGGGAAAATATAAAATTTCATAGATACTAATGAATCCTTATGCATGGGCCTGCATTCGAATGAGTTAACAAAAAATAATGACAACAAGAGAGCGACGATATTGTGTCTTTGGAAGAGATCTTTTATCATTTCCTCCAACACCAAGATTCTTCTTGTCTATTGTAGAAAAAATGGAAATCCCTAGTGGAGATCATTGCCTTCACAACTACTTTGTTTCTACTAGCATCTTGGGTATAAAATTGGACTCTTTTATGCTAGAGCTATTAGATTCCACTTCATTGGCCTATAGTTATAGGTGAGAGCTATGCATAACTCACTAAAGGTGTATCAATAGGTTATTAGGCTATTAGATATAGAATTGGGTTCTTTTTACTCATAACTTAATGAAATGGAAAAGTTGTGGAGATAATATCCATTGTTCTTCTTTCACTGGGTCATGTAAAAAAAAAAGAAGCAAATAGCATCAACCCCTTGGAGAAGGAAAGTTGAGAACAATAAATTGGATGAAAAAAATAATAATCAAATGAGCTTATGGGCTAAAAAAACATACAAATTATATTGAACCTTCTCATCTAAAGAAGATTCCATGTTGACCCACAACAAAACCTTTCGATATAAATTTATTCCAAGTGTTGAGAAATCCCACCTTAATCCCACTAAATGTGTGGAAAGGACATATGAAATGGAATAGTAAATAATAAAGGGATAAGGAGTGGTGATAAATGAGCATCAACACACACATAGTTGCAGAGTCCTCCAAATTAAGCTTAAGATACAATTTAGGAAATGAAAATGAAACTTTATTTCCTGTAAAATAAACTAAACTAATTTTCCTTTGGGAGTTTTTCCAATATACCATCATGTGTGCCAATGTATACCAAATATTTTAAGGCCAATTTTTGAAATAACAGAGTTCTAACAATGTTTATATATTCCTCACATGCCTTCCTCATCTATCTACTGTTGCAAACATTATGTTTAAGACAAAATTTGGAAAAGTTGGAGCTTGATAATTACTCTCCACATGTATATTACAAACAAGCCATGTTTGTTTCAGGTGATTATCTACTAGTAGTGATGTATCAACACCAGTAGAGAAAACACTCTATACATGGGCTGCGTTTAAGAAGCCATCTAGGGGATGCGCTAGTCCTTTATGCACTTCATATTTTTCCGGTCATGCAATAAATTTAAAATCGTGGCTTCCCATAAAGATCAAGTTCTGGAACACTGAAACTCCCATGTCAAAGCAAACATTATGATGCAATATTTGCAACAAAGATCATGCCATATAATAACAAGAAAACATAAATGTATAGTATCACTCTCATATGTAGAATAATTAAATGAGACAATAAAAATCCATATATTTTGAGATATTTACATGGCCTTATTAAAAATTTAGATAGAAATCATATGACCTATAGTCTACAATAAAATAAGGTGAATATCTAGTTATTTTAAATACAAGGAGGTCAAGATCTCATCGTACATGTAAACTTGAAGGTGATACTATTTTTTCTGTAGTAGTAGTTAATATTTCATCAAATTTACTTAAGGTGTCTATTTGTTGTGAATGTGTGTAATATTCCCAAATGGGGAAATCAGCAATACATGCACTAAAAATGCATTTTTCAGAAATTTATGCTATAACAGTTAAGATCAACCTATGGATCCATTAGTTTATACATTATAGCAGCCAAACACAAAAGGAGATCTCAAAAAAATCATGATAGATAAGTGGAATGATAGATCAATATTCTCCCAAGAGATACTCAATGGGAAGAGGTGAGATTCTCGACCAAGAACACCCTGTGCTAAACAACACCAACAATCTTAGCTAAACAGTCCAACAAAGGAAAAGTCTAAATAGACATATCAAAATAATAATCATAAGCTACCCCCATATGGCTGCTAGCCTCTTCCTTCTAAACAATGTGAGCCTTCTCACCTTGAGTCCCACTCATTAGGGTTTCCATCATCATGCAATTGATCTCCCTCCAGAACTGCGTTGTCCTACCGTGAATGCCACTCCTCCATAACAACGTTGTTTGATTTGGTAAAATTTGACCTATTCAACATGATTCAAACCCTTTTCACATGTAAGGATCTTCAATCTAGCTTTTATATGACTATCTAAACTAATCCACGTTCACACTGAGTTGTCTCCATTGATGATTCACTCCCTCCATACCAGCTCCGTTTACTTGGACAAATTTGACCTTCTCTACATGCATTAGCTTCTGTTCACACATGAGGGTGCTTTATATAACTATTAATATGATCCCCTTCCATATTAAGAGGGATTTTATGCCTACTAAAGAGATTTATGGTCCTCCCTACCCATTTATTCATCTAACTACATGTTAAGAGAAAAATTAATATTGCAATTAGCTACATGTTAATTTAGGAATATTACAGTCCTCCCCTCCCAAATGTTTCTTGTCCTAAATAAATTGGAGAGATAGAACTGAAGAGCCTCCTCTCCTCCTCCTGTAGCATCCTCGTATGATAAAAACCTCCAAGGAACAAGATGTTTTCTCATCAATACATCTCCAAGTTGCCCCTCCCAAGTATGTGAGTTAGCTTTTGGTGACCATCCCAAAGAGCTATAATCATGTAGAAGTAAGACACCAGTGGAGGCAACAATGTGTTTTCTAGAGGCTTCTTGAGGTAGGGAATCTGAGATATGTTGGGAACTATCATCCCCATGTGAATCTCCCATCCCCAAGCTATCATCCATACAAAATGAACCACCCTCCAAAATGGTAACTCATGAAATATCTCTTCTACCTTTGGTTCCTGCAATGTAGGTGGGATGCATAAATGAATATGGTTGAAAAAATAGCCTACCCCACACTTTCTCTCTCTCTAGTTATGATAAGTGTAGAGTAGCTGTTGATTTTGGGCTATAATAATGTTGTCATCAAGAGGGAATAAAAAGACTAGATCTTCAAATATCCTCTCTCTAGAGTCATGAATCATGCTGGCCCAAACCATCCCATACAAAGTGAATGGTGCATCATAACCATATGGTATCCAAATAAGAAAAATGTTGAAGGTTATGTGCAAGTTTGGATGATACAAATGGTTTCTCTAATGGATACAATTCATTTTTACCAATTTCTATTTTAGAACATCATGTGGCAAGTTGGCTCCCAACAAGTTACTAGTTGTGCATGTTTTCTCATCTACTATGAGGTAGTAAATGACATTATATATTAGTTTAGCACAACAAAAATAACACCATACTTGCCCAAAATCATGTAGAGAAAGGCTACCTCCATCATAAATGTTAGTTTTAGATTGGTCATGAAATCCAAAAGTAATCTTGCCCTCTTGTGGAACAATGAACTGTACATATATGGTGAGATAATGAAAATACTTAATGAAATGATATATAACTACATAAATACCTTTCTTACAATTCATTATGAGTGGGCTGAAAGTGAGGTCCATGGATGAGTCCTCCCATGAGAATCTCCTCATAAAGGTCTGGAAAATGAAGGGATGCATACTCCCCTTCGAACACTCCATCAATAGAAACGTATTCCCAAGTGACAGTGTTGTTGGCCTTAGTGATAAGGCTCTTTTTACTCCATGACTCCCTTCTTTGACATGCTATATGCCAAATTCATCCACCATCATGCTTCTATGTCTGGGAGTCTCCTTCCTATGTGGGAGTACCTCCTTATCCTCAAATGTTGAACGGTAGCCTCTTTTCACTTTGATTGTGCCATCCCTCTCTCCTGAAATATCATGCCAAGTATGGGAGAAATTCTTCTCATATTCTCCCAAGAGTAGGCAAAGCAACAATAACTCTTGCTACCCCTTCACACCTCCATCATACAATTCATGATGTGATGATATGATGATTGACATGAATAAAGTCATACCAACACAATGCACCCAAACTCCTTGCTACCATATGATGCAAGTTCCAAGCCAAGTTTCCTCCACCAACATACCCTTCAAGAAGGATATGTCACATGATGGCAAAAATCTTTGAAGAGTAGGCAACACAACTATGCCTCATGTTGCCCTGTGTCATAGATATGTAGGTGAATCACCACCCTATTTCTTACCATCCAAACCCTTTCATCCAAATGTGGGTGTCTCCTACCATGCTACATCTTGGTATTCCTCCAATGGAGAGCACCATCCTCCCATATCAGATTTCCACCCTTGCATTTCATGGGATGTTAAAATGCAACCTCTTGGAGATCTCCCAGTGAAGACCCCTCACCAATGACCATATTGAATCCATAAGGATCCAAGTATGCAAAAGGAAAAATCTCCTCATAGAGCTATACAATGCTCATCCAGAAAGATCCATCACAATGTTGAAAGATAATATGTCTCTCATAAATCATCTTCTCATCCAATGTCACACAAGTGTAATGGTCATTAGAATGCTCTAGTAATAGTTGAGCCCAAAACTCATCACTGCTGCTCAATGATAGTGGTGTTGATCTCCATAAAGGTGCATTTGCTGTCTCATGCTCATGCTCAATGTTGCACATGTAGTTTTGCATTGGATTTTTTAGGACAATGCTCATCCTATCCTTCAGAAATCCACACCCGAACCCCAGGAGTTGTGTGCATCTCAATAATGAATAATGAGGATGATTGTTTATCCTCTCCTTGAACAACTCAAGGTTGTACATCGCAGTGAAATTCTGCTACTCCAAATCAGCAATATGCTTTGACCCTTGGTCATGCAATGGCATATTCCCACAACCCTCCATAATATGTGCTGAAATAAAGAAAAGTGGAAACATATGCATACCTCGGTAAAGCTTGGGAACATCTTGTACTGTTACAAGGGTTCCTTCCTCCAGTGTGATGGTTTCCCCAACTACTGATGATGATGGTTTCTCTTCCATAGTTGTATCAGTGCTGGTACAAGTCTCCCCAAGTGGTGGTGAAGGCATGTTCTCCTCTGATTTCTTCTTGTCAAATGTCTTGATCAACCTCTGAGTAAAATATGCAAATGCAGTCACTCTTGCATGACTCAAATGAATGAACCACCAAATGTTTGCTTCACCCTCAAGGTGCAGTGCTGCAATCTCAGCAACTTCTCTTTCTATCACTGGATGTAGTAGGAAGAATGCGTCCAACTTCATTCCCCAAGCCCTTGTTGTACATGCGGATGACCCATCAAAGATAGACAAAAGAAATCTATTGCCCTTTATTTTCCTATTGCTGCAAGGTCTCCTTTCTTCTTCAAGCTGAATGAACTGTGGGAGAGTTAGAATCTCCTTGAAAGCTCTAGGTTGAGACTTATACTCTGCCAAGTACCCACTAAGGATCTCATGTTCCAAGTTCCTTCCATCTCCATGCCTCTTGTCTTCTTCCTCAAAGGAGAAGGGCATAGTGTATTGATTTGGAGTTCTATGCAACACTGATTCTCTCTTTTGATGACAGGAAGTCCATGGGCCTTCCTTTTCTTGAAACCCTCTAGAGGTCTCATTGTATCTCTCCTCTTTCATCTACTTAACCTCCTTGGAGAGGTTCTTCATAGATCTGAAAAGTGATGAGGAAAAACTCATTCCTTCAATAATTTTAGATCTATTCCTTCTTCTCTTCTTCTTCTTATAGCATATTGGCTTGAAACTCATAGGTTGAGCCAAGATTATGATCTGATAACACTGTAATATTCCTAAATGGGGAAATCTGTTGGGAAAAATACTGAGAGGGGGGGGGGTGAATCAGTATTTACTGCATATTCAAATCTTTTTACTTTTTCATTCCTTAAAACCCATACGCTACTTTCCTTCAGTAAACTAGCGTATATACGCAGATCCCCTTTATGAAACTAGCGTATACACAGAGATCTAGATCTGTCATTAAATCTTCACTTATATTATTCCATCATTCATTCATCGTATGTTCAATAAACAGTAAACATGTGCAAGAACAATAAAAACCATCACACAAATCATCACACATGAAACACCAGATTTTTAGGAAACCCAAACGGAGAAACCACCGTCTGCATTGTCTACCTTCAATATTTTTATTATAGAGAAAACATCTTACAACATATGTGTCATACAGATCACATCAAAGACGTTGTGCACCCGCCCGCGCTCGCTGCTTAACAAATGCCTCTCCTCGGAAGGGAGCTACAACCTCCGACTAAGCACAACCAATTGTGGAAGGGAGCTACGACCCCCCGATCTCGTTTACCAGCCTCTCCTGGAAGGGAGCTACGACCCCCCGATCTCATTTACCAGCCTCACCTGGAAGGGAGCTACGACCCCCTGACTGAAGGCTACAACCCTCAGCACCACCTTGGACCACGTTTCATCAATTTTCACACTGGATCCAACAACTTCAATAGAACACCACTTGCATGCCACATTTCATCATATTTTCATACTGGACCCTTTCCATACTTTTAAGAACAAACATTCATCACCAACAGATACATATCAACACAGATCAGATAGCAGAAACACAGCAGAACAGATCAGATATTTCATACCCCTTGCTTCAGCAAACCCTAGTTTGCATACGCGTTTTTACTTCACTGATGTCGCGTATATACGCGCTTCCGTCCACACAAACCAGCGTATACCTCAGTGTATATTTTATTGCGCATACGCGCTTTCTCTTCGCTGAAGCCGCGTATATACGCGCTTCCTCCATGGCTAAGTAGCGTATAGATCTTCAATCATTACAAAGCAGCATACTTCATCAGATCAGATATTCAGTTCAGATCTACCCTTTTGCTTCAGACAGATGTTCGCCTAGATGCTCGCCTCATCACAGATCTAAGCCTTCCATAATCAGATCTAGCAAATACAAGAGCAATTCAGATCTAGATCCCCTTCTTCGTCATTGGTGCATCATACATTCAGATTTATCATTCAAGTGTAACCCTTTCCATTCAGATATACTTCAGAGAGAAGTATTCATTCAAGCTCAGACATCTTGCACCCACACACATGATTTGCACAATGAATTTCTTCTCTTTATATAGGATTATCCTTTTTCAATACCATGAGCCCCTTTTTCAATACCATGGGCCAAATAAATACCATGAGCCCAAAACTACCTGGACGGGGTCAATTAGGCGGATCATTACCCAATACAATGGGTCAATACCATGGTGGTTACCCCTGGTTTTGCACTTTTTGAGCGCTTTTTCCCATACGCGACTTGGAACGTTCCTTTCCGCGTGCATACGCGACTTCCCTTAGGCAAATCCGCGTATACAAAGAGACATACTCTTTTCATCATATTTTGAGCACATTATGAATTCCTTTCTTCATTTCCTTTTGTACATACTGAAGATACATCATATTTTCTTCATCAGGAACATATTCTCTCAAGCACAACTTCATCAAGTAAGTTGTCATCATCTTCATCAAGTGGGTTGCCTTTCAGGGACAACACTTAGCATCATATTGTCAACAAACATCATATCTCATCGGTTACATCATTTACCAAGTCCATCGAGTGACATAACTTCATCGGGTGTGTGCCATCGGGGACAACACATGTCAATTTAGAGAGGACATCACATGTCTTCATCTTCATTTAGTGGGTTTGCCATCCAAAGGACAACGCTCTGCATCATATTGCCAACAATCTCCCCCTTTGGACTTGATGGCAACCACGATGGTGTTTGGTTACCACAACAGATAAGTACATTGACACCATGTCACTCTCCCAATTCTTTGACACCATTATCTGCATTCAAACACCATGTCACTCTCCCCCTTTGACATCAAGGGAAAAGGGTGGATCAAAACCAGCGGATCAAAACTAACACACTCTCCCCCTTTGACATCAAGGGCAACGGGCGAATCAAAACCAGCGGATCAAAACCAACACACTCTCCCCCTTTGACATCAAGGGCAACGGGCAGATCAAAACCAACATACTCACCCCCTTTTCTTCTCATGTAGAAGAAGCGTTCTGCAGATCTGATGTATACTGAAGTGACCAAGCTCCCCCTGAGTTCATGCTGAATCTTCAAACATATTTTTCAATGAAATACATGACTCTATGAACTTCCTATCACCAAAGACTCATACTTACATCAAATATCCAACCAAGTGGATTTACATATAAGACTCAAGTACCCAACCAAGTGGGTTTACATATTTCAATTCAGCTACCCAACCAAGTGGGTTTACAAAATTTGACTCAGCTACCCAACCAAGTGGGTTTACAAATTAGACAAGTCCTTACATGACTGAATATTACAGTTTTACATCATGGGTCTCAACATGACCTTTTCATCAAACTACAAATATAACTTTAAGACCAACACCAGAAAGTCCTCAAGAAAGAGAACATATTTCAGAACCATCATAATGCCAACAATGCATTATACTCAACAACGCTAAAGCTCCCCCTAAATCTGTGCAGCCACGCATCCTTTTCATATGACTAAGGCTCCCCCTTAGTTTGTGCATCTGAACACTTTCCTGTAAATCATCGAAAGGAATCTTTATCGAAACATTAGAAATAGAATTATGAGAACTGGAACACCACCAGAGATACCAAACAGTATCAGAGATACCAAACAGCACTGCAGCTGTGCTAAAGAGAGCTGAATCCAAGCAGAAATTTGTCAGCAATCAGAAATACGCGGTTTTCTGTGAAGGAACTCGCGTATATACGCGACTGTGTTTCAGGAAACCTGCGTATCCAATTCCATCTTCTAAATTTTAACCAGATCTGATCCTCTGTAAGAAAAAGACAGTGTTCAACTTCTTTCTGGGATATTTGAATGCTTCCCTGGATTACAGATAGATAGAACAGTGTAGTTGTGTCTTCAAGCATCATCCATCGGTTGTAGCATATGCAAATTAGTAACCAAGCCTTCAGATTCTTTGCCACATCAATACAATCTTTCCAAGAGAGATTTTCGTACCAGAACAACATCTTCAAATATGTGTCAAGCAATCATCCATGAGGTCCAATACCATCAATATCTTCAAGATTTAACATGAAGTAACATATGTAGGCAAAAGATCTCAACCATAGAAACAAACTCTGCATGATCTATTCTTATTTCTGAATCAAACGACATCCAACTCATCCATTTGTGAGCACAAAAGATATTTATCAGCAACCAAGGCTCAAAATCTCATCATAGTAAACCATGTACCAATTCATCATCATTTTAGCATGAGTATCACAAAAACCAAGAATAAGCAGTCATATTTCCAACAATGCAATCATTAGTATTCAACCTGCTACTCCCCCTAGACCAGTGCTCCTTCTTGTGCAACCTGAAAACGTTCATCAGCAAGTCATCAGCAACAATCTCTGCATGGGCTGCCCTTATCTCCGAATTATAGGACTTTCATCTCAACAATGAATACTATTCATCAACAAGAAAACAGGACTCATCCACAATCTTCAACACAAGACACCATGTATCGTTTCCTCATTATTTAGAACTGAGAAACTAAGCTGAAATTGAGTCAATAATACAGTTATTAATAGTCAGACTAATGCTTCCCCTGAACCTCTGCTCCAGATCTTCAGCTATCATATAAATTCTCTTATCATCAATGCATACGCGACTGTGTTTGCTGGAACTAGCATGTATACGCGACTTTTGTTAATAGAACCCGTGTGGAGAGTGAAGCATAGAAAATTTTCATCTTCCTTCATTTCCTCCTGAGTTTGTACCTCCCGTACCTATCCTTTCCACATCGAGATCTTATTTGTCAAGTAAACATAACGAGAATAATCAAATCAACCATGAGAGTCATCATGCATTGCTCCCCATTGTGATGATACATTACTAAATCTCATAATGTATCCCACATCATTCACTGCGATCAATCGATAAGCTTGAAGCGGATGGCTTGCGGTAAGATCGAAATTCCCTACGTTTCGATCGGTCCTCCTTATCTTTTTCGAGATTTGTTTGAACTTTCTATTTGGGCGTCTTTGAGGTATCACTTTCTAGACTACGATTTCATCCTGCATTCTTTTTCTACATGTCCATACTTGTTACAAGCATAACATCTCATGTGGTCAGAGAAATAAACATAAGAATCATAATGAGTATTTCTGATCTTTCTCCTTTTGCAATCAACTGTTTTATGTCCATACATGTTACATGAAAAACAATATCCCTTGAAGCTACTAGAGTACCTTTCTGAGTAGAACCTATTTGTTTGTGGCTGAATTGTTCTGCTTCTGCAATTTACTGCAACATGCCCATAATTATGACATTTAAAACATTCAATGTTCTTGAGTGAATTCCTTTGAGAATTCATGATTGTTGGTTGATCTTTTGTCTCTTTCAACCCTTCAGGTTTTGCATTGACTACCTCTGAATTTTTAGCACTTCCTTGTGAGCTAGATTCACCTTTAACAGTTTCATGGAAACCAAGACCATGTTTGATAGCAGGAGACCTTCGATTGCTTAGAATATTGTCCAAAATATTAGTACTATCTTGAAACCTCAAAAGTTTTACCTTTTCTTCTAATTTACCTTCGAGAATGTTTACCTCAACCTCAGAAGCAGCATTTACTTTGTCATGCTTTCTTCTTTCCTTCTTCCATCTTCTACTTGGTCCTTTAGATTTAGAATCTCTTCTTTCAACCAATTTTCATTTTCTTCACATGTTTGTTCCAACTCTTCATGCTTCTTCTTTGATGCTTCGAGATTTGCTTTCAGAGAGATGATTTCTGCTTCAAGTCCTTCATTCTTCTTATTTGATACTTCCAGATCTTCTTTGAGAGAGACGATTTCTACCTCAAGTTCTTCATTCTTCTTGTTCGAGTCTTCCAGATCTTCTTTGAGAGAGACGATTTCTGCTTCAAGTCTTGCCTTCTTCTTGTTTGATTCTTCGAGATCTGCATTTAGATCGTTGACTCTGCTTCTAGATCTTTAATTCGATTGGATGCATAAGTATGAAACCTTTGATACTTGTCCACCTGTTCATTCAGCATTTCTATTTGATCTTTCATTTGTGAGATCATCTCTTTGTACATAGCTTCGCTTTTATTAAAAGATCTTTGTAGTTCTTCAATTTTCTTGATAGCTTCCTTTAGATCCAAAACTTTACTTTGACTATCTTCACCATTGCATGTACAGGAAAGTGCATCACAAGAACAAAAATCAATACCTGTTTCATCTTCTTCATTTTCTGCTGTACATGATTTCTGAGGTATCTTCTTGTTTCGAGTAGCCTTCTTCTTTTGCTTCCTTCCCATTGCGATGGATCTCCTTCAAGCGATCAAGCTTCTGTACAAGGACCTGGCTCCGATACCAATTGTTGGGAAAAATACTGAGAGGGGGGGGGGGGGGGGGTGAATCAGTATTTACTGCATATTCAAAAAAAATTACTTTTCATTCCTTAAAACCCATACGCTACTTTCCTTCATGTAACTCGCGTATACACGCGGATATCCTTCATAAAACTCGCGTATACACAGATTTCTAATTATGTTATTAATTCTTCACTTATATCATTCCATCATTTATTCATCAGATGTTCTATAAACAGTAAACATGCGCAGTAAGAACGGAATAAACCATCACACAAAGCATCACACATGAACACCAGGATTTTTAGGTGGAAACCCAAGTCGGGAGAAAACCACCACTGCAGTTTCTCAGCCTTCAATATTTTTATTATAGAGAAAACATCTTACAACATATGTGCTGGTGCAGAATCCTACCAGCACGCAGGCACCCACCTGCGCTCATTTACCAGCCTCTCCTGGAAGGGAGCAGCAACCCCCTGCTCTCGTTTACCAGCCTCTCACGGAAGAGAGCTACGACCCACGACTCGTTTACTAGCCTCTCCTGGAAGAGCTACTACCCCCCAATCTCGTTTGTTACTCCTGGAAGGGAGACTCTGACCCCGGCGAAACTCTGACCCTCGGCCACTGTGGACCACGTTTCATCAATTTTCAAGCTGGATCCAACTTCAATAGAACACACTTGCGAGGCCACATTTCATCATATTTCCCGAATTTGGACCCTTTCCAAACTTTTAAGCACAAACATGCATCACCAACGGATACTTAACAACACAGATCGGATAAGCGAAAACATAGCGAACGGATCGGATATTTCATACCCTTTTGCTTCAGCAAACCCTGGATCCATCTGGCCTTTCACTAACGATGTCGCGTATATACGCGCTTCCGTTCACACAAACCAGTGTATACCTCTGTACATATTTCATTGTGCATACACGCTTTCTCTTCGGCGAAGACGCGTATATACGCGCTTCCTCTGCGGCGAAGTAGCGTATAGATCTTCAATCATTATAGAGCAGCATACTTCTTCAGATCAGATATTCAGTTCAGATTTACCCTTTTACTTCAGACAGATGTTCGCCTCATTTCAAATCTAAGCCTTCCATAAACAGATCTAGCAGATACCAACATAATCCAGATCTAGATCTTCTTCTTCATCATTGGTGCATCATACATTCAGATTTATCTTCAAGTGTAACCCTTTCCATTCAGATCTACTTCAGAGAGAAGTATTCATTCAAGCTCAGACATCTTGCACCCACACTCATGATTTGCACAATGAATTTCTTCTCTTTATATAGGCTTATCCTTTTTCAATACCATGAGCCCCTTTTTCAATACCATGGGCCAAAGCAATACCATGAGCCCAAAACTACCTGGATGGGGTCAATTAGGCGGATCATTACCCAATACAATGGGTCAAAACCATGGTGGTTACCCCTGGTTTTGCACTTTTTGAGCGCTTTTGCCCATACACGACTTGGAACGTTCCTTTCCGCGTGCATACGCGACTTCCCCTAGGCAAATCCGCGTATACAAAGAGACATACTCTTTTCATCATATTTTGAGCACATTATGAATTCCTTTCTTCATTGCCTTTTGTACACACTGTAGATACATCATATTTTCTTCATCAGGAACAAATTCTCTTAAGCACAACTTCATCAAGTAAGTTGTCATCATCTTCATCAAGTGGGTTGCCTTTCAAGGACAACACTCATCATCATATTGTCAACAAACATCATATCTCATCAGATTTACATCATTTACCAAGTCCATCAAGTCAAGCATAACTTCATCAGGTGTATTGCCATCAAGGACAACACATGTCAACTGTCACATGTCTTCATCTTCATTTAGTGGGTTGCCATCAAGGACAACACTCTGCATCATATTTCCAACAAAATCAACAGTACATGCACTAAAAATGAATTTTTCAGAAATTTATTCTATAACAGTTAAGATCAGCCTATGGATCCATTATCTTATACATTATAGCAGCCAAATACAAAAGGAGATCTGAAACAAATCATGATAGATGAGTTAAACAATCCTCCTATTCCCCAAACAGCCAAAAAATCACTACAACCCCATGATTATTGCAACACAGAAATACTGGAGTAAGTGACAACACAATTTATTGATGGTTTATGCTAAATAAATAGAGACACAAATGTATTTTCTAATATATTATTAAAGAGAGCTAAAAAATTTAGATCTAGTCTCCTTTAGATAAATCCAAGATAACCCGAGAAGGGTTTCCGGAAATACACCCAAATATCAATGGTGATCTACAGCCCTAGGACTAAAGAGTCACTGAAAATTGAAGCTCATGAAATAGAAGCATAAAATAATTTATATCTGATGTAGATATCCTCAAAGCTCTCCTCCAATGAAATGTTGAACCCTTTAACCATAGGAAAACACTCTAAAAGAGCCAATAGATCCTCTCTTGAAATTTCCCTCCAAAATAATGCAATTCCAGGCTGAAACTGCACTGTAAATGATGGAAATATGTTGGCCTAGTGCCAAATATCTTAAATGTGCTCAGAATACCTCCTTGCTAATATCCCAGGAGAAGGAATCCCTCCTCCTATGAAAAACTAGCTCAAAAAGTGGATGTCTCAACCCTCCACTGCAACACCCTGTAACACAACACAATATTATGCAGAAATTGCACTATATTTGAAGACTGAAGCTTCACCAGAATTCCAGATATGTGGAATGAAAGATCAGTACTCTCCCAAGAGCTACTCAATCGAAAGAGGTGGGATTCTCGACTGGGAACACAATGTGCTAAATAGCACCAACAATCTTAGCTAAATAGTTGAATAGAGAAAAAGTCTAAACAGACATATCAAAATAATAATCATAAGCTACCCCCATATGGCTACCATCCTCTTACTTATAAACAATTTGAGCCTTCTCACCTTCGGTCCCACTCATTAGGGTTTCCATCATCATACAATTGATCTCCCTCCAAAACTATGCTTTTCTACCATGAATGCCACTCCTCCATAACAACATTGTTTGATTTGGTCAAAGTTAACCTATTCAACATGCTTCAGCCCCTTTTCAAACCTAAGGGTCTTTAATAAAGATTTTATATGACTATCTAAACTATCCCACATTCACAGTGTGCTATCACCATTGATGATTCACTGCCTCCATACCAGCTTCGTTGACTTGGTCAAATTTGACCTTGTCCACATGCATTAGCTTCTATTCACACATAAGGGTGATTTATCCAACTATGAATATGACCCCCTTTCATATTAAGAGGGATTTTATGCCTACTAAAGAGATTTATGGGCCTCCCTACCCATTTATTCATCTAACTACATGTCAGGAGAAAAATTAATATTCCAATTAGCTACATGCTAATTTAGGAATATTACAATGTGTGGTTTTTTTTAAGAGTGTAGTCCATGTTTGTAATATTTGTATTATCATCTAGTGTTGGTTACTCTAAATTTGCATATGGATATGACAAATTCTGATACACTTGTGAAGATAATGTACATGTAGGAATGTGCTTATTTGAAGCTACACCATAATTATTCACCATGGTATCAGAAATTATTTTCTTCTTGAAAACCTCCCATAGTGATATCTTATTATGTATATTGTGGTAAAGTTTGTTGAAACATGATTTCAAATATGCAAGCCTTCCTTTCCATTTATTCAAGAGTGTACACTAGGGAAGAAAAAAGTTTTCAAACTTGATTTGGTAACATCTATCTGTTGCAGCTTTAACCCTAACCCCAATATTATAGGATGCATTAGATGGATCTTGAAAGTAAATAAATAAATTCTAATTTCTAGAATATTGACGTAGAGTAAATGTGAGTGAGAGTACACTACCTGTAAGTTCGATAGGTGTTGTCCTGAACTAGTGTTGACCACTTTTATTAGACGGATTGATGTCCTCATCGAAGTTGGTGATCCTGTAGGACAACACAACCTTATTCTATTAGACTATGTCAAGAACAATTATATATTCATTCCTTTCCTATCCACATATATCCAATCACAACATGCTAACTAACTCTCAAAATCAGATTTTAAAAAGAAAATAGAAGTTATTGAAGTTGGGCATGAACTCGAATGTATGATAGTTAAATGACAAATAACATCAAAAAGAGTAAATATCTAGTTGAAAAGTAGATCATTTCAGTGTAGATTCATGAAATTCACATTATATATTCATAAAACATGCATGGGATTTGGATTTATGAATCTTGTATTCAAAATATATATTCAATGTCAAGATTCATTAAGTTAGCTCTTGAGGAACCTAAAAAACTTACTATATAGTCCATGATTAAAATTTCTAAATATTTTTACCTTGAATGATTTCGGGAGTTCCTTACATTGTCATAATGAAAATAATGCATCTCTTGGGTAACCTAATATTTGTGGGTTGGCACTATAATTCTTAGGGATACTTCTCAAAATACTTTCCTTTGCTTATTCATCATATTGAAATAAATCGAGGATAATAGATTAGTGGAATATTATGTGGTATGATAGCCCATACTTGTACCATGGAAAAAATTCAAGACCTACATACTATGCACCAAATTAATTCAATCTCTATTATTTTGATTTAAGAAAATATTAATCAATATTTAATATATAAGTTGCCAGCCAAAAGAAACATCTTAATTAATGGATAGGATTTTTGTTAAAGTGAAGAGGAAAAATGCTACACAAATACATCTATGTGATAATTTTTATCTCATGAAATAATATAGAGAAATACATACTTTCCAAGTAACCATAATCATAACACACCCTTTCAATATTTGCATTCATAAAGTTCGCACCTGAAAACAAAAACTCATGATGATAATTTGTAATTACTTCTTTGTTCTTAGAAGTCAAATATACATTAGGCACATGCATATTTTCATCTGATTCACCATGATATTTTTTGAATATGTTATACTTTTATTTCTCTGACTTTGTCAATTCTCTCCCACTACACCTCATAAAAAATGAAGGCATTGGTCATGTTAAGGGTTCAATCACTAAACCTCCAAAGGAAGAAGCTCAAGATCTTGCAAAGTATATGAAATGGAAATTAAGGGCTAAAAGTATCATTATAGAATACATTAAAGATCACATCATACCCTATGTATCAAAGTTGGAGACATCAAAATAAATATACGAGAAGGTAGTAGAATTATTCTCCATAAGTATTGTTGGAGAAGTGATATCATTAAGACAGTAACTCTACAAGATGAAGATATCAAATGAATATGGAATATATTCATACTTTATGAGGGTGCCAGAAATAAGAGAACAACTAGAAGAGTTGGGAGAAATAATGTTTTATAAGGAAATGATCACCACAATGCTCGATGCACTA
Organism: Pinus albicaulis; assembly: GCA_034641835.2. NCBI lineage: Eukaryota > Viridiplantae > Streptophyta > Pinopsida > Pinales > Pinaceae > Pinus > Pinus albicaulis. The sequence continues at coordinate 1,356,902,215 of CM076580.1, forward strand.
CCATAGGAATGGTGCAACTTCACATCAAACATCTATGTAAAGAAGGAAGATACCCCATTCAATTAAGTTTGGAAATTGTTTAAAATTGAAGAAACTATGCTCAAGGATAAAACTAATGTAGGATCAAATGAGCAAGCACACGAATTTTCTTCCATGGCTAATAAGAAAGGGAAATTTGGAAGGTTTGGTCCTCAAAAAAATAATGAGAAGGATATGTCGCAAATATAATGCTACGGTTGTCATGAATATGGGAATTACAAGAGAAATTGTCCTAAACTCAAGAAGGAAAACAACAAAAGAGGAAGGGAAGGATCCCATGTCATCGAAGAAGTGGAAGAAGCTGAAAATGAGAAATCAAAGAAGGAGGAAGTAAAATATCTCTACCATGATTAAGATAATATTCTACACCTAGTTCATTTTAGATTTTTTTAAGTATAGCTATCATGTTAGGAAACATAATAAGCATGATAGGATGCATCATTTAGAATATGGAAGCATAACAAGAAACGATTGAATCAATAAATCAGGACATCATCATAATAATCTTGTCAGATAGCTTAAGTCTACGTCTATGTCAGTTAGTATTAGAAGGAAGTAGCTCTTGGTAACCTCATTGAAAGCATAAGTAGTACTTAATGGGTAGCATAAATTAATATAATGTAGAAATCATCATACATCATTGGGACAGAGCATTTGTAAGATGTGGATAATCAAGATCCTCTATTGGAATATTCATTAGAATGTTCACCTATTGGAAAAAGCAAGTTTTTCCACCTCTCATGGGATTCATAATTTGGAAGAATGATGGTATGATCAAGGAATGCAAAATGTCTAGATGGTTGAAGTACTCTCAATCAAGGAAATTAATTTGATGAAGGAAGCCTAGATGAACAAAGAATCAAGGAGGTATATATGCATATGTTTAATGAATTAACTCATGTCATGATATAGTTGTAGATAACATCGACAGATACTCTACCTCATGAGTATGGTCAAACTAAAATGATCTATTTCATTGGAAAATGTGCATGAAGGCATGGTTCACATGTTGACTAAATAAAATCAACATAATATTTCCTCATATGGATTATGAGGTGGTTGAAAAAGATGAAGTAACCATGTATAGTAGTTGTTGGGAAGAAATTTATGGATAAAGGAAGAATATATTGTGAAAAATGCAGCTATGGTCATGTATAAAAATAAATCAACATCCAAAAACTAGAAGAATTGATCATGGCATCTCCATGGCAAAGGTATGATTACTCTAATGAAATATGAAAAGGAATGAGATCCTTAACGTTTAATATCTTGGAGATGTGTCAATATGTATGCAAGATGTTAATATTGCAACAAGAAGATGTCATGATGAAAGGCCGTCACAAAAGATCATTTTTATTTGATGTTCCTTTTTTGAATAATGTCTTCATGGGATGATATAGGGATACTAAAAGAGAGTAATGGATGCTACCTACAACTGTTACTAAGGTACTAGGATGGAATTTCCTGAAGGAAAAATTATGTGGAAAAGGTAGTTTCATGAAGAAAATCCAGATATGGATTAATAGATCACTTTTTGATGAAAGGAAAGATGACAGGAATGACATATTTCATGAAGGAAAGTGATGGATGGTTAATTCCATATGAATAAGTCCCAAAATATGAAGGCACCATAATGTTGAAGATGAATTTCATGACATCGAAAGAGGGATATCTCCAATAAGTTGAAGGTACCATGATCACCACCAAAGAGTTGTTGTCGTAAAACAAATCCCTGGTTAAGTGGGAGCTTGGACAAGTACCTAGATAAGAGGGACATTGTGTACATTCATTTTATAGGAATGAGTGCATTCATTCATAGGAATGGGTATATCCTCCCTAGTTGAGAGGGATAGATAGACACATCATTCTTGTCTTCACTTTGGACTAAAGAATGGAGGATTGGGTAAGAATATGGAATCTAATACACTTTGAGAATAAGGTATGACATCTAATATAAGAGAATTTATATAGGACTAATATTAATTGAAGACTGGGAATCCAAGATAACAATAGTACTAGAAGGACATACTCTATGAAAACTCGAGTGGGGTATGTTCCTTGATATACAATGATGATGGTGTATATAAGTCATTTGTCTTGCCAGCATTGTGCTATGATCATGTGGAGAGATAGATTTTTTAGTCAAGGTAATTCTATGTGACAATGTTCTTTGGTTTGATGCTAAACAAATGGGTTACCAATCCGACTATTCTTATGAGAGTGTTGAAATTGCAGCAAGAAGAGGCTTCTAATTTCATTTTCCCTTAATTAAATTAGAAGTAAATTGTAATTCCACATCACATGATAGATTGGACGAGTTAACTAAGTCAAGAAGACTAGGTTAGTTTAGGTAATTTGAGTTATGGTTCAAAGTAGAAGCATGCAGAGTGTCTCCTACTTTTTAGGAGCCCCAGTTGAGTTTATTTTGAGTTGTAATTAATTAACTTACTTTGTTTGAGTTAAAATCAGTTTAACTAGTTCTAACTGATGGAGAAACTAGTGAGAGTTCAAGTGAATTAAATCTGATTTAATTCCAATGCAGTGATAAACCAGATAACTAATAATTCACTCATAAATAACTCATTCATGTCAATTCTGAGGAAGACCCAGTTGAGATTAGAGTTAAAGGGAAGAGTATTATCAATTGTTTAATCAGAAAATTGTACAGATGGTTCCTAGAGTCAGAGGAAGAGCCTTGATGTATGGTGCAATAATTATTGCGGAATTTCATTTTTAATATGGTCCTCATTACCCAAGAAAGTATGCAAGAAAATAGGGAATCCTAAGGCCAAGAAATTTTTTATGTATTGAACCAAGCTTTCCTAGCAATCAATGCGATAGACAGAGGTAGTGCAGAGAGCTCTCAAGCCCGAGAGAATCATTGTATTGTTCTCATATTCTTCTACTTATGAAATATATAGATAACGATGTTTTTATATTGGGATTTCCTCGTATAAATATTTTTGTTGTACGATTGAAATTATTTCTCTTTCTTATTCATGTGATTATGCACTCGTAATTGGTTTCCACAATTTGTAGAGTAGATTCAATATTTTTTTTTAGCATAATACAAATATCAGTTCGAATCTACATGGATTTTCTACATGGTATTATAGAAGGAATCACTATAGAATAGAATTTAATATGATATTTTTTTAGCAGGTGAATTGAATTTGCAGATATAAAGTTTGGGACCAATAGTAGGATCAAGATGTATTTATGTGGATTCAGACTTGAAAATGCCCTTAACAGTAGTTCAAATTACATAGCTTGGAAGGAAAATATTGAAGAAATTTTGGAAGATAATGACATGAAGGAGTTTATACATAGTGATATTCCCAGGCCCACAACAAAAAATGCTCAAAAAATGGATGCATGGAAGAAGAATGTAGCAAAGGCAAGAAGGATTCTATTGGAAGGAGTTATCTATCATATTGTCTCATATATCCATGGAAACAAAAATCCATATTCTATGTGGAAGACCTCAAAATATTTTTTCTTAGAAAAAAATGAGCACATGATGCTAATGCTGAAGGACAAGCTTGGAAATATCAATATGGTGAAGGGCGACACAATAAAAAAGTACTTGACCAAGTTCACTCAATGTCAGTATGAGCTTGGAAGTGTTGGTGTTACAATTTATGAGGATGATATGGTGAGCCTAACACTTCTAGGCCTTCTAAAGAGCTAGAACAACTACCATGATTCGGTGAATGGGAGGGAGAAGCTATCAAAGTGGGAGTGATTATGGTCTGACTTGGTACAAGAAGATATACCATTATGGAAGCAATGCCAAAATTAGAATAAAAGAGATATCAACGCCTTATAAATCAGCCACTTTGAGGGGGAAACCTCCTTTACATTACATAAATTAACAATTCTTGGATGATTCAAATGAAAAAACCTCCTTTCTATATATAGGAGTCCATGGAGTCACAATATAATCCTAGCCTACTATGATAATAATGTAAGGGCACAATAATAACAATAGTGGGGATTTATGGCACACAATAATAACAATGTGGGGATTACAGGGGTACAAAAATAACAATAAGGGTGTTACACTAACAACAATAGGGGACTACACTAGTAATATAGGGACCTAAAATTCCCATTTCCTTCAAAAAAGTGTTGTCCTCAATGCTTGAGTAGCTCTGGATGCTTTTGTATAAAATTATCATCCTCCCATGTGTAATCTTCATTGTGTAAGTTCTTCCACTTGATGAGATACTCTGAAATTGATCGATTTCATAGCTATTGAGTTCTTGTTTCCGTGATTGCTTCAGGTTCTAATATGATTTTTCCTTCCTCATAAAGTTTTGGCAATATTATTTGAACTAGAATTTTGTCACCAAAAACCTTCTTTAAGCATGAAGCATGGAAAATTGGGTGCACTCGAGAAGAAGAAGGAAGCTCTAATTTGTATTCCATAGTACCAATATTTTACAACACCTTGTAAGTGCCATAGTAATTTGATGATAATTTATTATCCTTATTAGATTTCTTGAGGGACATTTGTTTGTATGGTTGTAGCCATACAAATACCCTGTTTCCTACATTAAAAAATTATCTCGCTACGATGTCGATTTGCTTGTTGTTTCATTCGATTTTGTGCAAAATTTAGGTTATCCTTTAAGAGTTGGAGAACTTGTTGTTGATTCTCAATGTGATCTTCCACTGCTTGAACCTTAGAATTTTCTCTTAAATATGATCTGATGGGCGGTGGATGATATCCATGAAGTGCCATAAATGTGGTCATTTTTGCTACAGTATGGAAGGAAGTGCTATACCACCATTCAACCAGAGGTAACCACTTGAACTATTGTGTTTTTTTATCAGATACAAAATAATGAAGACATCCATTCAAACATTTGTTCACTATCTCATTTTTCCCATCAGATTGAGGATGATAAAATGAGCTATGGGCTAGTTTAGTACTCAAACAAGAAAATAATTATGTCCAAACATTTCTAGTGAAAATGGGATCTCTATCGCTTACAATAATCCCTGTGTTTCCATGTATATTTTGAACTGTTTCCATAAATGCAGTAGCAACTGTACTTACCTTAAATGGATGAGATAATGCACAAAAGTGTGCATACTTGGTAATTCTATAAAATACCACCATGATGACACTCTTTCCTTTTGACTTAGGTGAACGTGTGATAAAGTCCATTGAAACCTCCTCCGAACATTGAATTGGAATGGGTAAAGGTTGTAGCTGTAACGTCTCTCTCTCTGAACCTCCTAAATCACTTGAAAAAAAAAATTCTTGACAGATTTATACTTCACATCTCTTATACGTTTATCCTCATACCGGTCAGGCCTGAACCATTTTTAATACATTATATATACTGTCCAATTTCACATAACAAGGTTATCAATCCATAGTTATATCTATAAAATTTTCCACTATTTATATGTACACACCAACATGTATACATCTATATCAATTTCTATTTATACATCTATATATTATCAATGCCAAACTTTAAAGTTTGCATCCATGGAAATGTAAGATTATTTTCGAGTGGTGTAATTTATACTCCAAACATTTGTATAAACTTACGCCCCAATCATTATATGACTTTAGTCATATGTTATCATGGTTATTAGTTCTTTGATCGAGTAACTACCCGGACAATTACATATACGTTTACTCTCACCTCTTAAATACTATACGTCCCATCCCCTTTGAGTGGTCGACCTCTATCGAGGGGGTTTTTAAATATATTCGTATACATATCGGAGGGGTAGATATTATATTTCGATTTATGGTTTGAAACCACAGTCCCATACCTCAGGTCAAAGCGAGTCGATCTTCCGCTTTTAATTGTCCATACGCCCTATGGTTATGACTGTTTGCATAAGTCGATTTCCTTACCATATCCAGCGCCGAAAGTGGCAACAATGATCCTCGGCGAGTGTGTATGGGGTTTTGATCTCTCGGCGGTAGGGTGTGGAGGCGAGTACTGCCCATAGTAAATACCAGAGTGATCGTAGCCACGATTTTTACAGCATTATAGGCTGGGGTCGTATCTCCATTTATTGCTCACTAGTGTTTTTCTTAAATACGTTAACCGGACCTGTTGACACATCACCGGTATTGAATCTACAAGGATTGCCATGGGACCGAAATGTTGGGCCTGGCATGCATTTGACAGTAGAGTGGTCTACTCGAGCGTTTTACTTCAACCGACCTCGAACCCTGTTCACTCATCATTTTTGCCGCCAAATCCCTCTTGGGATTTCATCGTCCTCTGTTAGTGATTCATTAATTTCCAATTTTCCAGCGCTCTCCACGCCATTGCTGAGTCTTATCGCTTGTAGGTTTTGTTAGGGTTTCCATCTATGGGATTTAACACCGTTCGAATGCCACATTTCCCACATCCGCAGCCCTGTGAAATGCTTTCTTCGTGCACCGTTGCATTCTGGAGATCATGTCTTTGATTGTTCTTACAGTGGTTTTCGGCTCCTACCCTTTCGTCTGTATGTTGTTTAAACTGTAGCCGCTTTTCCTTTCATTTTCTTATTGGTACTTAGGGTTAACTGAAATTCTTTTCTTGACCAGACACGGTCTCTTGATTTCATATCTACACCGGGGTTCAGTTATGTCTCTAATTTACTCTGAATCCCCTTATTATTTTCAGCAATGCGCTTTTTACTACTACAAATGGTTATCATTGCGCAGAAGCTCCTGGTTTTCAAGCCTGAGCTCCAGAATGGTTGTCCTTCATGGGAAATAGTTGGATTTGTTTAATTCAAAACTGGCAGCCACTACCCTAACACTGGAGTCGGGGAATTCTTATCGGTCTACTATGGTTCAGGCTTCTTTTCCAGACGCTGGCTTTAGAGCGATTCGATTTCAGGGTATGTTATTTCCATTTGAGACTTTGTCTACTGGCTATTCCTTCCTTTTATATTTTTAGCTACTCATACCTCATTAGTTTCCTCCCTTGCAGTTAACCAGAATACATGGCTACGACTTTCTACTGCAACGCTTTAAGCTTCTGACAAGGTTTGCTCTTAATTCATGTAACATTTTTACCCCTACTTTTGACGAGGTTTTTTCCTCACGTCCCACTCAGTAAATTCGTTCGAGTTTGGCGTGGCCTAACAGGCACTGCTTCTCGAACCTAAATGTAATTTCTTTTGTGATCTTCGTTCTAGCTACGGTTTAGGTACCGCATATTGCGTCTCTATTTCTTGTTTTAATTTGTTCGGGTATCATATTGTAACTGTAACACGATTGCAAAGCATTTATGCTATAAAATAGTTCATACCATCGAACCCAGCTCATATCCTATGGAGAAATTCTTGGCCGGAACTTAACCCAGTTTACTCGAACGACATCCGGCAATACACAAAGGTATCTTTTTGATCGATTCTTGTTTCGTTTATGTTAATGATGACCAGTAGTGCCGCTTTAAACTTTACTAATTTATGTATGACTATAAAAATAGCTTTAGTGCGCCAGGGTGCTTTAGTTTTACAGGTATATAAAGGTTGTGTAAAAGAATGTAGCTTAATACTGTTTACTCCCTAAACCCCTTTAACTCGAATACTCAACTGGTTGTAGAATTTTTTTTGTTTATTTTGGTTATGTATCGTTCCGCACTAATACTCATTATGGTCCATCAAATGGTATAGGTACCCTCGCACGTGAGGTGGCCTCGTACTGAGTTTATTGTTTGTACTGATAGGTTAATTGGTGCGTGTGGCGCCATGATGCAAAGCTCATAATATCTTCCTTTCCACACTGTTATAATCTTAGTTTCCTGACGATATGAGAATTGACCTATGCATCTGAAATAATTTTTTTTATTTGTTTTTATTCAGCCTGCAACTTTTACAATCGTATCCATACCGAGCATTTTAAAATTTTAGGAATTATTTTGTAATGTTCAATATACTTGTTTTAACGCACTACCTCTCACTATATTCAACATTAGGCTTAACTAGGCATTGTAATTTACCCATATAAAATCTTTGGCTACAGTGTATATGATTAAAAGAAGAAGATAGGATTTACTCATTGCATACTGGCATACCTCACCGTCATATGAACATATGCTACTAAAATACTCTGTTCGTATTCTCCAAAAGAAATCGTATGGGTAGAATTATTCCATCACATTTGCTAATGATTCGGTAAAGTAGTGTTGACCAGGTAACTCACAGTTGTAATCACTTTAAAATTTCAGTACTACGATGCAGTTCAATCCTCAATAGAAATTAGAATTTCAATTACTAGCTGTAACACAGTGTTGTTTATTCTGGCTCTTGAGTATTAATACAGAAAGTAGGAATTTAATATCTGGTTTACTGAATCATGTTCATGTTAGAATATGACTAAGATTAAGGCAACTCAAACCAAAATTGTCATCTGTGAGGGACTATGTATTCCCAGATTTAAACCACTTAGGTTTAGAGATTCTGGTGGATTCCTCATCACAGATTTTAAACTTTACAACCATACAGAATTATGAGATGAATGTCTTATACCTAATTCTGTTAAATATAAAATTATATACTAATATTCATAAACTTTTATATGTAGCCAATTCATCCTTTTTAACAAAATCAATTTCAGAAAATTTCAAGAAGACATACCACAGATGAGTTAGACCAACCTCCCAACCTTAGAGTTCTTTTGTCTCCCAGAACTCACCCCCGAGCTAAGATCACCTCCACCACAGATCAACCTCTGATCTGTTTAGGAGCAGCTTATTTAAGCTAATATTTCCCCATAGCCTATTTCTAATTCTGCGTCCAGAATAGCAGGATGCTTTTCTTCCTGTTTTCCTAGGCTTCCCATCTTAGGGATTCTTTAAAGTTGTTTTATGCTTTTCATCAGCTTTTCCACCTTTTCACCTCTTCCCAACTACTTTCCTCATCATTGGGGAAATTTAGATCCTTCCTCAAATCTAAATTAGTAATAATTCCTTTCAAGGATTTTTTTGAAAGATTGTGGGGATTAGTTGCATTATCCATCCTCATGGATTTGGCAAGTGATCTCATAATCTCATTTTTTGTCAATATGCACATCATCCTTTTTATTTATTTATGCAAATTAAATATTTAATTACATTCATAAAATACTTATCCTTTGGGGTCCACTCCCCTCAGGATTTAAGTTCAAGTGTCTAGCTTTGAAATGCAACACATAAATTGGGGGTGTTACATATTCCCCTTCTGAAAATAAACACCGTCCTCGGTGTTGTTATTTAATTACTAGAGTTCATTTTTCAAACAAAAATGGATATCTTTCCAGCATTTCAGCTTCTCTTTCCCAGGTAGCCTCTTCAGCAGTAAAGTGCTTCCATTTCACTTTTACTCTGGCTACTGTTCTGTTTCTCAACTCAATCTCTTCCCGCTCCAATATTTGAAGCAGTTATGGCAGAAACTCCCCTTCTGGTTCCACCTGTACAACATTCCAATCAACTATGTGAGAAACATCATGCACATATATTTTTAATAATGGCACATGAAACACATCATGAACTCTAACATGGGGTGGTAAGGCCAGCTTATAAGCCACTGGTCCCACCCTTTCTAATACTTCAAAAGGACCACAATATCTAGGAGCCAGTTTTGTACAACTGCCAGCATAAAGTGTGCTCTTTTTGGGTTTAATGCGCAAATACACATGATCCCCTACTTTAAATTCTCGGTGCACTCATTTCTTATCAGCATAACTTTTATGGCGATCTTGTGCTGTCTTGATGTTTCTTTGTATTTGTTTAACAATTCTTTCCAATTCTTGTAAAGCATCGGGTCCCAACTGCAGTTTATCTTCTGGCTGGCTCCAGCTCAAAGGAGTTCGACACTTTCTTCCATAGAGTGCCTCAAATGGACTCATTTTTATGGAGGATTGATAGCTGTTATTATAGGCAAATTCAACTAAATGAAAGTAGTCTTCCCATTTCGAAGGCCTATCCATTACATACATTCTTAGCATATCCTCCAAAATCTGATTCGTTCTCTCTATTTGACCATATGTCTGAGGGTGATAAGCAGTACTAAAATTCAGTTTAGTACCCATCCCTCCAAATAGTCCTTTCCAAAAAGCTGCTGTAAACTTAGCATCCCGGTCTGAAACAATGACTTTTGGGACTCCACGTAGTCTTACTATTTCTTTTAAAAACACTTCTGCTACCTGGGCTGTCCCAAAAGTAGAATTTACAGGTATGAAGTGGGCAGCTTTTGTTAGAGTATCTACAACTACCATTGCAGAATCATGCTGGTATTTTGTTTTTGGTAATCCTGTGATAAATTCCATGGAAACTGTGTCCCATTTCCATTCTGCAATCGGTAAAGGGTTTAAAAGACCTACTGGATGTTGATGCTCAACTTTGACGAGTTGACATTCCATGCATCTACTTAAATATTCTGCTACATCTCTTTTCATTCCTGGCCAGAACAACCTTTTTTTCAGGGCTGTTAGCATCTTTTGGTATCCTGGATGTCCTGCATATGGCTGTTTGTGATATTCATCCAGAATTTCCCTTTTTAATGACTCTACATTGTGAATATACAACTTATTTTTATAACATATCAGCCCATTTTGGTTTTGAGTGAAACCAGTTTTCTCCTTTTTCTGTAGTTTCACTAATAATATTTCATAATCTAGATCTTGATTTACTGCTTGTCTCACCAACTCTTCTACTTCGATCTGGGCGCTGCTTCCCAGGCTGTTTATATTCTGACAGGCATTCCGGATTAATGCATCAGCAACTTTATTTTCTTTTCCCTTGATATGTTTTATGTCCATATCAAATTCACTTAGGAAGGACAACCATCTCGCTTGTCGGGCATTCAAATCAGCCTAAGAAAAGAAATATTTGAGACTAATATGATCAGTCATCCATGTAAACTTTTTTCCAAGAAGATAGTGCCGCCACATTTTCAAAGCATGGATAACAGCTGCTAATTCTAAATCATAGGCACTATAATTCTGTTCATGTATTTTCAGTTTCCTAGACTCATAGGCTATAACTGAATTTTCCTGCAAGAGGACTCCTCCCAACCCTTCTCGACAAGCATATGTACACACAACAAACTCTTTATCAGGATCTGCAATCTTTAAGATAGGAGTTGTAGTGAGTTTTAGTTTTAACTGGTCAAAGCTGTGTTGGCATTTGCTTGTCCACTCAAATTTGACACCCTTTATTTGCAATGAAGTTATGGGATGTGCTAGGGCAGAAAATATCTCCACAAATCTGCGATAATAGCCTGAAATCCCCATAAACAACCTTATTGCTGAAACATCTCTTGGTACAGGCCATTCCTTTATAGTCTTTATCTTTTCAGGATCAACAACAAGACCCTGGTTGGAGATAATATGGCCCAAGTATTGAATCTTATCCTTATAAAATTCACATTTGCTGAACTTGCATATAGCTGGTTTTCTTTCAGAGTCTATAACACTATTCGCAAATGTTCTCTATGTTCCTCCTCATTTTTGGAGTAGACCAAAATATCATCTATGAACACAAGAACAAATTTATCCAAGTATTTATGTAACACACTGTTCATCAAACACATAAATGTGGCCGGGGCATTCGTTAATCCAAAAGGTAGGACTACAAATTCGTAGTGTCCATACCAGGTTCAAAAAGCTATTTTGCTGATGTCTTCTTCTTTGATTCTGAGCTGGTGATACCCAGTTCTTAAGTCAATCTTAGAAAAGACTGAAGCTCCTCTCACCTGATCAAAAAGATCATCAATCCTAGGTAGAGGATACCTATTCTTAATGGTTAACTTAGTCAATTGGCGATAGTCAATGCACATCCTGAAAGTTCCATCTTTCTTTTTCACAAATAATACCGGGGCTCCCCAAGGGGACACACTTGGTCTAATATAACCTTTATCTAACAATTCTTGCAATTGCATCCTCAATTCCATAAGTTCAGGAGGACTCATTCGATAAGGGACTTGGGAAACAGGTGTTGCTCCCGGCACCAAATCAATGGTAAAGTCAATTTCTCTTCTGGGGGGAAGGTGAGGAATCTCCTCTGGAAAGACTTCTTTAAATTCCCTTACTACCGGTAACTCATTCAGCATATTTTCTCCACTTTTTGATTCTAATTCCTCCACTTGTACTGCATAAACTGGGTATCCCTCTCCAGCAATCCGTTTTAATTGTAGTGTTGATATTTGCCTTACAGCAATGGATTTCGGTTTCCCTCTGAGAGTGAAAGGTTTTCCTTCTTCATCTACACACTGCAGGGTTTTATCCTAGCAGTTCATCAGGGCTTTCTTCTTTTCCAGCCAGTCCATTCCAATCAGTAAATCATAAGAACCCAGAGGCAGTATATTTAGATTTACTTCTGTTGAAAAATCATTTAATTTGATTGCTATTTTGGGTAATTTATGTGTTACCTTTCTCTTAGTTCCAGTGGCCAGCTGTACCAACCATGATTGCGGAAATTTTTCAGGTTTAATATTATATTTTTCTACAATTCCAGGACTAATATAACTCAAAGAAGCACCCGGATCAATCAAAACAGTAATAGGTAAGTCAGAAATCTTACCCTCCATTTCCACCATGGTTGCTTGATGTTCTGCTTGGCGATTTTCCAATGCTGCACTGATAGTGGGTATATTTCTGGCTATGTCGTTTACTGTTGTAGCTTCTCTCTCTCTCCTGATCATATGAATGGTTCGATGAGGACAGCCCCTCAGAATATGGGGTTCTCCACAGCCCCAACATTTCAGCGGTTCTTTCATTCTAACTGTCCCTTCCTTTTTACTGTCTCCATCTATTGGTTTGGAAACTACTTGGGACTGAGCAGTTTGGCTCTCTTTGGGTTTATTAAACTTTTTCCGCTGATGATCTCTGCCAAAATTCCTTAAATATGCTGGTTTTGGTCTTTTCCCCTTGAACTCACCTTTGTTTACCCAGCTTTTTCCTTGCTCAGACTTTCCTTTAAACTGCTGATAGCATAATCTGGCTTTTCTAACCGCTTCATCCATGGTCTTTGGGTTGTCGAATTCAATTTTCTCTTTGTATATAGTAGGTAAACAATTCAGAAACCTTTGTAGTTTTGCCTTTTCTTCCCTAATATAGGGTACATATCTCAGAAGATTTGTAAACTTAGTAACAAACTCATCAATAGTGAGCTGTCCCAGTCTAAGTTCATGAAATTCCTTGGCTTTATCATCATAATAACGCTCATTCAGATAGCGATTTTTGAACTTTACCTGGAAATCTTCCCAGGTCACTGTCTTTTCATCAATGGCATGAACCATTTTCGTCTCCTCCCACCACAAGGTAGCTTTACCTTGTAACTGGTAAACAGCTAACCTGGCCTTCAGATTGCTCTCGTATTCATAAAGTTGGAAATACTTAATCATGTTTAGCAACCATGCTTCAGCATCTCCCTCCTTCTCCCCATCATAGGAAGGAGGTTTGATCTTCCGAAATTCTCCCTGTAATTCCTTTTTCTATTTATACTGATGCCTAGCAGCATCATCGTCATCTGACTCATCAATCTTTCTCTTTCCGGAACCTTCACCTTCTTGGTGGTTCCGAGAAGTTAGTTCTCTGATGAGCTTTTCCTGTTCTTTACTAGCTGAGGACAATTTATCATTTTGGTTTCTCAGCTCAGCCAATTCTTGCTGCAACCTATGCAAGATGGCCATCACCGGGGCATTGGGATCTGGCGTACTAAACTCGTCACACAGATCCACGTAAATCTCTTCCCCTTCTGCCATTCCAGCTCCACACTACATCACACATTACCAGTTAGTAAAAAAAAAAAAAAATTCCACAATATTGATTTTTTTTTTTCCTATACTGCAAGAATGAGCACACATAGACAGCCCAACTTTCTAACTTGGGCTCTGATACAATTTGTAACGTCTCTCTCTCTGAACCTCCTAAATCACTTGAAAAAAAATTTCTTGACAGATTTATACTTCACATCTCTTATACGTTTATCCTCATACCGGTCAGGCCTGAACCATTTTTAATACATTATATATACTGTCCAATTTCACATAACAAGGTTATCAATCCATAGTTATATGTATAAAATTTTCCACTATTTATATGTACACACCAACATGTACACATCTATATCAATTTCTATTTATACATCTATATATTATCAATGCCAAACTTTAAAGTTTGCATCCATGGAAATGTAAGATTATTTTCGAGTGGTGTAATTTATACTCCCAACATTTGTATAAACTTACGCCCCAATCATTATATGAATTTAGTCATATGTTATCATGGTTATTAGTTCGTTGATCGAGTAACTACCCGGACAATTACATATACGTTTACTATCACCTCTTAAATACTATACGTCCCATCCCCCTTGAGTGGTCGACCTCTATCGAGGGGGTTTTTAAATATATTCGTATACATATCGGAGGGGTAGATATTATATTTCGATTTATGGTTTGAAACCGCAGTCCCATACCTCAGGTCAAAGCGAGTCGATCTTCTGCTTTTAATTGTCCATACGCCCTATGGTTATGACTGTTTGCATAAGTCGATTTCATTACCATATCCAGCGCCGAAAGTGGCAACAATGATCCTCGACGTGTGTGTATGGGGTTTCGATCTCTCGGCGGTAGGGTGTGGAGGCGAGTACTGCCCATAGTAAATACCAAAGTGATCGTAGCCACGATTTTTACGGCATTACAGGCTGGGGTCGTATCTCCATTTATTGTTCATTGGTGTTTTTTCTTAAATACGTTAACCGGACTTGTTGACACGTCGCCGGTATTGAATCTACAAGGATTGCCATGCGACCGAAATGTTGGGCCTGGCATGCATTTGAAAGTAGAGTGGTCTACTCGAGCATTTTACTTCAACCGACCTCAAACCCTGTTCACTCATCGTTTTTTCCGCCAAATCCCTCTTGGGATTTCATCGTCCTCTGTTAGTGATTCATTAATTTCCAATTTTCCAGCGCTCTCCACGCCATTGCTGAGTCTTATCGCTTGTAGGTTTTGTTAGGGTTTCCGGCTATGGGATTTAACACCGTTCGAACGCCACATTTCCCACATCCGTAGCCCTGTGAAACTCTTTCTTCGTGCACCCCTGCGTTCTGGAGATCATGTCTTCGATTGTTCTTACAATGGTTTTCGGCTCCTACCCTTTCGTTTGTATGTTGTTTAAACTGTAGCCGCATTTCCTTTCATTTTCTTATTGGTACTTAGGGTTAACTGAAATTATTTTCTTGACCAGACACGGTCTCTCGATTTCATATCTACACCGGGGTTCAGTTATGTCTCTAATTTACTCTGACTCCCCTTATTATTTTCAGCGATGCGATTTTTCCTTTTGCAAATGGTTATCATTGCACAGAAGCTCCTGGTTTTCAAGCCTGAGCTCCGGAATGGTTGTCCTTCGTGGGACATAGTTGGATTTGTTTAATTCAAAACTGGCAGCCACTACCCTAACACCGGAGTCGGGGAATTCTTATCGGTCTAATACGGTTCAGGCTTCTTTTCCAGACGCTGGCTTTAGAGCGATTCAATTTCAGGGTATGTTATTTCCATTTGAGACTTTGTCTACTGGCTATTCCTTCCTTTTATATTTTTAGCTACTCATACCTTGTTATTTTCCTCCCTTGCAGTTAACCAGAATACATGGCTACGGCCTTCTATTGCAATGCTTTAAGCTTCTGTCAGGGTTTGCTCTTAATTCATGTAACATTTTTACCCCTACTTTTGACGAGGTTTTTTCCTCACGTCCCACTCAGTAAATTTGTTCGAGTTTGGCGTGGCCTAACAGGCACTGCTTCTTGAACCTAAATGTAATTTCTTTTGTGATCTTCGTTATAGCTACGGTTTAGGTACCGCATATTGCGTCTCTATTTCTTGTTTTAATTTTTTCGGGTATCATATTGTAACTGTAACACGATTGCAAAACATTTATGCTATAAATAGTTCGTACCATCGAACCCAGCTCATATCCTATGGAGAAATTCTTGGCCGGAACTTAACCCAGTTTACTCGAACGACGTCCGGCAATACACAGAGGTATCTTTTTGATCGATTCTTGTTTCGTTTATGTTAATGATGACCAGTAGTGCCGCTTTAAACTTTACTAATGTATGTATGACTATAAAAATAGCTTCAGTGCGTCAGGGTGCTTCAGTTTTACAGGTATATAAAGGTTGTGTAAAAGAATGTAGTTTAATACTGTTTACTCCCTAAACCCCTTTAACTCGAATACTCAACTGGTTGTAGAATTGTTTTTGTTTCTTTTGGTTATGTATCGTTCAGCACTAATACTCATTATGGTTCATCGAATGGTATAGGTACCCTCGCACTCGAGGTGTCCTCGTACTGAGTTTATTGTTTATACTGATAGCTTAACTGGTGCATGTGGCGCCATGATACAAAGCTCATAATATCTTCCTTTCCGCACTGTTATAATATTAATTTCATGACGATATGAGAATTGACCTATGCGCCTGAAATAATTTTTTTTATTTGTTTATATTCAGCCTTCAACTTTTACATTCGTATCCATGACATTTCCGAGATTTCAGAATTATTTTGTAATGTTCAATATACTTGTTTAACGCACTACCTCTCACTATATTCAACATTAAACTTAACACAGGCATTGTAATTTACCCATATAAAATCTTTGGCTACAGTGTATATGATTAAAAGAAGAAGATAGGATTTACTCATTGCATACTGGCATACCTCACCGTCATATGAACATATGCTACTAAAATACTCTGTTCGTATTCTCCAAAAGAAATCGTATGGGTAGAATTATTCCATCACATTTGCTAATGATTCGGTAAAGTAGTGTTGACCAGGTAACTCACAGTTATAATCACTTTAAAATTTCAATACTACGATGCAGTTCAATCCTCAGCAGAAATTCGAATTTCAATTACTAGCTGTAACATAGTGTTGTTTATTCTGGCTCTTGAGTATTAATACAGAAAGTAGGAATTTAATATCTGGTTTACTGAATCATGTTCATGTTAGAATATGACTAAGATTAAGGCAACTCAAACCAAAATTGTCATCTGTGAGGGACTATGTATTCCCAGATTTAAACCACTTAGGTTTAGAGATTCTGGTGGATTCCTCATCACAGATTTTAAACTTTACAACCATACAGAATTATGAGATGAATGTCTTATACCTAATTCTGTTAAATGTAAAATTATATACTAATATTCATAAACTTTTATATGTAGCCAATTCATCCTTTTTAACAAAATCAATTTCAGAAAATTTCAAGAAGACATACCACAGATGAGTTAGACCAACCTCCCAACCTTAGAGTTCTTTTGTCTCCCAGAACTCACCCCCAAGCTAAGATCACCTCCACCACAGATCAACCTCTGATCTGTTTAGGAGCAGCTTATTTAAGCTAATAGTTCCCCATAGCCTGTTTCTAATTCTGCGTCCAGAATAGTAGGATGCTTTTCTTCCTGTTTGCCTAGGCTTCCCATCTTAGGGATTCTTTAAAGCTGTTTTATGCTTTTCCTCATCTTTTCCAGCTTTTCACCTCTTCCCAACTACTTTCCTCATCATTGGGGAAATTTAGATCCTTCCTCAAATCTAAATTAGTAATAATTCCTTTCAAGGATTTTTTGAAAGATTGTGGGGATTAGTTGCCTTATCCATCCTCATGGATTTGGCAAGTGATCTCATAATCTCATTTTTGGTCAATATGCACATCATCCTTTTTATTTATTTCTACAAATTAAATATTTAATTACATTCATAAAATACTTATCCTTTGGGGTCCACTCCCCTTAGGATTTAAGTTCAAGTGTCTAGCTTTGGAATGCAACACATAAATTGGGGGTGTTACAGTAGCAGACTCATCGTATTAATTGTCTCAAATTTATTTTGTTGTGAAAATAAACATTTAGCCACAAAATTTTGAATATAAGATTTAAGGCCATCCCCAAAAAAATATTTTTTCACCCTGTGGTAAGTTTTTAAAAATCCTTAGTGTCCTCCTATGGGAGAGGTGTGCAATTCCAAAAGAATATTTTGTTTTAGTTGAGAATTATTACAAAGATACAAGTGATATTTGTACCATATGGAATCAATTTTAAAACTAAGTGTATCAAATGTACTGGGATCTTGCTGCAACTTTTGAATGCATGTCCATAGTTATTTGTAATTATTCCATTCCTCCCTTGCTTCGGTTATCCAATCTGGTTGGATAATAGAAATGGCACAAAGCAATGCTTCCACCTCTTCATCCTTTCTTGAGATTGCATCTGCAACAACATTTAGCTTCCCTTTTATGTATATGATTTAAAAGTCATAACTGAACAACTTTGTGACCCATTTTTGCTGCTCTTCTGAAGATAATATTTATTCCAAAAAGTATTTAAGACTATCATGATAATTTTTTACTTTGAAGTGTCTTACCATTAGGTAAGGTCACCATTTCTTTAGTGCATGTAGTATTGCCAACATTTACTTCTCATAAATAGATTTCTGTAAAAACTTTCCTTTGATTGAAATACTTTCAAAAGTAATGGGTCTACCTTCTTGCATTAAAATAGCACCAATTCCATTTCCTGAGGCATCACATTCCACAATAAAATGTTTTGAGAATTATAGCATAGCTAAGACTAGTGCTAGGCACTTTGCCTCTTTGAGATGTTCAAAGGCTGTAGTTGCTTTAGGAGTCCATGAAAATTCATCTTTCTTCAATAATTTTGTTATAGGTCCTGGTATTCTCCCATAATTCTTAATAAACTTGCGATAATACCCTGTTAACCTGAGAAATCCTCGCAACTACTTTATGGTTGTGGGGACTTTCCATTCCTTAATGGCTTTAATTTTGTTAGGGTCTACCTTAGCACCCTCCTAAGATACAATATGACCCAGATATTCCTCCTCTTGTACTCCAAACAAACATTTGGATGTTTTTGCATATAATTGTTTCTCCTCCAATAGTTTGAGCACCCTATCAACATGTTGAACATGATCCTTCCAAGACCAGTTATGGATTAGTATATCATCAAAAAATACTAACAAAAATTTTATAAGGAATGGTTTAAAAATGGAATTCATCAACCCTTGAAATGTAGAAGTTGCATTGGTAAGGCCAAAAGGCATGACCAAAAATTCATAATGACCTTCATGAGTTCAAAATGTTGCTTTCAGAATATCTTCAGTCTTCATTCTAATTTGATGTTATCCTAAATGAATATACAACTTGGTAAAATAAATTTCTTCAACTAATTGTTACACATCATTTTTTCACCATCCTTACAATCCCTCATCCCATACATTGGAGGACTATTCCCATGACCTGTGAATAGTAAAATGTCTTGAAAACACCTTGATGGCATCCTTCTGCATAAGGGCAAGAATTCTCTTGAAGAACATTTCCTCATGAAATCACTAAAAACATATGTTTGGGAATTGGCGCGAGCAACCAGTTCATCCCTCACGCTAATGAGGAAAATATACACTAGAGGTCGCGCCACTTGGCGCTCTGTCCCTGTATTGTACCTGCGCCAACCTACTTTGGATTTTTTTTTAACAAATTGGAGGCGGAAGTTTCCTTTAACCACCTTAGGAATGAATCATTGCAAGTGGTTAAACTCGATGAACCACATATCTCTGCCTTTAGGAAATGGTTGATGGAAAATTCTAAGAGGATAGGACTCCCCCCCATGATTATAGGGATCCTAACCTCTCCTTATCCCTCTATAAAATCTCACCCTCTCTATTTGCAAGCTAGCTGAACATTTGGGAGGAAAACTACAGTTGAGCGACTATTAAAAGCAGAGCTAAGGAGAAGCTCGTAAGAGAGAGAGCCTTGTCTAAATTCCTGACAAGCTTTGTGAGACACGCTCCACTAGAAGCCCTCCTAAAGGAAGAACGCAATGTCAAAACTCAGTTGTAATATTTCTTTCACATTTTAATATATGCTCGACTATGTTATTGGTTCCATTGTTGTATCACTTATCTGTGTAATGCAATTTGATTCAATATTTTCCAACTGATTGATAGTTACATGTTTGAATTATTACGTTTTATGTTGTCGTTTCTTCTCTGCATGTGTACAAATGTCCGGACATGGTGAGCGTAAAGATTGTGATCTGTCAAGCTAGGAACGAGAAGAAATGCTTTTTCTTTGACAACAATGGCGTAGGACTTGAGGTAGGCTATCTATCGTAGCTTTGTCTTTTGTAACTAGGAATTGATATCGTAGCGTGTTTTTTTTGTTGCTAGACCCACTCTAGGGCTAGTGGGATCACCTCTGTCTGCAGAGGGGATTTACCTCTCCAACAAATTAGTGACTCCACTGGGGATCAGTGCGAGTTTGGCTTTCGTCCTATAGATCATCTTATTGGTATTTTATTTCTTAGCTTTCATTTCTAATTATCTTTGCTGAGTCTAAGATCCCTGTTCAACCCCAGAGGATCAATTTGACCTCCATTTTTCCAAAATTTCCATCTTTCCAAGGGTAGCTTGATTGGCATGGATTCCAGCTTGACAGTCGCACCAGCTAGTGCTAGTTGCCAGTTTATCACTCGCGCCATCCCTTGCCTGGTGCGGATTACAGCCATACAGTCACGTCAACTCCTGTAGGTGCTAGGGTTTTCCCTGTTTTGGAGTTTTTGGTCCATATTGGTGTCTCTGGATATTTTCTTAGCTTTATTTGAATGCTTTGGGTTTGTTTTTGACTGGGAATAGCCCTTATCCTTAAGTTGTTTTCCCTTTTTCTCTCAGTTTTTCTTTTCAGCCTTAGGTTTTCTAGGTACTTCAACCTGCTGAGCCTCCAGTGGGAGTTTCAGGTCCTTGGTTTCCTAGTCAACTTTTTTTCTGCTTTTTTGCATTCAACTTCTTGGATACATTTGAGTGATTGCGTTAATTGAGTGATTGTCCTCTCTTTCGTTCATTTTTTCTTTCATCACTCCAGGCCTAGATTACATGGCTTGTTTGGGTCTCTTTTGAGGTCTTTCTTTGATTTGAGGGATTTCGTCATTGATTTGTGTCTTGTTGGGCTTGTTTTGAGTTAAGTGAAATTGTTTTGTTTCAGTTCTCGCTTCACCATTCTCAAATCTATGTTTTGATTTATTTATCATATTATTTAGTTCACTTGCTCTGATATATTGAAAAATGCAAAAAAAAAAAATTGCATTCTTGATTAGCATAGTGAAAATTGGAAAATCTTTCACAGTTCTAGCATTATATAATTCTAGGGAAGAGTTTTTCAGTTTCATTAGCTTGCATTAGATTCAGTAGTGGATGTTTTTTGTATGTTCATATTATTGCTATCACTTGGAAGCTATTAACCCTCTCGTAGATAGCCTTTCATTGAACGAAATGGTATTTTATGGCATGTAGCTTGCATTTAGGGATTCGTGAGATTCAACATTCGGTAGGACCTTGGAATTGAAACATAAATACAAGATCAACTTTAAAATTTAATGAATTAACCTAAGGCAACATTGAAACCTAACGGAATATTTAGTGGTCTAAGTTATAGATGTGTTCCAGTGTCTTTAAACCTAGTATTTTTCGCTTGCCATCTAGCTTCAGACAGCGCTAGTATGGACTTGTGCTCCCCATACTGTCGAGTATATAAAGACAGACCCCTCTAGGTTGCAATCCTTTTATCCATAGGAAGCCAAGTTTGTCGCCTTGTAACCATGATACACCGAACACAACATTCAGGGACACTACCTGCACGTACGTCAAGTCCTTGGTTGAATTCTCTTTCATTTTATAACAAAGGTGTATGTGGCAGTTCACAGAAACTTGGTACACCCTTCTACCTAGACTACCTGAGCAGTCATTCTTGATCTTTAGTGAATCCATAAATTTGAAAATATCATCGAACACTTGTCCTTTGATGCTCGTTTCAACCTGAAAGAGATAGAGTCACCTTTTTCCTATTTCTCGACTCTTAAAATATGAAACGACAGAGTTTTGTTTCAATGTTTTAAAAATTAACTACCCATGAAATATTTCTGGTTAAAGTTAGTTTCCTTAGGGTGTTGTTTTGAGTTTTTTCTGATGGCAAAGATTTCGGAGTTTAGTAAACTAGGAATCCCTTCTGAACAGAATCCTGGTCCTTTTCCTGCTTTTGGGAATGTTGGTGCTCCTTATATGGCAATGTTGTCCCTGCCTGGTTTAACTGTTGGACTGCCTGTATGGTTATTTTCAACCTCGATGGTCTCGAGTGTTCCATCCACCATACAATCATCTCCTCCACTTAAACAACATCATGTTTCTTCTAAGGTGGACCTCTCCCCTTCTTCACCCATTTCTTCGTCCTCCTCTTCTACTTCACCTTGTGAAAGTCTAGATTCTAGTAACTAGGTGGCTAAGAAGAATAATAAGAAGAAAAGGAAGAGAAATTCAGAAAAGCGAGAGGCTAAGACTACAGCTATTGTGCTTAAGGAACCCCTTGGAGAACCATCCGAACTTCCACAGAAAGTCAAATACTCTTGCATGCTCTGCAAAGGTAACCATTTGATTTTAGGCTACCCTGGTATTCCCAAGGTATTTGAAGCATGGTTTGACAGCTACCCGCCATCGCCTTTGGCTTCTGTAAGTCATATTATTGGCACAAATTTGACTAGCTCTGATAAGGCTCATAAAAAATAGGGCAAGATTACCAATCCCTGAAAGTTGTGTGAAGGGCATCACCCCATTCACCTTTTTCTATACATGGATGAAGCCAAAAGAGTGTTAGACAAATCCACTATTTCTGCATCCTACCTTCCAGCTAGTTATCAGTAGCTTTTTTCGAATCCTTCGCTAGATGATTCCATGATCGATCAAGAGTCATCTTTGGTCGATCCTGCTCCCCTAGAAATTGAAGTTCAGGAATCCATTCCCGACCAACCATTGGTTGAGGAATCAGTCTATCTAACCCCATTTGTGGTTCATCAGGTCTTTTCTGTTAGGAGTGGATCTCATCCCCCTCATGTTCTTCTTGTTTCATCAAATTCTTCGGACTTGGAGAAAGATTCTTCCATCCTTGTAGTCCAAGAAACTGCTCCTTGTACTCCCATGGTGGATGTCTTGGAGGATGATCCTCTTGCTCCGGTAACACCAGGGGACAACCATCTCAGTTCGATGGTATCCCCCCCAAGTAGTTTGGTCGCTTCCTTTGATTGGAGTTGATTTTCCAGATACCGCCTTCTGTCTTACGTGTCTTTCGAGATAATGGTACAAACCTTTGATCTGGTCGTACCCAACACTATTATAGATGAAGGTGCATATTTTAGTATTCTGTCTTGAACTACTTGGAAAGCTTTTGGTTGTCCACCTCTTATGCCTATTACCCAGAATCTGTTGGCTTTTAACAGAGGAACTAGTCAACCATTAGGGATCCTTCCAAAGTTACCTATTACTTTGGGAGGGAAAACTATCCATATAGACGTGATTGTTGTTCCATGCCCCTTAGATTTCAATTTACTCTTGGGGTGTGACTATAATTATGTCATGGGGGCAGTTGTCTCTTCCCTCTTTCGTGTGATCTAATTTCCGTACAAAGGTCGAATCGTGACCATTGATCAACTTTCGTTCTTTGGTCCCGACATGACATCTGGTCCACCATCGTCTCTTCTGGGTATTTATCCGCTGGTTGTATACTCCCCACCGTAGGTTAATTATGTGGCTACCTATCCTGTGCCCACAATTAATGATAGTGGCATTCTGCATCATGTGCTGGGGGCATTGGGTCCTTATTTCCAAGATGTTTTTATCCCATCTGGTGTGGAACTCTTGGAAGCCATGACTTCTTATTCATCATGATGAGTTGTCTTCAGAGAATGGTTCTTTTTCTTGTGTTAAGCTCCTTAAAAAATGAAACAAGTTGGTCAGAGCATAGTTTGTTTTCTTGTGTCAAGCTCCTTAAAAATGAAACAAGGTCCTCGGAGCAGAGTTCGTTTTCTTGTGTCAAGCTCCTTAAAAAATGAAACAAGGTTGTTAGTGCATAGTTCGTTTCCTTGTGTCAAGCTCCCTAAAAAATGAAACAAGATGTCATTAGGATGGTTCGTTTTCTATGTCAACCTCGTTAAAAAATGAATTAGGTCCTGAGGATTGTTCTTTTAATATGTCAACCTCGTTAAAACAATGAAACATGTTCCCGTTCAATTCAAGTCTTTACCAGATATCATAAAATCCCAATCGAGTCTTTCTATTGATCTCATAATTTGAACCTTCACTCCATCTACCGTTCATATGGACTGAAGCTTGGGGGGCATGTACCTCGAATTGAGTCGCCATGCTGGGGGCATGCTTATTTTTTCAAGCATAGTTTGTTTCCATTTCAAGCTTGTGTAAAAATGAAACTGGTTTCAAGCATAGTTTATCTTTGTTTCAAGCTTGTGTAAAAATGAAACCAACTTCAAGTAGATTTTGTTGATTTCAAGCTTGTGTAAAAATGAAACCTTACCATTTTACCTCTTGTGATTGCCATTTTATCAGCCTGTTTTTGCTAGATGAGCCTTGGCTTTCTCACTCCATCGTCACTATCTACTTGGCCGATCATATGCCTTCATTTGGTTGTTTTACTCATTCCTGAGGAACCGCTGCAATGAGTGGTCTTGTTAGCCAGCCTCTTGACCTTTACTTTTTCTGAGTAGTTCCACCATCACCGGAACCAGTAGCTACCCTTAATACCACTCATTCCTCTAGGAGGATTCACCTTTTAGCTCTTTTCTGACTCTCTAAAACTGAAAATATTGCCGAGTCACTTGTCGTTAAATTGGCTGCGAAGTGATATCTACCCAGTATACGCTTATCCCTTTTTCGGGTTGGGATATATTATTTATGAAAAAGGAATACCCTATCTTATCACGACTAGGAGGTTTTCTCAGACACAGTGTTCTACCTTTTCGGATTTGAGGAACTATTTACAAAAAGGGACTGCTGGAATTTTCTCTTTCGCCTTCTTTTCAAACACATCTAAATATGAAAAGATGTTGAGTTCTTCCTTTGTCAGACTTGTTAAAAACTGATGACATCAGACTCCATCACAATGACCTTGCTAGAGTTCCTCCTTCCTAGGGCTCATAAAATGTACTAGGTTGGATTTGTCCAAAGGAAAAACTTACATTGCAAGCACATGCTATGCCCTTCAAGCTTGTTTCGAAAAATAATTGGGGTACTCGCGAGAAATGATGGGGGAAAATGGAACCAAAATCATAGTCGTACCAACAATATATCGCTCTTGAACATGGCACTTGTCTGCATTTGTGTCGGGTTCAGGACATCTCATCTCGTTATCTGCTTGCCTTCATGGGTCTGGGTAATCTCTTTTAACTGCTCATCTGCTCTTTTCAACGTCACCATGATCTCATATCCCTTGATGTCAAATACTACCAAATCCAGTGTCATGCCATCGATATGTTCAATATAAGTTGGCCTCTGCAGTTTTCAACCTCCCTTTGATTCTCTGTTGGTCTTGATTCACAAACATCATGTTCCTCTGTCTCGTGTCGATGATGTGGGAAACATTATGGCCCACCTTCGATCAAGGTCACTTCCTGTCGACTCCAACTCATTATCCAAGAAGTTGATCTAGAGACTCCCTTTAGGTACCTTGGAGCCTGCATGCCTCAATGCCAGGTTCTTTGCACTCGACGTAAGGTCCACATCATTGGCCTTCAATTGATTGACTCTGTGGGTGTTCGACGTCAGATCACTGTTCACATTAGGTAGATTGTACCTATTGTACCTTGAGATCCATTGTCATTATTGGTGGTTTCTCTCACGTCTATTAACAATTTTCGTCATTGGCTAGTAATCAGACGATGTTCTTGCATGTTCGACTTCAGCTCACATATTTGCATGCTCGAACTTGTACTTTGTTCAGGTCAAGATGTAGTGCAAGACCCTAGATTTTGTCTGATGAAATCTAGGCTACAAATTCGTTGTGGATTATTATGACTTATTACATGACTCTTTTGACTGGATGGATGTGACCATACTTGAGTCTATTTATCGATCCCTACTGCTGGATGGCTGTCTCCATACCTCAGATCTCATTATTTCTGTACTCTTTTATGGATGGATGTGCACATGCCACATGTCATGTATCAGATATATCAGTTGTATTTGACTCACAGGTCTTCCGACGGCAGTGTTTTCAGTTGAACGCGTTCTCATAAAGAATTTCACCCCTCCCTCTCTCTCGGACCTCATGCTTTAAGGGGAATCTGTCACACAACATTTTGTCACCGTCCCTGCAATCACTCAACCCATACATTGGAGGACTATTCCCATGACCTGTGAACAGTAAAATGTCCTAAAAACACCTTGATGGCATCCTTCTGCATAAGGGAAAGAATTCTCCTGAAGAACATTTCCTCAGAAAATCACTAAAAACATATGTTTGGGCATTGGCGCGAGCATCCAGTTCATCCCTCGCGCCAACGGGGAAAATATACACTATAGGTCGTGCCACCTGGCGCTTTGTCCCTGTGTTGTACCCGCACCAACCTATTTTGCAATTTTTTTTAACAAATTGGAGGCAGAAGTTTCCTTTAACCACCTCGGGAATGGCTCATTGCAAGTGGTTAAACTCGATGAACCATAGATCTCTACCTTTAGGAAATGGTTGATGGAACATTCTAAGAGGATAGGACTCCCCCCACGATTATAGGGATCCTAACCTCTCCTTCTCCCTCTATAAAATCCTTCCCTCTCTATTTGCAAGCTAGCTGAACATTTGGGAAGAAAACTATAGCTGAGAAACTATTGAAAGCAGAGTTAAGGAGAACCCTATAAGAGAGAGAGCCTTTTCTAAATTCCCGACAAGCTTTGTGAGACACACTCCACTGGAAGCCCTGCCAAAGGAAGAACACGACGTTGAAACTCGGTTGTAATCTTTCTTTCACATTTTAATATATGCTCGACTATGTTATTGGTTCCATTATTGTATTGCTTATCTGCATAATGCAATTTGATTTAATATTTTTTGACTGATTGATAGTTACATGTTTGAATTATTACTTTTTATGCCATCATTTCTTCTCTACATGTGTACAAATTTACAGACGCGGTGAGCGTAAGGATTGTGATATGTCAAACTAGGAATGGGAAGCAGCGCTTCTTCTTCGACAATAGCAGCGTAGGACTTGAGGTAGGCTATCTATCGTAGCTTTGTCTTTTGTAACTAGGAATTGATATCATAGCATGTTTTGTTTGTTGCTAGACCCACTCTAGGGCTAGTGGGATCACCTCTGTCCACAGAGGGGATTTACCTCTCCAACAGTAATTCATCCAATAATTCATCAATCACAATAATAGGAAATTTATATTTAATAGTGTGCTTATTGAGCTCCCTATAATCCAAACACATGTGCCATGATCCATTGAATACTACTGGAGCACAGAAATAAATTTGAATAGGTCAAATTATACCAGCCTCTAACATTTCTTCAATCATATGTTCAATTTCACTCTTTTGGACATAAGGATATCTATAAAGCCCGATGTTTGGAGGAAGACTTCTTGGAATCAAATGAATAGCATGATCATGATCACGAATAGGTGGGAGTACTTTGGGAGTCTCAAACACCGTGGAATGATTATCCAAGAATTTTTGGAGATCTACAGAAATAGATGATTTTGATGTTGGAACTTCTACTGAGCATAATTTTGCAATTATGCTTCATTTTATTTCTTCAAAAGCTTTGTCAGGACATTATAGCTTATTATGTTTCTTATCTTCCATGTGATACCCCATAATACAACTTCATTTCCTTCCAAAAAAATAATTCAAGAAATGTTCTTGAAAATTAAAAGCTACTGTCCCCAAATATTGTAACCATTGTAATCCTAATAAAACATCATCACTTACCATTGGAATGGAAAGCATTAGAATATTAAATACATATTCCCGCATGGTTATCTTAATATTATTGAATTTTCCAGAGAAATTTCTAGTCCCTCCATTTGCAACCATCACTTGACACTCTGGTGCTAGGTATAGGAATAAATTCAATTCCTTGGCTACCTTATAGTGAATGAAATTATGGGTACTACGTGAATCAATCAACACTATTACATTTTTATTCTTGATACGTCCTTCTATCTTGACAGTTCGAGAAGCGGTAATTAATACCAATGCATTACAAGATATGGTTGGACTCATTTCTTCTTTCTCTAGGGTTGATTCCCAATGTATATCCTCTTCTTTTGAATTTTCTTGTTCATTTTCTTCCCCCTCTTCAAATTTATGCAAAATAATTTCTTTTTCATCACACTTATGACCTTTAGTGTATTTCCTATCACAATTGTAGGAAAGCCGTTTTTCTATTTTTTCTTCCAATTGTTGTGGTGTCAACCTTGTAGGTTGTGGAAGTCTAGGAGTAGCAACACTTTCATCTTTATAGATGTGAGTGGTTGGCTTCCTTGTCGCCAGAATTTTACTTTCATTTTTCTTGCCAACCTGAATGTCTTCTCCAATGAATCAAGTTCCCAAAGGTGAACCTGATGTTGGATTTTATCCTTTAAAGTCCCTGTGAAGACATAAATCATGTGTTTCTCTGGAATATCAGTTACCCTTATATTCAATTTTTGGAAGTCCTCAATATGCTCCACCACTAAACCCTTTTGTTTGAGATTTATCATTTGGCTAAAGAATGTGTTTATATTTGTATCCTCATAATGTGCTATCATTTCCTCCATAAAAATTGACCAAGTGACAATTTTTTGATGAGAGAAAAGCCATCAATACCATAAAAACGTATTTTGTTCTAAATGTAATGTTGCAACGCGAACCTTTTGTGTGTTTTGCACATTATGGAGATCAAAATATTTCTCCATCTATAGTATCCATGTTACTGTATCCTTACCATCAAAATTCTGATGTCAAGCTTTAAAATATAGTGGATCTTCCATCCAACGTTATATTTTATGAAATGACGATTAACATTTATTTTATTCTCATCATGAATTTCATCTAGTACCTTTTTTCCATTAGCAATAATTTCTTGAATCAAATCTATCAAAAATTCCGTGTCTTCTATTAGATCATTATTCATGTATTCCATGTTGTATTTCATTTTTTCGTTTATGTCATCCATCTTATCTTCCATTCCATTCTTCAAGCCATAAATCTTAGCTTCCATGCATTTATTCAAACCATCCATATTATTTTATACACCTTTCTTCAAACCATTCATCTTAGATTCCGTGCCTTTCTTCAAAACTTCAATTTCATTGTTTGTTGCTCTTTGTGAGAGAAAAATTTGGTGCACTTCGTCTTTTAATTTTAATATATCACGTTGCACTTATTCCTCTTGATGAGTCATAATATAGCCTTCTGAGGGCTTAAAGGGTGTTGAATTCCTTTTAGGGGCCATTTTAGAACCGAATACTGATATATATGCTTCAATATGCCCTTGGAATCACGTCACAGTAATTTTTCAAACAAGACTTATGCGATTTGAAAAATAAAATACACACTTTTTTCTTGCTTTTGTGGAGCTTGATATTGAATTTGATGTATCTCTAGAATTTTGGATCTCAGAGATTTTATCTTAATTCCTTTAGTAGCCCTCTCAATATTATTTCCAATGCCACAGGTATGACCTGATTTGGATTTTTGAAGAAAAAGTTACACCTAATCTCCCATAATGATCTAATCATGTACTGGTTTATTAGATCAAACTTGTATGACATGCCACATGTCATTGTTTCCTCCTTTGGCTATGAAATTTATACATAGTAGACTAAAGTCCATGTACTTCTGGTAACTTTTTATAGAATTCCAATTAGATGCCCGGAGAGAGGGTTATGAAAATTTTCCCAACATCACATCTTTGAGATGAAATTATGGAGCCTGCAAAAAACCTAACTTCCACAGATCATATCTCCTAAAATATTGCGAACCAAGATCTGTAATGTTAACACAACGTTCATCATGATTCTTCGCAAATGAGTTTTTTTTTTCTTTTGAACCTTCGTAGAAAAAACATTGTATTGAAAATGCCACGATTTCCTATTTGAAGTAGCAAAACCCTAGAATCCAAAGCTATGATATTGAATGTTATGAAACAAGCTCCAAAAATAGAAGAAAAGAGAGATCAACGCCTTAGAAATCAGACACTTTGAAGGGGAAACCTCCTTTACATCACATAAATGAAAAATTATTGGATGATTCAAATGACAAAACCTCCTTTTGATATATAGGAGTCCATGGGGTGACAATATAATCATAGCTGACCTAAAAATAATAATGTAAGGGCACAATAATAACAATAGTGGGTTTATGGGGCAAAATAATAACAATATGGGGACTATAGGGGTAGAACAATAACAATAAGGGGGCTACACTAACAACAATAAGGGACTACATTAGTAATATAGGGATATAACAGATTCGGTGGAATATCAATGATAGATCCTCATTAAATACTGATGATGAGGAGAATTGTGCCTTGGATGGAAAGGAAAAGAAAGGGAAAGGGAAGGAATCGCATTCAAAATCAGATTCTCGTTAGGGAGAAAAGAAGGAATTATCAAAGATTAAATTTTCTCACTGTCATGAGCTGGGACAAAATGCCACAAAGTGTCTGCACAAGAAGGCCAGAAAAAATCCCTTAGGAGGAGCGATGGGTGAAGCTCTTGCTTCACAATTTGAGTTGGATATAACTCTCATCACATGCATGGTGTCATCAATGATGGGTTTTGTGTGGTACCTAGATAGTGGAGTTGCATTCCATTTGACTGAAAACAAATAATTATTTAAAAACTTGGAGAATAAGGATCTCCATATACACATCAAGATGGGAGATGATAGGAGGTATAGTGTGACTCGCATAGGTATTGTTTCCTTCAGAGGGTTTCTAGTACTCCTCTCAGATTAAAAGATGTCACGCATTTTATATTTTTAAACAAGAATTTATTTTTAGTTGTTATTTTAGAAGACTGTGGCTATGATATGATATTTAGAAAAGAAAAGGCGTTCCTTCGTCACAAAGCCATGAATTGGGGTTCAAGGAAAGAACCTTTGAAAATTGGATGTAGAGGTTGTACTACCTTGAGAATGAAAGAGGAGAAGGTGCGGAGCCAATGCATTGGTGATTTATGACATAGAATATTGTGCCATCTACACCATGCCACTTTACAGATCATGCAAAATATTACTATGGTACTTCCCAAGGATTCACTTCAATAGCCAAATACATTCTAAGGGTGTATATTTCGTAAGTAAACCAAAACCACCTTCCATGATAAGGAAAACCAAGAGAAGGCGATCCTTGAAAGAGTTCACTCATATGTGTGTGGACCGTTCTTGACAACCTCCATATAAAAACACATGTATTATGTGATTTTGTAGATTATTTTTCACACAAGTGTTGGATATTATTCATACAAAAGAAATATCATACATCCAGAAAATTTTTTGAGTTCAAAGAACTTGTAAAGAAAGATACAGGGAAGCAAGGTAAGGCACTCAGGAGCGACAATGGTGGAGAATATTTGTCAAATGAATTCAAGAAATTTTGTGAATTAGAAGGGATTCATCGAGAATTGATATCACTACATAACTCATAGAAGAATGGGGTTGCAGAAAGGAAGAAAAAAACTATTGTGGGAGCAAAACGAGCAATGTTACCATCAAGGCCTACCATTACACTTGTGGGTTGAAGCATGCAACATAGAAGTATTTGTGTAGAACATAAGTCATCATCGGATTTTGAGGATGATTACACCATGTTAGAAATACTGAGGGGGGGGGGGGTGAATGATTATTCCTTTCAATTAGAGCATTAGTTAATCTTCAATTATTATCAGTGTTTCTACAATGATAGCAGTAAAAAAAAGGAACACAAATGCACACAGTTCTTAAGGTGGAAAACCTCTCTGGGAAAAAAACCACCTGAATTATTTTCTAATAATTATTTAATATTCAACTCCAATTGAAAAAAAGCTCCAACTTCCTATAATCTAGAAAAGCATTCTTCTCCATCTCCCACTGGATGGATGCTCCAATGCTCAACATTCTTTAGTATTCAACTAAACGGATTGCCCAACACCCAATAAGCTAAAACTCACCCTAGCGCCACCCTACCACCCTAGATTTTTCATAAGCTTGAACCTATTCGTGACTTCATCCATGTGTCTAGCACCCCCATACCATCCTATAGAAGAATAAAACAAGAATGGACTCTCGTGCAAGGGAAAATGGTCCACTTTACAATGATATAGAATGATGTAGAATAAGAAGACACACTAGACCATAACCTCAGCTATGACACAACCACCTAATGATGATCTTAGAACTCCCGACACCACCTCGTCAACTCGTAGCAGATAGACACTGGTACAATTTTTTTACAATGATGCATTTACAATGACTTAGTACAATGAAACCTTTATAATGATTGTATGCAGTGTTGCCCACTTGAAGACTTCATGTGTTGAACTTCTTGCTACTGTTTTGCACCTTGATTTCTACTCTTGTCATGCTACCCTTTGCTGCTCCTTTCTTTGCTTTGCTACCCTAGAAATTTTGGTCCTTTGGAGCCCTTGAAAACACATCATCTAGCTTTTTCTTGCCTTCTAGGATCTCGATATTGAATCTGGTGTATATACGTTATTTCAGCTCCCCAATATGTGATTTTTGGTTCTGTAGTAGTAATCCAAGTGTTCCTTCTAATGCCATATTTCTCATCCAATTTGGGTTCTTCAAGGGAGAGTTATGCCCAATCTCTCAAAATGACCTAATTATGGATTGTTTCAGTAGAGTGAAATTGTACAACGTGTCACATGTCACTGTTTCTTCATTGGGTTCGTAAATTAATACAGAGAAAACAAAATATGTGCACTATTTTCCACCTTTTACAAAATTCCAATCTGATACTTAGAGAGAGAGTTATGACGATTTTATGAAGGTCACTTCTTTGATATGATGTTAAGGAGCCTGCAAAAATACTTACTTCCAAAGATCATATTTTTGAAAGTATTGTGCACCCTGATATGAAATTTTTATAGGAGATTCCTCAGGATTTTGGCTTCACCTCATCAAAATTTCAGCTTTTGAACCTTTGTAGAAACAAATTTAGATTGCAATTTCCATGATGAATTGTTTCAGGTAGCGAAATCCCTGCATAAGGAGGATATGAGGATCATAATTTATATAAATGCTTAGGATGAGAGAGGATTCAACAAGTGAACATGGGAGGGATTTTAGGATCTTAAAAATTATTAATTATTGAATTTTCAATTACCCATGCCACAACCCCATGGGATTTTAGCTCACTAACTGGGGCTACAAAATTCAAACTTGAATATCTCTCAAATAGTGAAGAATTACGTGGCGTGCCATATATCAATGGAAACATCTTGACAATTAGAAACTATCAAAAACATTATTGACCCAGAATATAATAATTTGGTAGGTAAAAATTCCCATGCAATATCAGGGTAGCCCCTGGTGTTGCTTGCGTTGACATCAATGACAACCGTTGATCAACAATCTCCCCCTTTGGCATTGATGGAAAAACAGGTACTCCCCCTCCGCTCATGACACCTCTTCCTATGAAATTCTCTCCCCCTTTGAAATCAATAGAAAATGGCAACTCCCTCTAACACACAACGATCCTACGAACCTATACACACTTCCACTCCCCCTTTATATTTTGAATAAGGAAAATATAATGAGAACTTGGGAGAATCCGAAGCTTCTGGCAAAGATATTCAAATGCTTCACGAGTTAAAGGCCTAGTGAAGATATCAGTGATTTTTTCTTTTGTAGTTAGATACTCAAGTTTTATATTCTTTTCAGTGACTTGTTCTCTAACAAAATGATATTTGATTGAAATGTGTTTTGTTTTTGAATTCATGACAGGATTCTTGGAGATGCTGATGGCACTGGTATTGTAACAGAATATTGGAATAGGCTCACTGAATTATACTTGAAGATCTTGCAAAGTTTGTTTCATCCAAAGAACTTGAGTACAACGTGCTGCACGCTGCAATTTATTCTGCTTCCACTGTGGATAACGAGATTGAGGTTTGATTTTTTCTCAACCATGATACGAGAAAACCACCTAGATAGAATGCTAATCCACTAGTACTCTTATGATCATCAATGCTTCCTGCCCAATATGCATCTATAAAGGATTGAATAATGACATTGTTACCCTTGGGATACCACAAGCCATTTTCTTATGTGCCCTTTAGATATCGAAGAATTTTTTTGACAACAATAATATGTGATTCTTTTGGTGCTGCTTGGAATCTTGCTACTTGTCCAACTGCTTGCATAACATCTGGCTGGGAGGCTGTTACATATAGAAGACTACTAATGAAAGATCTAGACATCCTCTAATCCACATCCTTAGATGATTCATCTATGCTCAATGTGCAACCTATTACCATTGGAGTAAGGACAGGTTTGCAATCTTCCATTTTGAATTTCTTGAGAATTTCCTTGATGTACTTAGCTTGACATATAAATACTCCCTTCTCTTCCTGAGATATTTGAAGCCCTAAGAAGTATGTTAGCTCACCAAGTAGAGACATCTCGAACTCACTTTTCATATTTGTAGAAAATTTCTTATTTAGTTTATCATCATCGCTACCAAATATTATATCATCCACATATACATCAAAGATTTTTAAATTCTCTTTATGTATTTGTACATAAATATTTATATCAACAGTATCTTTCTTGAACCCTTGTTGATGTAGATATCCATCAATATGAGCACACCATGCTCTGGGAGACTGCTTGAGACCATATAGAGCCTTCTTTAACCTGCAAACATAGTATTCTTTTTCTGATAGTAGAAAACCTTCAGGTTTTTCAATGTAAACTTCTTCTTCTAATTCGCCATTCAGAAATGCTAACTTAACATGCATTTGGTAGACCTTGATTTTTCTTGAACATGCATAGGCGAGAAACATTCGGATGGATTCCATTCTGGAAAACTGGTGCAAATGTTTCGTCAAAATCAATTCCTTCCACTTGTGCATAGCCTTTGCAAACTAATCTTGCTTTGTTTCTACTAACCTGACCATATTCATTCAATTTGTTCCTGAACACCATTTTAGTCCTAATGACATTTTTATCTTTTGGTCATGGAACTAATTCCGAGGTGTTATTCTTCTCAATTTGATCCAATTCTTCATTCATACCAACTACCCAATGTTCATTATGGTTGGATTCCTCAAAACTACCAGGCTCAAAGTTTGATAGAAAAGCAATGTGAGCTTGTTGTGATGAACGAAGCTGTCGACCTTCATTTATGTCACAAATGATTTTATTTGATGGATGGTTCTTTTGAATCCATTATTTTGTTCTCTTTGGAGGAGCTTCTTTTTTTTTGTTCTGGTATATATTGACGATCATTATTTACTTCTTCCTGGTTGATAGTTTCTTCTTGTTATAGAATTTTCTCTGTGTCTTTTTTAGCCTCTGTCTCCAGTTTCAAAGATTCTATATCCTCATCATTACTCATTAGAATATCATCTTTGTCAAATGTAACATTTATGCTCTCCACTATATGTTTTCGTCTTAGATTATACCATTTATAGGACTTTCTTTTGCATGAGTAACCAACAAAGGTACCTTCATCAACACATGATTCAAAGTTACCCATATTTTTTTCTCCTCTTTTCATATAACATTTTCTTCTGAAGATTCTAAAATATTTTACATTAGCTAGTTTTCCTTTCCATAATTCATATGGGGTATTGTTGCAATTATTTTTTAGAAGACTTCGGTTGATAATGAATACCGTCGTATCAATTGCTTCAACCTAGGTTTTTTCATCAAATTTTGAGTCCTTCAACATTTTTCTACCGATTTCATGTACAGTTCTATTCTTTCTATCAACACTCCATTTTTCTAAGGTGTTCGTGCTGTTGAAAATTGTCTTTTTATTCCATTTTTATCACAATTTGCTGAAATAATTTGGAAGTGAATTCTCCGCCATTATCTGATCTTGGACACTTTATTTTCAATTCAGTTTCATTTTCGACCAACTCCTTGTAGATCTTAAAGCACTCAAATGCTTCATATTTTTTCTTTAGGAAACTGACGATTGTCATCTTCGTATAATCATCTATCATTAACATGAAATATAATTCTCCGTCTAAGACTTTTGTTCTCACAGGACCACATAGATCAATATGTATCAATTTCAATAGATGTGATGCAAAGTGTTCTTTTGTTTTAAATTAGAATTTTGTCTACTTGGCGTGCCGACAAGCCTCACCTAGTATGGTGGAAGGTTTTGAAATTTTCGGCATTTCTTGTACTACTTCCTTTTTTCTTATCCTGACACGATTGTCAAAGTTTATGTGACCCATTCATTTGTGCCATAACCAGCTTTCATCTTCTTTAGCTAGTAGACATGCTTTGGTTTCTTCATCCAGAACATATATGTCATTTGGAGCTCGAATTGTTCTAGCCACAATTTTACCATACTTGCCTTTCCTAATTTCACATTTTGTGGAGTTCAATAGCATTATGTGTCCTTGATCACACATTTGTCCAATACTGAGCTGATTGTGGTTCATGTTTTCAACCAATATAACATTCTTGGCTATAACTTCCTTGCTTCTGAGAGTGACGGTACCTGATCCTATAACATTTAAATATCTATCATTTCCAAAGGATACAATTCCATCCTTCTTCTATTTTAGATATACAAATTTTCTTCTATCTCCAATCATATGCATTGAGCAACCGCTATCAACATACCACACATATTTGTTTTTCTGAGCCTTGAGAGCAAGAGCATAATTATCAGTCTTCTTCTTCTTCCATGCTCATTCGTCTTGTGGCTTCGAAGATTCTTCTAGAGGATTTTCAATTCTGCAATCTCTGGCTATGTGTCCAAAGTTATGACATTTGTAACATTCCATATTGTTTCTTAAATGTTCAAATCTATTGATGTTTCATTGAGCCCTGGGAGGTTCATATTTGAATTATCTCCTGGAATTGTATTGGTTCCTAGGGTACGTGTGAGATTCTACTACTTTATGACCAAATTTTCCACATGAATAACAATAGCCATGAAAAATATGTTGGTACGTGGATGGAAATCTTTGTCGAGGAATCATCTTCCAAGTATGTTCTTGTGAATCTTATCTAGTGAAGTCTACATGCATGTTAGATCTCATAGGTTCATTGTATTTTGTGGTAGAAGGTCCTACTTCTTCTTTGTAACCGAGGCCAATTTTGTCGTTGTAAGATCGTTGATTGTTCATGATTTCTTCCAATTCCCTTGAGTTGTTGGCATAGTTCTGGACAATTTTTCCCTTATTCACTTCCTTATGCAGCGAGACTACTTTAGCTTCTAATGCTTTTGTTTCTTGGTTGCCTTCTTCCAACTTCTTTTGAAGTGACTCTTCAATACATTTGTGTTCTTCAACTTCAATTTTGATACCTTGAACTTGTTCTTCAAGAGTATTGGAACAAATATTCTCAGCCTTGAGCTATTTTATAAGCATGATTGCCTACTTATAAAATTCTTCTACGGTCAACCCTTCTTCTTCGTTGTTTGATACCTCTTGTTTATTATGCTTGGGCATAAACAATACTATCTCATTGGCTTCTTCTTCACTATCACTATCTTCATCGGATGGTGAGCTATCTTCTTTAGATAGAAAGTTCCAGTTGGATCCTTTATTTTTTTCTTGCTTGTTGAATTTCTTAAAGCCTTTCTTTCCTTTTGAGTTGCCATCACTTCTGTTTGGACATTTTGCTGCGAAGTGCCCAAGCTCACCACATCCCAAACATATCAATGGAAGTTTACCTTTGAATTTTACCTTACCAATTTTTAGTTTTCTCGTAAAGTAAGCATATTCTTCATCTAAAAGACCTTCTTCATCATCTCGCTTTTTTTCACACTTGTAGGTGCATGTCTTTTCAATTGAAGGTTATTTGTGCTTATTGGTTTTCTTAGATTCAACGAACGCAGTTTCTATATGAGAAGTACCCTCTTCTTCATCAAGTCTCATTTCATATGCTATGAGAACTCCATGTAGTTCCTCTTTGTTGAGTTTTTCTAGATTTGCACTGTATTCTAAGACTGATACATTTGGGTTGAATCTCCCTCATAAAATTCTAAGAATATTTCGTATAATAGTCTTCTCCTCGACTGGCTCTCCCAATCCTTCCAGTGTATTGGTTATTTCATCAACGTATTGGAAGTATGCAACAATGTTTTCATCTTCTTTCATTCTGAGTGCCTCAAATTTTTCTCTATTGGTTTTACAACACAACACCTTATGATAAGCAGATTAAATAAGTCTACCAATAATAATATTCTTTTCTTTTGCATCATTTACCAAATTATTCTTACCTTCTTCATCCGCGGTTGACGTAAATCCATTTTGAACAGTCTCCCATATTTCGTAACCTTGCGCCAAGAGATAGATGTCATTCTTCCTTTCTAGAGTGCATAATTATTTTCATTGAACAAAGGTACACCATTATTGGTATGCTCCATGACCTCCTTCTAGCTGTTAAATAGTTATTGAAGGAACCACGCTCTGATATTGATTGTTGGAAATACTGAGATGGGGATGAATCAGTATTCCTTTCAATTAGAGCATTAGTTAATCTTCAATTATTATCAATATTTATACAATGATAGCAGCAAACAAAAGGAACACAAATGCACAAAGTTTTTAAGGTGGAAACCCTATTTGGGACAAAAACCACATGAACGCTTTTCTAATAATTCCTTAATATTCAACTCCAATTGAAAATAAATCTCCAACTTCCTAGAATCTAGAAAAGCATTCTTCTCCAACTCCCACTGGATGGATGCTTCAATGCCCGAGATTTTTTAGTAGTCAACTGAACAGATGCCCCAACACCCAATGAGCTATAACTCACCCTAGCACCACCCTACCACTCTAAATTTTTCATAGGCTTGAACTTGTTGGTGACTTCATGCACTAGCCTAGCACCACCCTACCACCCTATAGAAGAATAAAATAATAATAGACTCTCGTACCAGGGAAAATGGTCCACTTTGTACGATTTTTTTACAATGATACCTTTACAATGACTCTATGCAGTGCTTCCCATGTGAAGACTTCATGTGTTGAACTTCTTATTACTATTATACACCTTGATTGATGTTATTGTGATGCTACCCTCTACCGCACCTTGCTTTTCTTTGCTACCCTAGAAAGTCTGGTCCTTTGCATCCCTTGACAAGACATGATCTATCTTTTTATTTACTTCTAGGATCTCGATATTGAATCTGATGTATCTCTATTATTTTAGCTCCCCAATATGTGATTTTCTATTATGTAGTAATACTCTGAGTCTTCTTTCCAATGCCATAGATCTGATCCAATTTGGATTCTTCAAGAGAGAGTTATGCCCAATCTCTCACAATGACCTAATTATGGACCATTTGAGTAGAGTGAAATTGTATGGTGTACCACGTGTCATTGTTTCTTAATTCGGCTCTGAAATTGATACAAAGAAAAGTACGGTACATGAAATATTTTCCAATTTTTATAGAATTCTAATTCGATACTCAGAGAGAGAGTTATGATGATTTTCCCAAGGTCAATTCTTTGAGATGAAGTTCAGGAGCCTGCAAAAACCCTAAACTCCACAGATCATATATCCAAAAATATCATGCACCATGATCTGAAATTATTGCAAGAGCTTCCTCAGGATTTCAGATTCGCCTCATAAAATTTTTAGCTTCTGAACCTTAATATAAAAAACGTTAGAGCACAAATTCCATGATGACCTCTTTTAGGTAGCGAAATCCCTGCATAAGGAGGATATGAGGATCACAATTTACATAAATTCTTAGGATGAGAGGGGCTTCAACAAGTTAACGTGGGAGGGATTTTAGGAGCTTAAAAATTATTAATTATTGAATTTTCAATGACCCATGCCACAACCCCATGGGGTTTTAGCCTAGTAACTAGGGTTACACACTTCAAACATGAATATCTCTCAAACCGTGAGGAATTACGTGGCGTGCCATATATCAATGGAAAAATATCGACAAGTAGAAACTATAAAAAGCATTCTTGACCTAGAATATAGTAATTTGGTACGTCAAAATTCCAATGCAATATTGGGGTAGCCCCTGGTGCTGCTTGGGTAGACATCAATGACAACCGCTAATCAACACACCAGAGGAAGATTTTTGAGGGGGTATACATCAATGAAAACTGCTGATCAACACACCAGAGGAATATTTTTGAGGAAAGAAACTAGATGTGGCACACTTTAAAATTTTTGGTTCATCATTTTATTTTCATGAAACCAAATATGTCTGGAAAAATATAGAACCAACAGCTGAGTTGGGAATATTTGTGGGGTATATCGATACACCTCACAAATATTGGATGTACATGCCATCTCACATGATCATAGTAGTTAGGAAATATGTGAATGTTAATGAAGAGAAGGCCATGTGAATTTCCCTTACGAGGGAGCTTCAGTTTCATGTAGTTTAGGAGATCTTAGCTCGAAAAGAAGAACCTCAAGGTATGGAGAAACCACAAGCAGAAGCAATTGGGAGTGGAAGCACCTACTCATGCTGAGATATCCATAGATAGAATGAAGCACACTAGAGAGGCAGGCATGTTAGTGATTTATCTTAGAGAGAATGTGGGAGCACCCACATCACAACGCAGGCAGAGGAGGTCCCTAGATATATACACTAGATACATTCCTCTTATGAGGAAGAGTGTAGAGATTGAGGCATCCTAACTCTAGGAAATGGTGCAACAATCATTATGGGTTGATGCCATTGTTGAGGAGTATGACTCCATTACTAGAAATAATGCATGGGAAATTGTCCCAAGACAAGAGGGCATGTTTGTTGTAGGATCGAGGTGTATCTACAAGGTGATGCAGGTGGAAGATGGGAGTGTTGAGAAACACAAAGACATATTTTTGGCTTGAGGGTTCTCTCAGGTTGAGGGAACTAACTATGAGGAGACCTTTTCTCCAGTTGCAAGGTACTGGTCAATCTATTCTATCCATACACTTTCAATGTAGGTGGGGTGAAAAATACATCAGATCGGTGTAAATATAGATTTCCTCAACAGAGAGATTGAGGAAGAGGTGTACATAGATAAAGCAGAAGGATTTGAGACCTTTGACAGAGAGTCACATTTGTGCATACTCAAGGGAGTGTTGTATGGATTGAAAAAAGCACCTCATGCTTGGTACACCATGATTGACAACTACTTCACTGATTTGGGATTCACCAAAGCTGAAGTAGATGAGAACCTTTACCATATTGTGGTTGAAGGTATATTATTGATACTTTTATTATATTTCGATGATTTGATTCTGATAGGTGATGAGGATTTGATCAAACCTTGCAAACAGGATCTTGCAAGAGAATTTGAGATGAAGGATATGGGGCTCTTGCATTATTTCCCTAGTTTGGAATTTTTGAAAAGATGTGGAGAAATATTTGCATGTTATGACAAGTATTCAAACACGATTCTAAAGAATTTTTCCTAGAGGTGAACAAAACCACGAAGACTCTTATAGCAGGGAATTGGAGGAAGGAAGCTGCTACTTTAGGCGAAGTGGTAGAATCTACCATCTACATGCAACTTGTGGGTTCACTCATGTACTTGGTGAACACAGAACATGAAATATGTTTTGTAGATAACCAACTTAGTCAAGCTATGGTTTAGCCTACCAAGCTATATCGAAAGGCATCCAAACATGTTTTGATATATCTGAGAGGTGCCACTAAGTTTATTTTATGGTACAAGTGGACAGAGGGAGTGAAGCTTCAAGGTTTCACAGATGTAGATTATGCAAGGAGTCCATCTGATAGGAAGA
The DNA here is from genome assembly GCA_034641835.2 of Pinus albicaulis. NCBI lineage: Eukaryota > Viridiplantae > Streptophyta > Pinopsida > Pinales > Pinaceae > Pinus > Pinus albicaulis. The sequence goes on from CM076580.1 coordinate 1,356,944,012, forward strand.
GCACATTAGGGGGAATATTTAGTATTGTGTTAGGAATAGTTTCTAGGTACAATAGGAATCAAATATTAGTTGCATTCAGTTCAATAGAGGCAGAGTACATGGCTGGTAGTCAAGTAGCTTGTGATGCTATTTAGATGAGGAATATCCTAGTTTGTTTTTTTGGTCAGTAGATGGATTCAACGGTGATTGATTGTGATAATCAGAGTTGCATCAAAATCTCAGTTAATCCATTTTTTCATAATAGGTCCAAGCATATTGATATCTGATATCACCATCTCAAAGATTTTGTGTAGAGGAGGATTATGTCATTAGAGTACATTCCAACAAAGGAGGAGGATGCATACATCTTGACGAAGGAACTGTTAGGAGGAAAATTTGAGTTCCACAGAGGTAGGATCGAGGTACCATAAAATCTATTTCTTATTCAGAGGGAGTATTAAAAATGACAACAAGAAGAGGCTCCTAATTTAATTTCATCTTAATTAAATTAGAAGTAATTTGTAATTCCACCTCACATGAGATCTTGTATTATTGAATAAGTCAGGAAGACTTAGATATTTTATTTAAGTCAATTTTAGGGTCAAAATAGAGGCATGTGGAGTGTCTCCTACTTTTTAGGAGCCCTGGTTGAGTTTATTTTGAGTCGTAATTAATTAACTTAATTTATTTGAGTTAAAAAAAAATTAACTAGTTCAAACTCATGGAGGAATTAGTGAGAGGTCAAGTGATTTAAATATGATTTAATTCAAATGGAGTGATCAATAAATAGCTGATAATTCACTCATAAATAACTCGTGCATGCTAGTTCTGAGGAAGACCTAGTTGAGATTGGAGTTAAAGGGAAGTGTACCATCAATTGGATAATCAGAAAATTGTACAGGTGGTGCATGGATTCAGAGCAAGAGCCTTGATGTATTGTTCAATCATTATTTGGGAATTTCCTTGTTAATATGAGCCTAATTACCCAAGAAAATTCACAAGGAAATAGGGAATCCTTAGCCTAGGAAATTGGTTAAGTATTGACCAAAGATTACCTAGGAATCAATGAGACAAACAAAGATAATAGAGAGAGATTTAAAGCCAAAAAGAAACATTTTATTGTTCTCATATTCTTTGAATTATGGAATATACAAAAATCATGGTTTTTAGCCAAGGATTTCCCCAGATAAATATTTTTTTTGTTCAATTGAAATTATTTCTCTTTCTTGTTCATGTGATTATGCGATTGTAATTAGTTCCCGAAATTTATAAAGTATATTTAAGTATTTTGTTTTAGCATATTATAAATATTAGTTTAAATCTATGTGTATTTTCTATAGAGAAATATTCAGATTAAGAATGGGCCAATTACCTTGTATGGATTGTGAATACCTCCCTATTTAAGAGGGATTTTTGAAATATATAACTAGGTTTGATCTCCATAATGACATATGTAATCATGATTTTATGTATTTGATGTAATAAGAAAAATAAATTTATTGTTGTTCTTAAGGCATGGAAATTTATTTTTTGGTCAAGCTCCCATTGTGAGCTCCTAGGGCTTGTCATTGAGTCTATAAGTAATTGTCATGTTTGAAAGACAAAAATTAGGGCATGTTACATAATATAAAGAAATTTTATGTGATCAAATTATAGTCAAAATACCCTCCAAGACCTCATCAAGTGCTAACAATCAAGTCAACCTCTTTAGAAGGAGGAGTCGGCCTATTTGAGGGCACAAGAAAGTACACATAAAGGAGGAATTAGCCTCATTCAAGGATCACTCACTCAAGAATTAATATGTGCTTGATACCTAGGAAAGAAAGGAGAAGGAAGATCGCAGCCATTTAGATCTACTTTTGGGCTATATTATTCTAGACATGTGAGAATTAGAGCATCATCTTGCAACATAAGATATCTGATTGCAGTCACTCCAAGAGAGCTTAATTTTTGGGTAAAATAAGTTCTTCCTTACAAGTCGAATTGGTAAGAAGAACATTCAATCTCAAGTGAAGAAGAAAGAAGTTAAACTATTCCATATTATAGCCACACGTGTGGCCTAGGGTTTCTCTGGTAAGGCCAAATTGTAGTCCATAAGTTGCAGGTCAAAAAAAAAGTTTAAACGAGAAGTTAAATAGGGGCGTTTTGAGGTCTAAAATGGGCCTCCTAAGGAAATTATAAAATAATAGCGGAAATAATAAAATAATATTTGATTACATCATTAGATTTGTCAAGAGGGAAAAAAGAAAAAACTACTCTTTCAGCTCGTATTTTCAACTCATCTCCCAAATTTTTTACTCAAATTTTGAGTAGGGGTACTCGTTGGATGCAAAATTTAATTCCTCATGCAAGGAGTACCCATGTTTCATACTTTCAATGCATCATTCTACACGAAAATGAGAAATACATGAAAAACATGATTGCAATCACGTCGTTTGATATATTTCTCATCTTTAGTGTAACAGGTTCCATCAAAAGTATGAAACATGGGTACTCCTTGGATGAGGAATTAAATTTTTCATCCAATGATTACTCTAACTCGAAATTTGATTAAAAAATTTGGGAGATAAGTTGAAAATACAAGTTGAGAAGGTAGTTTTATTATTTTATTATTTTTTAATCTTTTTACCCTTTTACTTAAAAAATGGTGAATAATCCTCCATGGTTGACATCATCATCTTGAATCCTATTGGTTCTTATAAAATTTATTTTTGTTTTACATTTTTCTTAGGAGGCCAATTTTAGACCTCAAAATTCCCCTAATGGTTGCTACTGAAAATGTGAGTGGACTTTGCAAAAGAGAATCTCATCAAGGGGAGTCATTGATTTGGTCTTAAAGGGGTATTGGTCAAGGGACTAGGTCTTGGAATTCATCAATTGGATATTTTATAAGAAGAAGAATTATTGTGGGTTTTCCTCTCAGATTTGGAGAGGTTTTGGCCCTTGTTGATTGCATATATCTTGTGTCCTTTGTCTTACTCTTATTCATGATTTGATAGTTGTTTGATGAAGACAACATTAATAATAATCAGGAATATGAATAAGAATCTAATTTAAAAGAGTAAAAATACATCCAACAAATTGTCAAATAAAATAAATTACCTATACTTTTTGCCTCTATATTTCTCAACACAAAGAAAGAGGATCTACTCTATCAATTGATAAAACCAGACATGTAAGCATGCATAAATGAACCCTTAGAAAAAGGTGCATTTATAAAATTATGAAACAACAGGAAACCACTTATCAATATTGCAAACTATGCGTGTAGGCCCACATAAACTAACCATTATAAAAGGTTTCAACTCTCAAATTCTGAAATTATGGTTTTGCAGCAAACATCAACTTCCCTTATTTTTAGATCAATATACTGCTTGCAAAAAATATAAATGTACTCAATATTCTATAGTTTCAACTGCTTCAGCAAGCAAGCTCAAATTTTCTTGAGTTCCTATTGATCTTGTGACACTCTTACCCCTTTCTTGAATGCCTTTGTCATTTTCTAGGTTTTTCCTCCCTGCCCTTTTTGCAGACATTGTATTTACTTTCTTTGCAGAATTCTTCTTCCCTTTGGAAGATTCTACATCCGCCTCTTAATCAATAACTATTTATTCATTCATTAAAGGGTTTAATTTAGCTTTTAAGTATAGTTTCATCTTATTGGTAGGTTTAGTATGAGGTTTCCTAACGTAATGAATCCTAATTCTATTTCTCTACTGGTATCCCATGCTTTCTTTCTTGAAAGCCTTCCCTTTTTGTCTTGTATTATTATATGCCCTAATTTCTCACCCTCTTATAATTTCTTTCACCTCCTTTTTATTTTTCTTTCATAAACCCTAATATATGATTCACTCGTATGGTTTTCTGCAATCCCTTGAACAACAATTTGATGACTATATTTAGCGTGTGCTTCTGAAGCTAGGGTTTCAACAATGGTTTTAGCTTTATTCTTCTTCTGCTTTCTGGGTGCAAGGTTTCTCCATGTCCTTCGTATCAATTTTTCTACATGCTTACTCAATTCATGGGTGTATACCATGAGAAAACAACTTAGTTGTAGTTATGACCTTAGTAGTCATTTTGAGTAAAACTTGGTGTAAAAGTAAGGGAGACTCATCTTAATAAAACAAAGTGACATGAAAATCTCATGTGATATAAACAAACCTTTGAATACCTAACTTCACACATAAATAACATTTTCATAGTCCTTATAACATTTTCATATTCGGGCTTCAACTCTCTAATTATGGTTTTCAGCATTTTCCTTCAACAAGAAATTCAAATCTACATTTTGTCCCATTTTCTTTTTGAACCACCTTTCTCCTTCAATAGATAACATTGTGGCTTCTAAAATAGACTTCTCCATGACTGCAAACTATACATCCCTTACCTTTGTTGTGCTTCCATCAAAGGAATTAATGAAGTCATGACATCAACTGAGATTGTATCCATTAAAATGATGAAAAGTTGTCTCCCATCCAGCATTTGGTAAAACTGGTATGAGTTCTTGATAATATTGGAACCACTCTATAGCATCTGGTTCAAATCGCTTTATATGGCCATCCTTTCCTATTTATAATCTACGAATATACCCAACCCCTAGTTTCATGTTGTAAAAACTCTCGTGTGCACTACTAAGAGGTTACCTGGAAACGTTGGAAATGGCCTTTTTACAAATAACTGTATTTTTAAAGTATTAGCTTTCAAACCCTCCTCTAATGCTTGAAAACTGCTCCATATGTCACATCAAGTAGTAACATAGGTTAAATTACTTCTAATACATTTGGAAACTTGAAATAAAAAATGTGGAAACTATAAAGCTTTTACTCTTTTAAATTCCTATAGGAATTACGCGAATATTTCATAGTAAGGCCTATGGACACTGAAAAATATTTTTGTAGTGCCAGATATAGGAGCTACAAAAATATTTTGTAATGCCACCTATCTTCATTAAGTTGAATATGTTTTTTCTACAAAAATTAGGATAAAATGAGGTATAACATAAATAAACCCTTTTGAAATGTTTCTAAGTTTTATGTTACTCTTTCATACAAATTTATTTACATAGCTCAATACTTAACCTTCACTCTTTTTGAATGAAGTTGTAAACTGATCCTAAAACAATTTGGACTCTTTATGAACATACAAGTCTAGTTATAATAGGATGAATGGATGAGTAAAACATGAGAACATGTAGATATGCACCCATTATAATGAATTGAAATAAATAGAGTGGACATGGAAGGATAATGCATGAGTCAGGTGAGCACAAACAAGCACAAATGAATATAGAGACTCATTGGGCCAAAATTTAATTTTGGAAAATTATGTAATAAAAAAAATTACACATTCGAAATGGAAGGATGTGACCCTCTTCAATTCCAAACGATTGCTTGTCAATGCAATAAGAGAGTTGGCTCAGGCAACAACCATTTTACAAACTAACATTTGGGTCATAAGTGCTAACATGAGATGAAGAATTGGTGAAGGAGTTGGGTGGGAAATGAATAAGTTTATATGGGTTTGGATAGTTTTCAATCACCCATTGCGTAGCATGATTGGGTGGGTCATTGTACAAGTTGTGACACAATTTTCTTAAATGAAAAATGTACGGATATAATTTCTTGTTACTCATAGGAAAATATAAGAATACAAACAAAAGACAAATAGATACATAAGCTTCAACTGGAATACAAATTTTCTATTCATTAATTATTATCTCATATACATCTACCAATCTGCGACTATTCTCTCTTCTTGCTTCACATTACAATGACCCAACCATAGGTATATAAACACCAAGTTTTTTAAATATGGAATCATGCAAACTCTAACATTCCTTTTCTCATGAAAAATATGACTTCACACTTCAACTAAAATTTTCTTACATTCCTTAAATTAACTCAACACTTTTCTTTTTCTTGATTCAATTTTTATAGACAAAGAAATAGCCTTCTAACTCTTGCTCACTTGAATTCTAATATTAGACTCAAATTGTTTTCCTTAACTTAACTCTACTCTTCATGCATTGCATGCATAGTAAAGTAATTAGTATTTCTAATACTCCACCTTCATTAAAACCATATGAATCAAATTTAACTTAATCATGACTCAACTATGCATTCTACACTTGCAAAAAAAAAGTGACTCAAAAAATATCGTACAATGCAATTTTTTGTTTTTGATTTCTTCCATATTATATACCCTTCAAACTGCATTTTTAGTTGCTCCATATTTCTTCAGTTTCTATTACTCAAAACTTTATTTAAGTTATTTTATATTTATTATAAAATAAAAATTAAGCTTTCAGACCCTATATTCTATAGCTTCCTCTTGAAAGATTCGTTCACTCATGGACTACTACCACAACTCTTCATCTTCAAACTACGAACTTTGACATGCTTATTCTGCTTCATATTCCTAATATTATTTGTGCCATATTTCTTTATAGTAGATTTTGATCCCTTCTTGAATCCATTGTTGAAAGGTTGTTTCAATGCTTTCTTATTCATCTATAGAAACTTCCATGCCGTTTCATACATCTTTTTCTTCATCTTCTCTGTTCGCTATAAATGTAATTGGTTTGTTCTCCTTTCCACTTGCACACTCAAAATCAATATTAAAAACATATTCATTATGCTCTGCAGCGAGAGCTTTATCTTCTTCTTATTTATTCTATGCCATTTCAACTACATTGTGACTATCTTGCACTGTTATGTTATTAGTAGATATTCTCATAAAAAACTAATGAATCACTTTCTCCTCTTGTTAATAATCAATTGTTTCTAGATCGTGCATTGCTTCATGAGAAATTCTAAATATTGCTTCATAACTTGTTGCTACACTAGTAGCTTCAACCTCCAATTCTTCATAAAACATGGAAATTTCCAAATTTCCAAAATCAAATCTCGTTTCAAATAAAATACCACAAATTTCTTCAACATAGTTTTCATCTTCTCTATAGTGATATATCTGCGCGTGCATGTGCTCCTTAAAGTTTTCAACTTCACCAAATTCATCATTGTTTTTGGATTCATGAGAGATGCAATTTTATGTCTACAAAACTTTACCTCTTATGAAAATTTGTATTTTTTATTCTCAAACTTAAATTACTCAAACTCTGATGCAAAGAGGTCATCACCGACTATAATCATGCCAACTGGATCACACATGTTATTCCCTTCTTTACCGGAAGCTCCACCATCATTAACAATGTCTATTGTTGGGTTCAGCAATTCAAAATTCAATTTGAAGACACCATCCAAATGTGTCTTGTCACAGTGGGATTCACCATCCATGTTACAGTGGGGTTCTTCAGAATTTATATGTTCTTTCTCTACATCAGACATAGAAGCTTCAAATTCTCACTATGCAATATTTTATGTGTTTTCTTCATACATATGAATGTATGAATGATGGGTTTCACTTTTATAGTCTTTATGACCATCATGTACATTTGTGTGGGATTATTTTTTCCTCCTAGAGTCTTTCTCATTTACTCTCACACTCGCAATTGAGTTTCTATTGATTCTTCAATAGACTGTAACATAATTTGCTAGTTTATGTCACTTTCCTTTATACTAAATTTTACTTCCAAGGTATTCCATGCTTCATCAGAATATGTAGCTTTGGCTACCTTACAAAAGGACTTGTCATCTAATGCATTTTTTATAAGATCCAAACCTAAGGCATCACATACTTCATTATATGGGTTACCAGATAGATACGGAATCAACTCTTTACATCGAAGAAATGTTTTCATTTTCAAACTTCACAAAAATTAAAATTTTTAGTAGTAAATTTTGGAAGTTTTACCAAATGCATCTTGATTCATTCATCCTCGAATTTATATACTTCATCTACATGTATTTTAGATTTGATGACTGTGGTGAGAACTTATATGAGCTCTTCGAAATACTTTGGCTCTTCCTTTCGATTTATTTTCTCAGTTTGCTTCAATCATGTTTTCTGACACATGACTCTTGTCTTTCCTTATTGTGTCAACCTTCTAGAAATGAACGTCACAAGCACTTGATTATCCTTAAAAATAAACCTTTTAACATTCACTTTAAAGGTGGCTCCCAACAACTACTAGAAACTTTGCTAAGCTCTTCTACGAAGATTCTTATAGGGGCTCATGAATATAACTCATGGTGGAGACTCCTTCTTTGGTTAGTGGCGGTGGCTCTTTCCTCTTGATAATTTAGTGTATTTTTAGTATTTGGGTTTAAAAACTCTCAACGAGCCCTAGTTTCTACTTATGTACCAATTGATGAAAACTTCAAATTTTGGGCTACTCACAATAGCCAATACTCTTCGTGGAAGTAGCTCATGACATTCTTAAATCCTTTGGTTCTTTGAAACCTTGCTAAACCTTCTATGGTACCACTTATTGTTTAGAGGCAGAGATAAACATGCAAACATAAGACAAATGCATACACAAGCTTTTTCTTGAATAAATAAGTTCTATTAAATATTAATTATTCTCTCATATACATCCATGAGGTTGTTGCTATTCTCTCATCTTACCTGACACTACAATAGCCCAAACATTAGTATATCAGCACTAAAAATTCTAAATATGGAATCGTGCAAAATCAAACTTTATTTTTCATGAAAACTATGACTTGACGCTTTAACTAAACTTTTCTAACTTCAATTTAACATTAATCAACATTTTTCTTTTTCGTAGCTTTTCTTGAAAAGGCATTGAATTTTTAACTCCGACTCACATGAATTCTAATGTCAGACTTAGCTTGATTTCCCTCACTTAACTTAAATCTTCATGCATTGCATGAATACGAGAGTACTTACTGTCTATCAAGTCAAATAATTTTGATCAATGACAAAGTTGCGATTGATGGCCGTAAATCACATAGAAAATTTGGGGATAGGTTTGTATTAATTGTGCTATCTTATCAATTTTAAATATCTATACAATACTATAGCTCACTTTGTTGTAACACATTTGAATATTTGACAATTGTTAGGCTAGTTGGGTTTTTGATTCTATAAGAATACTTTCATTCATATAATTTTCATATTGGTTTTGTTAAGGAAAAAAAGTATGGAATGATTATCTACATACTTCAATAAGTGTTAAACATATGAATTTTAATAATTGTGAATTATAAAATGTGAGGTGTAGCATGGAATCACACACTTTTAGATTGAGAAAATTGATGAGATGAATTGAGTCACGATGCCCCAAAAGCCTATAGTGATGGGCCATTTGGGCAAGCTAAGTCAACTTCTGATCTGAGTTATTATAGGGGCATGACAATACATTTTTAGGTTAAATTAAAGCTTATTCTAGAGGTACTCTTTCAACCTCCTTCATAATATATATATATATATATATATATATATATATATATATATATATATATATATATATATATATATATATATAAAGTGAGGAAGATAAATGACATAATAGTTATTCACTAGTTTGAAATGATATCAATTACTAACTTTACTTGGATTCTTAATAATGCATTCTTGTTTTTCTAGTTACTAGATGAAAACATTTACCAAAATATTAATATCTAACAATAAATTAATATAAAAAAAATACTAAACCATATTTTGTATATTTTTTCATTCAAAATATTAGTAGAATTGTTTTTACAATAAGAAAATATTAAAATATTAAAATATTATCTAAGAAATAATTAAATTATTGTTAATATATCTTTGATATATCTGTTCAACACTGAAAAGAAAATTGCGATGCGAGTATAAGACATATGCAAGAATCAAACTTTTGACTTTTTATTTAGAAAAACAAAATGAATGTCTAAAATGCATATATTAGTTAATTTGTATTTTATTTTTTTTGGATTTATTTATATATAGTTATTTTTTTGTAAGCTTGGTGGGACTACATCTTCATCATGTCCAATATATCACCTCAATCGGGGCAGGGAATTGAACTAGTGACTTCACATCAAGGAGTGCCTTAACAGGGCATGAGATCACCATCTACCCAAGACCTCATGGACTTATTTATGTATAGTTTTGAAATTAAAAAACATATATAGAAAAAAAATGAAAAATTATTTAATTTTTTATTGTTATATTGTATCTAATTTATTTGAAAATTTATATCAAAATTTATTTGAAGTAATTTAAAAATTTTCACATATTTGTAAAAATAAATAATTTTAGCTCATGAAGTTTTGAGGTGCTCAAAATTATGTTAAAAAATTAAAGTTATAGGAATGGTGTGGAACCTGAACGATTGTGTAGATTGCGTCATTTTGAATCCAGTGCAACTTGTTTCACAAAAAAATGACACCGTATGCTCCCAAGAACGTGTTGTGTCCACTTTGTCGAATAGGTAAATAAAAAAAAAAAAATGCTCGATAACCGAGTTAGCAGTCCATACAACTGAGTTGGAATTCCACATGGTAGCTGACTGTTCAAATTGGTTTGGTCAAGGGTTTTCCTCATCGAATCGTGTGGTGCCAGTTTGCATGATGACATCGGTTTGATTTGGTGTGTTGTGATTGGTTGGGCATGTGGCCAACCACATACAGCCACGTGGCCCAATCAGAGTTCTCCACGTGGTAGCAAGGGAGGCCAAAAAACTTTGGGTCAAGTTTAAGCGGAGCAGGTGAGGGTCAAACACATGAGCTCCAAGCACCAAGCACGAGTATTTACCACTACATCATGATGTTGTCACTTAAAATACTATGGTCTCCATTTGGTTTTGATATTATATAGTTTTCGTCGTGGGAGGAGGGGGGTGGGCTCTAGCCTGGGCCCTAGTCGCTGCTCGAGGTGGGACAATGGGTGGGAGGCTAGAACAACACCTCACCCCCCTACCCCCACCCCATAACCGTAAGCCATTACACTTTATGTCGATGGTGTATGTGACCATGTCGAACACTTCTTTGGAGTTAACCGTAGAATAGTGTTAACTGCAACAACTAATGTCGCCATGTGTCCATAATGCCGATGGTTATCCTAACCATAAGGATTTTAATATAAAAGGATTTATTAACCATATAATGATATGGTTTGAAATCTTATTTATAAGAACTATTGGGAAAATTGGTGCGCTAACAATTTCGCCTAGATTTTGGCGAAATTGACACGACGACAATTTCACCTAGATTTTGGGAAAAATATGGAATGAATAATGCAGAAATTTAGGGAAGTTATAAATAAGTCACGTTTTGACCAAATTCGAGGCAGAAAGAGGCTAGACAAGAATTTTTTGGCATTCTGGAGCTGATGGAACATGTTGTTGAGTTGTTTGGGCATTGCAAACATATGTAATCACACTTTTGAGAATAATAGAAGAGGGCCAAGCCATTGGAAGTTGAACCAAGGAGATGTAGCCCAGGTGGAGTGAAATCCTTCTTCATCTACTATTTTTTTACTATTTATGGTGATGTCCATGTCTGTTAGATGTTGTTTTTTAGTGTTTTTTTTATGTCAATTTTCTCATGAAATTCACATAAAAAATCATGTTAAACTTTCAATTAACCACATAATCCTCAATAAATTTGTTTATATTCTAAATTGGATGTTAACACAACAACACTAATATCCACATTTAGATCAATTTAATACTAGAGTACTAGGTTTACTTGTGCAAGAAGGATTTAATTATTTTGCAAGTGTTTAAATGCTTACGAGGTTGAAGCTCAAGAGAGGAGAAGGAAATCTTGTGGGTGTAGGTTCTCTAATTGGAGCAAGGATAAGGAGGGAACAGTTGCCACAATCTCCAATGTTCTATTCACCTAAAATTGAACTAGAAGCTTCACTAAGAATGTCTCATGAAGGAGAAAATGATAACATGTCAAAGGATGAGAGGGCTTTTAGGAATAATTTCTTTGACATGACAGAGATGGTGAAGGTCCTCTATGAAGAGAGGAATACAAGGTTGTAGGGTGAAAGGTCCAGGCCTCCAAGAGGAGAGGGTTCTCGAGGAGGAGGAGGAAATGGAATGGTGATAAGCCATGATATACTCCACCATCTCGTGAAAACATGAAGTTGGGAAACACTTTTTTCCCTTCTTTGACATTGAAAATTGTAATTTTATATGTTTTTTCAACTTCAACTCCACTACACTCATATTTTCAATGAAAATTACGCTTTGACATAAAAACAATATTTGTAGAGAAATGCCTTACATCCATACTCATATTTAAAATATATATATATATATATATATATATATATATATATATATATATATATATATATATATATATATTGACATATAAAGGGGTAAATTTGTTGTTTACTAACTGCATATACTTGACATTTTCAGGCAAACATAATTAGTCAAATTTTTCACCCTAACTTGTTTTATGGATGGTTATTCATTTTTTGGAAATAAACCATATCATCATAATATACATAGACTACTCTACAAAAATGACCATTTTTCGGTAATTTTCAGATTAAATCAATATTTTTTATTATTTTTTGAAATGGACGAAGACAAACAAACAATGATGTTTTAGTACATTTTATGAGCCCTACATTTTATTTTCAATGTGACTGTCAATAGGAAAAATGAGAATACCCTTTTGAAGAAGACAATGAGAGGAATTGAAATATGATTTTTATGATTTTTTTGGTGTTGCCATTTTAAATTTATTGAATTTTCATTCACTGCAATTTTCAGAACAATGAAACTCCATAGTGACACAATTTAGTATAAAATTAATACCGAATTTAGTTTTTTAATGAAACTCAACAAATATTATATCATTAGAAACTATATTCTGAGACAAATATAATGGTACTTGGTCCGAAATATAACATTATGTTTTTGTAGGTGTTCCGCCCCTCCAAAGTTGTAGGTTCTTGAAAACTGCACAATTTTATGGCTTTTTTGTTGACCAGAAACTCTCGGGCAAGATAATTTATCAGGTGAGACATTTAATAAACTCTCGGGTGAGAAATGTAAACTCTTGACCAAGAGTTTAAACCAACACAAGTTAAATTTAATCGTGCGGGTAAATTCTTGCTTGAAATTTTTACAAACTCTCGGCCGAGAGTTTGCGTGCGAGAAATACACCTGAAACATGATGGTTTTTTTGGTTTGGCAGCTAGGAATACTCTTGGGCAAGAGTTATATAACTCTCATCCAAGATTCTATCAAAATTTCAACCAAGAAGTTTAATCAAAAAATTTTACCGTCGGCCGATGGAATCCCATGAAGGTTCATAGTATCATCGCAATGCTTCGAGCGAGAGTTGTATATAAATATTCTCGTTCGAAATATTAAATCAACAATATTTCACACACCATTCTGAACCAAAGAAGCAAATTTTTTAGGGTGCGAAGTTTTTTGGGGTGCAATTTTTTTTTTAAGTAATGTTTTTTAAACATTCATTTTTTTTTTAAAGAGCACATTTTTTCAGCAAAGGGAAGTGAAAATTTTATGGGGAAAAAATTACATTTTTATTTTTTATAATAATTTAATTACTTGATATTTTTCAAAATGTCTCTAAGAAGGCATGAAGTATTTTTGCAAAATGTCTTTATGAATTTAATTATTTATTTAATTTTCTCTCTTATTGAAGGCATGAAGTACTTATTTTGAAGTCTTTATGTTTTGTTGGGTATTTGGTCCAACTAGAATTGGATTTTAGGTTTCCAATTTTGTGAAAATGGGAAGCAAAAGGAATTGAAAACCAAGGCATGATCGAAATAGAACTGATTCAATGGAAAGGAGCGGGAGATTACAAAAAAAAAGGTGAGAGGAAAGGGCAATATTAAGCCATGAAATAAATGTGGAGGTAGAGCATTGTGAAAGAGATGTAGAGGTGCATGTCAATGAATAGGAAATGAGAAATGTTGAGGAACTTGTAAATGAGAATATTGAAAACACAAATGTCGAAGAGAATGTCGAGGAACTTGTCAATGAGAATATTGAAAACACAAATTTCCAAGAGAATATTGATATTGATCTCACTAGTGAGTCAATAGTCTCTTCAATTTGAATTTTGTATTTTTTTTAAAAGACATTGTAGTTCAAGATAGTTTTAAAATAAAAAATATATATATGCCAATTTGAAATTATAAGTTCATATTTTTTATTTATTTATTTTTATGTATGGACAATATTAGATCCAGAAGAATATACTACTACACCTCGCATTTCACTGCAATTAATTGGAAGTTCCAAGAACATTGTATACGACTACAACTTTCTAGAGAATATGGATCCAAGTAAAATTGAAGAATCCATATTCCAGTAGAATTATTCCAGAAATTTATGGAGAGTAATACTGATGTGAAGATTTCCCTTAGCACATTTATGAAGACTAAACCATGGTATGTCAAGCCTATCACTGTTCAAGACACGTGTTATTGTTGATACCATGTAGAATTCCAATTATTTTATGAGACATTTATAAATTTTGGCATAAAATATTGGTCAAATGACCCCCTCCTTCAAGTGTTCATGAATTTATATCGAAGATATTAGGTGCACGAGAGAATAATAAATTATTTTATAAAAAATAATGTGTAGGTGGAAGAAAATAATGTGTATGTGCAAAGTATCCCATTGATCCTAATGATCCTAGATTGTCAAATATCGGTCTGAATTGGAAGTGATATGAAAATTTTGCTTACACTCCTGTTGCAGATTCAAGCACAACATTAAAAAAATCACATTACTTGACAACGACATTTCAGTGACATCTTTTATGGAGAATTTCAGGGTGCAAATATACAAATATATTAAGCACTGCCATATAGCACGATGGTGGGATTTACAGTTCAAGCAATCACATGATGTGTTCCTAAAAGGAATAATATTATCAATGGTTGATTTCACTGAGAATTATACATTTAGTCCACAAAAGGGGATACAAAGTGAGTATTATCATTTAGACCAAGTATCTATATTTGTGCATATTTTGTATAGACATGCAGAGCTTAATATCGATGGTTTTGATAGTGATGAAAATAATCATTAGGTGATTAAGGAGTACCATTTTTACATCAGTGATGATTGAACACATGATACGTGTTTTTTTCAACATTGTTTTAATGTTATTTATAACGAATTGTTGAAACAAGGGGTCACTATTAAAGAAAATTAGGTATGGTCCGATGGTTGTGCTATTCAATTTGAATCAGCAAGATCATTCTTTTGGTTGTATTGTCTTCATAAGATAACAAAAATTTGACATAGATGGAATTTGTTTGAGATAGGGCATGGAAAATAAGAGAACGATGGTGCTAGGGCATGCGTAAAACATGCACTTAGTAGGAATCAATTGAATCACTTAGCTTCCCAACTTGCAAATTCTTTAGATGTTGTTAATTGGTGCAAAGACACTTTAAGTCATGTATTGAACCCAAGGATGGCTGATGTGCACAGGTAAGCATACACATTTAACTAAAAATATATTATACATGTCTAGAGATATATGTGTATACATGTGTGTGTATTTTTTTATAAAAAAAATATTAAATATTTCTCAAAATTTGATTGATACATGTGTGTGTTTTCCTAAAGAAGGTACTTTTGGAATATTGTAATGGGTGATGTTGATATATTGTTGCCATTTAATTGCCTTGCAATCCCTCAAATAAGAAGTTTACACTCCATTAGGAGTAAGAACACGACGAATATGCATTGCATTGAGAAACGAAAATGCTCTTGCTTTTTTTCTGCATTTATTGATCAAACAAAGTCCATCGATGACTGCGAAAATCAAATTAAGAAATTTTTTAAACCATGGAAACACGAAGAATTGAGACCATTGCCCCCATTTGGAAACATGACTGAAAAGGAAATGGACAATGAAGTGGTTTTGATTTACAATCATTATGATCATGTTTCTGATATGATTAGAGAAGGTGATGTCTTCGTTGTCATTGCACCAAAAATTAATCAAGAAAAACTAAATTATTATTTATTATGATGCATTATGTTTAAATGCACGTTGATGCAAGAGTATAATGATCCATCAAATTATTCATACCCAACCAGTTCAATGGTGTTAATGGGAAATTTCTTTGAATAAGTAAAGAAATGCAAAGATCATATTATTTTTCAAGACTACCAGCCAGAGGTTATTTATGCCCAATATAGTCACATGGTAATAGCAACTCGATTCCAGTTGAGGCAAGTGAATAGTAGAAAAAAATGGTGACAATGGAGGTTATCGATAGATGATCATGATGCCATTCTTGAAAGTTTTCCACTAGCACATTTCATATGAGTGGAACACATTGTTCAAAATGAACAATGAAATTTGATTATAGATTTAGAACATATAATCGCTACAGTGTATTGGACTTTATATATTTTAAGAATTTATTATGGATTGCTTTCAAATAAATGGACATGTGGATGGTTACATGTGTGTTGATACGAACAATATATTATCATCTACTGGATATGGGTGCTTTGCTAGATAATTAAGTTATGGTGATTTAATGTGTCCATGATATTTACTCCTAGATGATATTAACTCGCCCCTTTTTTTGCATGGATATGATGGTGATGAATGAATATTTAATTACGTATATATTCCTGTATTGTTATTTTAATTTTTATATCAAATGTCATCATATTTGCATCACATCAACCTTAAAATCATTTCATGGAAAACAATTAATGCACAAAGTTCTAAATATAGAATTAATGCACATACAAACTTAGTTTCAAATGCATATCATATTAGCATTAGATATATACTTAATAAACTCACAGCATGTCATGAATTCATTTATTATTCAATAAGAAGAGTAATCAAGGAATTTATTCAGCAATTAGCAATTGAATGTGCATAACTATAGCATTTGAGTGTAAAGGGATGAAAATATGACTTTTGGGTTTCTCATCACTTTTTAATATTTCCAAAATCTTATTCATTCATTATTTATCTAGGGTTAAGTTAATTAATAAGACAAGTTCGAAAATCCTTTCCCCTTAAGAGCACTAATTCTCCAGTTATATGTGCACGTAAATTTTAGTTTGTGATTTATGGTAATGATAACTTGTACTAAGTGTTCAATTACTATGTAAAAATAAACATAGGAGTTAGGCGTGTCAATTCAAAAATATAGGGGAAATTCATTTTTGAAGAAGGTATGGATCATGTATGAGGGACTTCTATCTGACAGGTCTCACAAACATGAATGTATTTTCAGAATTAAAATATTCAATGTCCTTGCAATTATAACAAAGCTGAGAACATGCTTCACTGAGATGAATGAGTGGGTATACCTTTAGAATGGTGTAACAATCAGTTTACTTGATTGTGGAAGTAAGGGTCTATCAGAGATAAAGTTGAGGGGGAGGATGAAAAAAGACCTAATGTGGGAGAAAAAAAACTTATATACCTATTATTATTAGTTCATATTGATACAGGGGATAAAGATTTCCATTTTAGAGAAATAGAACACCACCATGAAGATTCAATCATCCTTGGTATAATTTAGAGGAAATTCACTAAGCATATCCATACATAGTTATTCTCATAACTAGTGGTATAAGCCCTACTTATTACAGGCATGTACTATTAAGATAGACTCAACATATATGATAATGAAAATCAGCCCTGAAAAACTCAGTTATAAGGTAACGTGTGATCATAAGTTTGAGGTTATTAATTTGTCTCTTCAATATGTATGTGTTACCAGTGTTCAAACTCAGAAGCCAAGGCAATGTATATATTTTTTTAGATCGGCCTCTTTACATAGTTGTGCCAAATTTGAAAAATCAATTTATAACAATAGCTTAATGACCTCATTCTCAATCAGCTCAAAAGACAATAGATTACTTACAAGAGTATTAGGCCTAATTCCTTTCATACCAATCAATAAAACTTAGTTTTTATATCAAAATAGAATGTATTTTGGATAGTTCCTTCTTATCATTTACGACCACAATACAATGGATCAGTTCAGTTGTATATTATAAAAATTTGTACATCTAGACAACGAATTTTCCTCATCACAAACAACAATATTAAACCAATATTTATGTCAATGTAAGATCAAGCTGAACAATCAGAAATTGTGTCAACATCCATATAGGACATGTATTTCCAGCATGTATTTATAATTTTAAACAAATTTTTGTATTGGAAGTCACTTAAGAATTATATTTTGTGACTTTTACAGCAAATCGTTCCTCTTTGTGCTTGTAACTAGTACCCCTATGCACTTATAGAAGCAGTGCATATTTGTGTTGTGAGGTAGCATTTTATATGTAGGGATCTATGACAAAATCTATGACATTTGATATGTTACATAATCAATCAGACCAACAATGTATCGAACCCAAGTAAGGTGTATACTAGTCAATCTAGTACATAAAATACTACGATTAAAGAAAAAATGTGACACTTTGTATCAAGTTGTAAACTTTTCTAACCATAGTAATTCTCAGACCATATATTTGTGAATAATATTAACGTATAGCAAATATAAAATGCATTAAATGTATAAAATGAGTTTTGTACCATAAAAAATGGCATAAAAAATATCATAGCATAATATGCAATAGATATTATTATAACATCTTAAAAACGTCTTAGTCTCACATTATGAAAGGGGACAAAAAGAAATATCTCTAAAAATGGTATATCATCTTAAGTTATCTTAAATGGCCACCATATAAAGAAGCATGAGCCTCCCGAATAAGGAATATGCAATCTCAAATTCTATAGATGAATAATTGACTTAGATTATGCATCCAACTATCCTAAATACAAGAATACGAGAAGTCTCTACTATTCATCTCCATGGGATGATGTGAATCTTTTTAAACTTTCCCAAAGAAAGAGTTTGTATCATAAAGTTGTTTCTATGCTTCATAAATAGTGAAGCGAACATCGGAGAGGTGGAGAACCCTTCCTTGAGGGTGGAGAAAAGTGTGGAGCTCTACTTACTAACACTCCCCCCTTACATGTCAATACATAACTCACCTCCTCTTCAACACGGTGGTAAAGTACAAAAACACAATATTTTTGATTTTCAACCAAGTCTCCACTGATTTTATTTTTCTTCACAACCAGCAATGCAAAAACCTGGAAAAAAGGTATACTCATATGAAACTATAGATTTTCACTTCCCTAATCTCTTTCCCGATAAAAAAAATCCTCACAAAAGGTGTAATCTGATAAATACTAGCCAAAAACAATGCTAACAAAAGTTCCAATGCACAAGCTCTAAACAGGGAAATAGAGCACAAATGGACTTAACACAATTGAATACATCTGCAGCTATGAAACAAGCTCAAGCCTTTTTGCCTCTCTATAATGAATATAAAGCTTAATAAATAAAAAAATACAAAATATACTTAGTTCATATCTTGTCTATCATTGGTAGGAACTTAGTGGCAGGCTTGTAGACAACAACGCTACCCTGAGAAAAAAATAACAGTTGAAACTTGAAACTAAAATCAAATCACCAAAAGCATATATGTACAATCTAACTTTTACACTCCTTGATAAACATCTTACCAAACCATTTTGCACCCCATCATGCTTCATAAATAGTGAAGTGAACATCTGAATGGTGGAGAACCCTTCCTCGAGGGTGGATTAACATGTTTGTGACCCTATTTTAACTCCCGCTCATAGTCCCTCATAGTCCCTGCAAATCAAAAAAGAAACATAGAATCAAGATGGAAATTCAATTGAAAAGAAAATCATCAAAAGAATCACAATCAACAACTAACAAATAGATAACAAACAAGTTGAAGAAGCATGTTATCTAAAGTTTTATGTGAAAATTGGTTTGAAAAATTTACAATTACTTAATCACCCTATCGTAGCTAAGTTCATCAAAACAGTTCCATGTGTGCCATCATAGTTCTACCAGCAGGAAGCTAAAAGGATATGCTTATCCTTGAAGATGTTGAAAATTTATTTCTGAGGTCCCTAAGATGAGACCAAGTGCTTTTAGTGAGAATGAATGAAATGCAAGATGCCTTATTTTCCAAAATGAAAAAAAACCAAGTGATAGAACGTCATATCTTTCACCTGGTTTCTATAGGTTTATATTGCATGCAAACATATTTAACCTTTTAGTTATTATAATGCTATTGGAAAATGGACTTCTGTAAAGTAGCATGTTTGTAATATATATGTTTTATAGTGGAAATATACTTTTCAGGCCTTGCTTTGGAAAGACAATAATTTGTTAGTGTGCACTCCGAAGAGGACTATACTATTCTTGTACAACCAAAAATGTGTTGTTATTCATTTTCCACCTTTTTCTTAACATTTATGACTTTACTATCTGAGAATACAAACTAGTGAAATAAAAATCACCATAACTTATCATGTCCATGCAATTGGAGCATTGCTCGACTACCAAGACGACCAGGAAGGTTTTAAAAAAAAATCTCTTTTAAATAAAAAATGATGGAGTATTACATATAGATATGGTGATCAGTTAAAAGGCTTTAACCACTCTTCATTATTGATATCACTATGCACATTGTCCATTCCAAAACCGGAGCATCACCCTCTTTAATTACACTTGTTACATGCTCTGCAAGTGCACCCCAACTCTGCTCCAAATCATATGAAAAATAGGTACGTATTCAAATGTGTTTAATGTTAATTAGACAATAGAAATTATTTAATAGATCCATGGGAACGAATTTCTAGTCCTGGCTAAATTTTAGTTCAAACATAATCAAGCCTTGAAATGCCATAGGAAATTTAGACAGAATTATTGGAGGGAGGCTTGAAATGAATCTACAGAAGGAAAAAGTACAAAATAAAGGAAATCTGAAAGGTTGGAAACCTAATAATTTCGATCTGGAAACCAAGACCTGTACATACCGACATGGATGTGAATAAAATGAGATCGTTTCACTTAATACAGTGAAAATAAAACAAAGGCTTATTTGAAGAAATTAAATAACAATAACTATGTGGAGATCTACTTACTAATACTCCCCCCTTTCATGTCAACACATAACTCACCTCCTCTTCAATGCGACGGTAATGTACAAAAACACAATATTTGTGATTTTCAACCAAGGCTCCACTAATTTTTTTTGTCTTCTCAATCAACAATGCTAAAACCCGGAAAAAAGGTATACTCAGATGAAAATATAGCTTTGCACTTCCCTAATCCCTTGCCCGATAAAGAAATTCCTCACAAAAGGTGCAATCTGATAAATACTAGCCAACAACAATGCTAACAAAAGCTCGAATGCACAAGCTCTAAACTAGCAAATAGAGCACAAATGGACTTAAAAATGTTGAATACATCTGCAGCTATGAAACAAACTCAAGCCTTTTTTCCTCTCTATAATGAATTTAAAGCAACATAAAACAGAATATTAAATAGACTTAGCTCATATATTTTCTATCATTGGTAAGAACTCAGTGGCAGGATGGTAGAGAACAACGCCACCCTGAGAGACAAAAAATAAAAATTGAAACTTGAAAGTGAATAAAAAAAACCAAAAGCATCTATGTACAATATACCTTTTACACTCCTTGATAAACATCTTACCAAACCATTTTTCACCCCATCATTAATTGCACCGACAGTTACTCTTGCCTTCCATAAAATTATCAATTCAATAGCAAATGTGTCAAAGTGTTAGAAAAATGATTAAAACTTCAAAGAAGTATTGGGCTCCTATGATGATAGGACCCTGCTTACTAGTGAATATAATCAAGAGAACATCCACAAAAAATAAAAACAATCGACCACAAAACTGGAAAATCAACATTGAAAAAATGATGAGTAAATTATTAAAAGTTATTGGGTCAGTTGTATTTTCTCTTCCTTAAGGATCTTGGAGGTCCAAGCATAATTGATATAAACCTTTGAAGCTAAAAAATTTGGAGGCCAGAGCAGCATACAACCCATAATTGGGCATGGTCTTATGTCCAGCGTGAAGGCAAAGAACAAGGAAACTAACCTACGAAGAAATAAAGAACAAATTGATTGCTTCATTGAATTATTTGAATGTTGTTGCTGAGGATGATGATAATGAGTAAATGATTAAAAGTTATTGGGTCAGATATATTTTCTCTTCCTTAAGGATCTTGGAGGTCCAACCCTCCCTGGTAAAATTTTGAAGCTATAAACTTTGGAGGCTAGATCATAGCATACAACGTAGATTTGGGCATGGTCTTATGTCCAAGGTGAAGGCAGAGAACAAGTAAACTAACCTATGAATAAGGAAAGAAAAAATTGATTTCTCAGTTGAATGCTTTGAATGTTGGTGCTTAGGACGATGATTATAAGTAAATCATTAAAAGTTATTGGGTTAGTTGTATTTTCTCTTCCTTAAGGATCTTGGAGGTCCAAGAATCCTTGGTATAAAACTTTGAAGCTACAAACTTTGGAGGCCAGAGCATAGCATAAAACCCAAAATTGGGCACGGTCTTATGTCCGGCGTGAAGGCAGAGAACAAAGAAACTAACATACGAAGAAATAAGGAACAAATTGAATGCTCAATTAAATGCTTTGAATGTTGGCGCTATGGATGACGATGATGAGTAAATGATTAAAAGTTATTGGGTCAGTTGTATTTTCTCTTCCTTAAGGATCTTGGAGGTCCAAGCATCCTTGGTATAAAACTTTGAAGGGAAAAAATTTGGAGGCCAGAGCATAGCATACAACCCAAAATTGGGCACGGTCTTATGTCCCTGCAAATACCTCCAATAACGCTTCGAGAGATGGTTGTTAGGGTTGTAGTGGATCCAAGATGGGATGAACTTCTTGAAGAGGAATTTGGTTGTTGGCAATGTGCTTGGTCTACATAGGCTTCCAAATATCTTAATAGGCCAAACTCTATTTTGTATTAAAAGATAGTTTTTTAGATCATCTGGAAGGCGTGGGACAATGCAAAAGCTTTAGATTTAGATTTGGAATGCATGGGAAATGGCAAGACTAAAATGTTGACTATGGAAGTGAAGCCTGTGACTTCATCCTTAATGACAATGTTGGCAATATAGTTGACATTGTGAATCACCCATTGCTTGTTCAATATTCTATCACTCACCTCCAAGGTGATGCATTTCCAAGTAAAGCATGAAATGATAAAACAAATAATGTAATTGCATTAATATCTCCCTTCATGACATTATCAGACTAAATTTTTGGCATAATTTCTATTCGATAGCATAAATTCTTGTGTCAACTATTGAAATGAATAAAAACATTGGAAGTATGTGCAAAAAAAGTTCAAATTGTTGGCAGATGCCTACAAATAGTATACAATTCAACTCACCTAAAAATGTAGACTCTCTGACCTAAAGCCTACATGACCTCCTTGGGGCTTAGTTTGCATCATCTCAATATTATCTGTAGCCGAAAAAGTAGAAACCAAAGTCAATAGAAAATTATTTGAAAAGAAACATAATAAACATAATAAATATGCTTAACAAAATTTATTGATACCTGTGTCATGAATGGAACCTGAGAAGGAACAATCTCTTCAGGTAACCCTTGATGTGTAGCACATACCTAAAAATTCAATAATGTTAAGAGCCACACCATATAAAATTATGTTCATCTTAAAGTTACTTTCAATTTAACATAAAAGTATAGATAGATAATACCTATGAGGCCACTAGAACATATGAAGGTATCATGTATTTAGGAAGTCGTTCATGTGCAGCGCTAGCCTAAAAATTCCATAATATTAAGACTCATACCATATAAAATTATGTGACATAAATTCATTTTCAATTTGACATACAGAAATATAGATAGGTAGTAATGAATGTGGAACCTATACATGACCATGTCCATGATCTACATAATGAGGATTAGAGGCAAAGCAATGTTGATCTAAGAATGTTTTAAACTGCATAAGTTAAATAAATATATTGGCATAATATTTTTGATACTAAATGTATATACACCAAAAAAACATGTTACATGCACTCTGGCTTATCTTATAAATGTGTATTTTAAAATAGATAAAAACATGCTTGTACATACCTCGCCCGTGGTGTTCATTTGTTTTCTAATGGCTAGCTCATAGTGGTCTTTACAGGAGGATGTATACTCCAAAAGCTCATGTCGCTCCATCTCCCTCAACACGTCATCTGGAATACTCACAAATGAATGAACTCCTGCACTAGATGAAGGTTGTCTTCTCCCTAAGATGACTTCCACCCCTCCTAAAGCAGCTGAAATATGTTGTTGTATCTTCTCCGTCATCAGAGATGCAACATTGGTAGAAGTGTAACTAGCCTAGGTGGTCGAGGTGCTAAACGAGGTGCTGCAGGTCTAAACCCAACATCTCGCATAGCATCAGGTCATTCATATGTATAACATTTTCCATCTCCATATAATTCGGACCTCGTATCTGTATATTTAGGGTCCATGTGCTCTCGAAATTAAGAACATAGCATCCTAACAAAATATTGTGACACATCATAATTATCTTGGAGATTCTCGTATGCATACAGGAACTTCTCATAAATATAGGTGCAATATTGGGATCATTGAACCTTGCAATCTTCAGACCTTTTTTTTTCCTTGGGCCTCAAGTCAAATAGTGACAAGGCCATTTCTTTAGTGACTCTACTTTTAACTTCATTGTAGGAGTGGATACCAATCACGGGTGCTCCCCTCCTATGCATCATGTTAAAAAAACTTGCGTTGATGGTCCAACCCCACGATAAGTCTCTATCAATCTCTCCTAATTGTGCAATACAATTTTGAGACAATCTCAACTAGGGGAAGAGAGATTGAAAATTTGAAATTCATTACACAATCTCATGGAATGATCCCTCATCCCATCAACAACAAGTAAGGAGATGGTGTCTTCCCAAGGCATCTCCTCAAGAATATCACCGAGATGGGTGTAAAGGGGCTCATAACTCGGATTTCGAGAAAACTCATGAACCCTACAACCTCTTCGCCTAGGAGGGCAATGACCACCACCTGTAACATGTTAAATTATTGCACATATTAAAAATTAAATAATTTATAAGGAAAATTAATATTTAAAAAACTTGTCTGGTCATTTGAAAATACCTTGTGGAAAAAATATCTCATACTCTTCACTCATCGGACTAGGATTGTTCCCTTCCAAGGAATGAAGGTCTCTACTAGACAATGTACAAAACATTAAATTGTTTTATCACAAAAGTACATGAGACACATAATAAGTTTCACATTATACATACATCAAATAATAAATTTTCCATTAGATTTTACCTAAACGAGATCTATCCAAGTGTGGGATGGATGCCACAGCCTGCACAATAGTGTAAGAAATTGCATTCCTTTGTCCCTTAGCACCAATAGGGCCAACCCCGACTCCTACATTTTCACCTATGGAGCATAATGTTTTCACATTAAACACATGTCATTTGAAAACAAAATCATCTGTTCAACATTGAATATAATGTAAACTTGAACATTTTAACTAGAAATCTAATGTGTACCTATACCGTGTATAATAGACCCCTCAGAATGAGGTCTAAGAAATTGGGGGCAAATGGGAACAGGTCTATGGGGCTCCTCTTGTTTTATTTGGTGTATGGGAACACGAGTCATATGAGGGCGTCCACCTGTGTAGGACAATTTTTTTTCCCATTAATCAATTTTTTCACAACGAACAATAAATCTAACCTACTTGAAAACATGACATAACTGAACGCTAATTTTCTTGATAATCCTCCCCTCATGGAGAGGTCTCTAGTGGGCTCGCCTGATGCCATTGTTGCTATAGTATCAAATCAAATTTTTGCCCCTCATAGACAAATTAGAAAACAAATTATCAATCGACAGACATGTCATCAACCAATGATGTCATATGTTGTTACATGAGGTCAAAAGTCACCATTAGAATATTGAGTAGGTCTATGGAAAGTATTTAAATTATAATTCACTCCATTAGTCATGTTTTCAGCACATATGCCTAGCTTAGGACCTGCTAAAACCACTGTCACAATCTTCCTAGGACCTTCTCTATGTAGCAATTTCATTGCTTAGTCAATAAGGTTGTACATATTCTAAACCTTTCAATTTTCACGTTGACGATATGTTTGACATAATGTAATGCTAAGAAATTAAAATGACAGACATTGAAATAAATAATATTAAAATATTAAAATTTTATAATAATAAAATAAACTTGCATAGATCCATATCACTTTTTTTACCTATTGAAAGTTTTGTGCCTGTATTTTTTATCTCTCCTCATGTTTAAGATGTTTAATAGATAGAATTAAGATGGATCTATGCAAATAGTTTCATCAATTTTAAATGACTAGTTTGCTTAGAAGATTGAAAAGAAAACACTCATTCTTAAATTGAAACTTGAATATTTAACTATTCAACTATTTCTCTTTAATAATAATTAAATCATTTATCTCTTATTTAAAAAACTGTAATTTTTGACATTAGTCATTCAATTCAATTAAATTACTTACATAAATACATCCATTATTAATTAAAAGTGTATGCTTCCAATATCACTACTTTGACATCTAACATGCCCAACTTACTATAATAATTACAATCCTACTCCATATAATTACAAGTCATTCTCCATGTTGGGCAAACAAACGAATAATGATTGGGCATATTTTTGACGGTATGGAAGGCCATAAAAGCCCCAACATAATCATAATAATTTATCAGAAAAATTGTGAGAATTAAGCTTTGTTGCGTGAGTTTCAGGATTACAGGCACAAGTGTCCAAAACCAAATGTATAGAAAATATATATATATATATATATGAAAAATATAAAATACATAACACAGATAAAAGAGGGAAACCTACAAAAATTGAAAAAGAACATTATCGTGCCATAAACAAACTGATACCATTAAATATTCAATGAAGGGACATACCATTTATTTATTTATTTATAAAAATTAAGTATTACATAATCCACCAAAATGGTGAATCAAAAAACTACTGAATCGTGATAACTTCAAGACATCTAATGAAAAATTATAATAAAACACATGGCACTCTATGCAATCCAGTGTATAACTGATTAAGGAACACATCACATGGCTAGTTAGAAAAAAAAAGAAGACACAAAACGGCAAAGGAGTGAACAAAAATTGAACAATGATGAAAGCCTAAAGGTCAAGAGAAGAGGCATCGAAGCTCTTCTTTTTCTATATCACAGAGAAATGACACCAAGAAAGGAGGCAAGAAAAAAAAATGCGAAGCTCCAAGCAGTGGGAATGGAAGCACACTTCAAATGATGGTTGTAGACCCTAAATACAAATTGGAATCATATATAGCCAAGAGTTTGGACTTAATTTGAATAAGCCAGATACAAGATAGTGGCATGCTAATGGAAAAAAATGTATAAATACAATACAAGAGATAAGAAATATACCTTGAAATACAGTATTATAAAAATACAGCAACCATATCTGAAAATTGTTACGAGTCACAAAGATGGCAAGGAATTTTTCATATGTCTAATTCTCAGTCATGTCACTCTACACAGAAGTTCCAGAAAATTCAGAATAAGATAGATAAAGGAAATACATATCTAACATTCAAAATTAGATTTCATAATCCACTCAAGGTAGAAAAAGTTATATATCTCCAATTTTTCTTTGGCACTAAATTGTTCAGATATAAACATCATGAAACTGAAAGGAAAATAGAATTCATCAGTTTTGGAAAGCTGATATCTAGTATATCCAAGATGCCCAAAATAAATCCTTACCAGCTTTGATCTTATACTTTTGATTGACATCTGGATTTCAACTTAGAATAACTGAATAAATATTAGACAATACACTAGAGTCTGCTATCTAAATATATTGTGTTATAGCGACATTATACCCTTAAAATTTTAGAAACATTGTGCCATAGTTCTATTACTCATGAATCAAAATGATAACATTGATTATATATCCTTAAAAAAAGGCTAGAAACAAGCACTCCTCAGCTGAAGCTCTCCCAATCTCAAAATTGTTCCAGCCTCCAAGTCTTCCAAGACTCACAAGTTCATATTAAGGTTATTCTTCTTATAAAAATTCTCTTAGGGAACGAGTGGTAGTATGCTCATGCAAGAGCACTAACATGTCATGAAAAGAGGGTCTATGGAAGTTTACATTGGTCATGTGTGGTGAGGAACACCCAAAAGTTCCCAGCCTATCAAGGAGCTATAAACTCCCCGACAAGTCGAGGAACTTTTGGTGGTTGCTTATCACCAGAGCAGACTAAGAAACACAATCGGAAATGAATGAGTACCGTCTAGAAGCTACTAGAGCATTCCTTAAGCTCCAGAAACCACCCATGAATTCTAGAACATTTCACTCCAGCTCCTAAGCTCCCATAAATGGGAAAAGCTGGGAACAGGTTCCCCAACCACCAAAAGCAATGTTCCCATGCTACTATGGAATTAAGATAAATAAAATGAGTGAAGACATAAAACTTCAGTTGCTACCCAGAGGTGCAACCAAATATTTGTAAATAAATTTATAAATAATTCCCTAAGGGTATTACGAAATTTGTAAGAGTTGGTCATTTGTATCATCTTGTATGTACTTGTGGATATACTCTCTCACATCTTGTAGTTTTATGTCTACATACTCAACACCTATGTGCAAATTCATCTGTTTTTGTATGGGTATTCCTAGGTTTTCCTCTATAACTCAATGGCCATCTAGAAAACTACCCACTACATGACCCATTGCTACTTTTCCATTTAACAATTCACTCAAATCGTATGAATGCCTAGTCTTTGACTAAACCCAAATCCTGCTCCATTTTATTATTCCTTCATAGACTTAGCCACATATATTGATATCCTGTGTGCTAGAGTGGAGATGCCTCTATTCTCATACATCATTTTCCATTGTACCTAGATATATGTTTATGTTTTCTTTTAACATATTTAGAGGCGTACCAGGTTTATAGGACACTTTCTCCTTGAATAAAAATAAAAAATCTAAATTAATTTTTATATAATTAGAGATGTTATCAAGGATGTTAGGTTTTTAAGATCTGAGTAGTTGAATAGTTCAGACCTCAGTTTTGAAATTTCCTAGTTCATTTTGGGTTTTGTGGGATATTTAATTCTAATGGTTTTGTAGTTTGGATTGTAAAGAAAGTGTTTTTATTCTTCTATTTCTTGTGTCGTACAAATTATATAGGATAATTATTCCCTGGGGTTTTTGGGTTGCATCCACCATCCAGATAAGCATGAATTAGAGCCAGGAAGTCGTCCCAGTCAGCCACATCATAGGTAGCATAATATGGAATTTCTTTTTGAAGTATCTCTAGTTAGCCCCCTGCAATTCTTTGCAATACCAACAAATCCCAAGTTCGATCAGCTCTACCTTAATTAGTACCATACCAAATTGCTGTGAAATGTGACTCCCAAAATGTTTCACTGAATTTCTCATTGTGCTTGGAACCAAAACTGTGATTGATCCTTTACTAGTTGAAATGTTGATTGCTGCTATTGAAGGGAACCTAACACTGTAATTATTGCCTTCTATTTCTCTGCTATTTCTCACTCTATGCCTTGATAAATTGCTTGCAAGGATATAAATTGTTCATTGATACCTTCACTTTGAATATTTCATTCATTTGAAGTATATTTTTCTTTTCTTTTCTTTTCAAGTACCGATCTAGTTTTTCTTAGGAAATTTGATCTAAAAAAATTGAGATTTTCTTAATCATGATCATTTATTCTCAAGTGCACTTGGGCTTTCAAGGGCAGTGATTAGTTTGTTGTTGTATATTTGAGTTTATTACATCTTTAGAGATTCCGGGGCAACATATAAATCCTAGGGACACCCCCCTGAGACTATGAAGAACCAATCCAAATGGAGAGGAAAATTGATAGTGATAGTGGGTCAGTTTGTCTATAATTCTCATGTGGATCTATTGGTTTAGATCTGTGTGATAAAAATTCCCATGTCAAATTATGAATGCCCATTTCCAAAGTAAAAACTATAATTTAAGTCAATCACAACTCATAAATACCATAATGGGTAAACATGTAATGGAATCTTATGTATTCAAATATTGTTAGGTTCAAATGAATTGTACATTAAAAACACATACATGGGCCTCAATGTATGACAAATCAACTATATTCTTAAGTATTTTAAAAATGAGCTCTTTAATCCAAAATAGAGAACATGTTGGAATGTGTGCATGTGATGTAATAATTGTCATTTTGTATTGTGTAAGTCGTTTAGTCTATCCAATTAGATTTGTACAACCCATTTAGTAATTAAAGTGTTGTCCCGTAAAATGGGCACTTAAAGGATCTTATGGGGGTATGAAAGGGTCTTTTATCTATTTAAAGGCTTCCCTTACCATTTAAATTATAGCTTGGTTTTGAAATGTGTATGTTGAATGTTCTCCAGTTATTGGAATTTTTTATTTTCTAGGCAAGCCTTCTCATTTTGCAAATGAATATCTATGTTTTATTCTTACTTAAAAACATCCCTCTACTGTTTTGAGATATCCATCTGTAATTTATCAAATAATTGATAATGGCTAAGGGTATGCCAAAATATTCATGCTCCCACAAACACATCTTTGACTGAATGTTTAGCTTGTAGGTACACCCACGTCTGCAATTCTTAATGAGTGCAGACTAATTCAGAAAATTTTCTTCTTGATTCATCCTTCCCTACTACAGAGGGTGTTACCCTGACTGAGTTTTCTAAACACAACTATATGTAGGCCCCTACTCAAATGATCAACTTTATAATACTTTCAAACCCCATAATTTTGATAGGGTATCTTATGATTTGTTTTTATTGTAGCACATGGGATGGTAATTTCAGCATAACTACATTGGGAATTTCAAAGTAAGTACATAGAAATGGTGTGACGTAGTAGTGATGGTAATGTGTTGTCAAAATGGAAAAATGAACTTCTCTGATATCACTTGTTAGAAACCTTGTGGTACTCAAAGGAGGCCATTGATAATAAGAATAAAAGACATGAAGCCATAGTTCGAAAGGACAAATAATATTTATTGATATGAGAATTACCATTACAAAACTATAATGTGATATTTATAAACTATTGAAGAGATGGGTCACAATGAATAGCGATGAACCTAGGGAAAGGGTCCCTATACACACACACACAAATTTTTTTATTTAGGTTCATTACAATTTTGCGAACCACATCTTGCAGTTTTCTATCTACATCTTCAACACCTATGTGTAAATTCATGTGTCTTTGTCTGGGTATTCATAGGTGTTCCTCTATAACTCAATCTCCATGTAGAAAACTAGCCACTACATGACCCAAAGCATGCGTGTATATATATATATATTTATGAGTATATTTTGTACCATTTGAATATGAGTTTTTACCCCAGTCCCGATATTCAATTCTTGGTTTACAGTTATGCATATAATATTGAAGATTCATCACTTGTTGTATATTTTGTAAGTTTTCTTGGTTGCGTTATTGATTCTTGTTGATTGCGTTGTTGGTTCTTGTTATTGGGTTGTTGTTCCTTTTTTCAAGTCTTCATAACGGTTTCAACCCATGCTTACTTGGCCATTTCTAGTAAGGGTTTTAACATTACCACTTATACACTTACATTATTATTTTAATACCTACATAATGGTATTCTTTTTGGATTGTATTCGTTCTCTATTCACATGTCTCATTTTTCATATATTGTCTTTATTTAACCTTGTCATCGTATCTATAGCTTTACAACACTATTATGTAATAAGTGTCATTCTTGGAATGGTATTTTGATAGCAACCCCGAACCTTGTCCATACTGGTTCAACATTTAAACAAGTTTTTGTGATGTTATAGTTTACAGATGTTGGTGTTCACTGGAAAAAACACTAATTTATTTAATTTCATATTCTAATAGGTTAAAATGATATTTAGGGTTAAGAATTATGGGTTTCAAACCGAACCATAGAACCAATTTTTTTCTTGGTCTGCGAACCCAGTAGGTAGTTATCACTTGCATTTGGTAGTAGAATAGTTTTTTGGGTTTCGAACCATGTTGTATGTGAGTATTGTCATTCAAACCAAATTTTTCCACGTATAAGATACGTTTCATAAGGAATGAGGGAGGGTATAACTAGAGCAAATGAAATCGGTCAGATCAATCAAGACGAAGATAGGATTTTGGGTCTTTATTGATAACGATTATACATTTATAGATACAAAAGGGGATACTAAACAATCAATTACCACAATCAATTACCAAACATAACACCAAACAATGAATTACCAAACAGTGAATTACCACATAGTACAAACCCTAAAATAATCAAATTCGAGACTTACCTGGCAATATATATCCAATTTATCGCTATCAGGGGTGCTCACAGTGGCAGACTCACTCACTGAGGTGGCTCGAAAATGACATGGCTAGTTTTCCAGTGTACAAATTTGCGTAGGTCAGGGGATTGCATAATGTCGTGGGAGATAGTATTTTGGAGTTTTTTTGCAGCATAAACTCTCAGATGAGAGTGTAAGAGAGTCTAAATTCTTAGACGAGAGTTAAAACAACTCTAGGCCAAGATATTTAAATTCTCATCTCAAAGTTTAATTGAGAGTTTAGATAGGCAGAATGATTTATAAAAATTCTTGGATGATAAAGTAAGAAACCTTTAAACTCTCAGACAATATTTGTATAAATTATTAAACTGGAGATTTTATGTCAATAAAAATCTCAGGCGATAAAATACTTAACTCTTGTCTGAGAGTAGTTTAACTCTATTCAAGCCCAATCTAACTCTCAGGCGAAACATTAAAAATCTCACGGACGAGAGTTCTAAAAACTCTCGGTCGAGAAATTGTGTTGACTATTTTCACAAATGAGAAATCAAAAATTTCACCCAAATTTTGGCCATCTGCCAAAAAATGTTTCCTAACATCGCATTTTCATCCCATCACCCTCACCACCATCTTCACCTTCATCTTCATCATCTTCCACCACAACAACCCTTACTCAAACTCATCAACCTACCTCAAAAGGAATTGGTAAACAACCCTTGTTAAAAATTGATATTAAATTTGAGTTGCCTATGTATAATGGTGAAGTGAATGCATACCAACTTGAAAATTGGGTTTTTGAGTTGGAGGTCTATTGCAAAATTCAAAACCTTCAACATCATGATACAAAGATTTAGCTATCTTCCTTGAGACTGGAGGGTGTAGCACTAGTATGGTGGGAAGCCAAAACATAAGATGAGATTAAAAGACATGGTACTATCTCACTCTCTTGGTCTAATTTCATTGCTGCAATTAAAAGAAAATTTAAACCTCTAGCATATATGCAAAAATCCATCATGAATTGGCAGAACTTTAAACAACTTAAAGGTCAAAGTGGGCAAGATTACACCCAAGAATTTAGAAAAATAACACTTATGTTAGGTGTTGATTTTCATTCACAAGACATGTTGTTGAAGTATATAGGGGGCTTACATAGCTACCTAAGGCATACTATCCTCATGTTCAAACCCACTAGTCTAAGTGAGGTTTGTGTGCAGGCCACTCACCTTAAGGAAGGAGGAAAAAATATTCAAGAAGAGGGTAAAAATAAGACATTTAAGGGTGGAGAGAAAGGAAAGGGAAATAAAAATGCCTCAATTAAAAATGAATGAGATAAAATGGCATGCAAACATTGTTCCAAATAGGTTCATGATGAAGATCACAGTTGGAAGCTTCATCTAGAGGAGGCCCAAGAAATTCAATAATAAGGGAAAACAAAAAATAGTTTCAACCACTCAACAAGATTTGGGAGCTAACTCGAGTGGTGAAACTAAAATTATAGCCATGGGTATGAAGGGAAAGGAATCCATTTCTAGCACTAGTTCATCAAATCGTCACACTAGTACTCCAAGTGAAGAAAAAAGGATTGATTTATTCCATGTGAGGGTTATTTCAAAACCTACAAAAATCGACACACTATTTGATAGTGGGTCTCAAGCCAATTGATATTTGAAGACTTAGTCAAGAAAGTTAATCTCGAAACCATTCCTCATCAAAAAACATATCCATTATGTTGGATATGAAAGAAAAAAAATTACAGGTTACAAGAAAGTGTATTCTTTTGTTCCCAATCATAGCAAGCTTTATTAACAAAGTTGAATTAGATGTTGTACCGCTGGATATTTCAGGAACTATTTTGGGAAGTCCTTACCTATATGATAAAAAATCTATGTTCTATTGCCATGAAAAAAGGTACCACTTGTTCAAAAATGATGTGAAGTATATTGTGAGAGCTCATTGCAAGAAACTAAATATTTCATTAGTTAATATAGGGAAAATGAAAAGACTAGTGAATTCAAGCAAGAATTTTGTGCTTCTTATGATTAAACCAAATAATGATGTAGATTATGAATAATTTCAGGGTTGTGATCAAAACTTGAAATCTGATTTGATTGAAGTGGTTAATCAAAATAATGAGATGTTTCAGGAGCCAAAGGGATTACCTCCCAAGAGGGGAATCCAATATGAAATATAGTTGCAACAAGATTTTCCTCTTCCCAACATTAGCATGTATATGATGTCGGTGATGGACAGTGTTGGAATCAAAAATAAAGTTCAAGAATTGTTGGGAAAAGGTATCATTCGACCAAGCACTCCACCATGTGGGTCACCTATTTTTTTGGTGCCAAAGAAGGATGGAACATGGCACATGTATGTAGATTTCCGTGTATTGAAAAAAAATACAGTAAGGAACCATTATCGAGTTCCTAGAATAAATTATTTACTTGATAAATTGAAAGATGAAAAGTATTTTACTAAGTTTGACTTAAGGAGTGGCTATCATCAAATTAGACTCTCTGAAGGTGGCATTTGGAAGAAAACATTCAAAAATAAGAAAGGTTTGTTTGAATGGTTTGTTATGCCTTTTGGTTTAGGTAATGCTCCTAATACCTTCATGCGTGTGATGAATGATGTTTTAAGGGCATTTATTGATGAGTTTTTTATCATCTACTTAGATGATATCTTAATTTTCAGTAAATTACTTTATTGACATGTCATGCATGTAATAAAAATACTTGATGTCTTAAGGAAAGAACAATTATTTTTGAAGATATCAAAATGTGAGTTTGGTAAAAATTATTTGGTGTAGTTGGGGCATATTGTTGGAGGAGGTGATCTGAGGGTAGAACCCTCAAAGGTTGATGCCATTGTTAATTTTCCAACACCCAAGATAGTCACTAAGGTAAGGAGTTTTTTGGGAGCATCCCAATTTTGGAGGAAGTTTATTGCTAACTTCCCTTCTATCACAACAACTTTTCATGCATTGACTAGTGTGAAAAAAGTCTTCTAGTGGGGAGGAAAGAAGAAAAAATTATTTTCTTATTTGAAAGAGAAGACTGGTTCAGCCCCTGTACTTGCACTACCAGACTTGAGACAACCCTTTAAGATTCAAATTGATGCAAGTGACTATGCCATGGGTGTAGTCCTCATGAATCATGGTAATCCCATTTCATTCCATTCAAAAACTTTCAATGGTACAGTGATTAACTATCCTACTTATGACAAGGAGCTTTATGTATTGGTTCAAAGTGTGAAAAAGTGGAAACACTACTTGATGGGAAAGGAAACCATCATATACACCAACCACCAACCATTGCAATACTTGCAATCGCAAACTAAGTTCAATAGTCAAGGCACTTTCGATGGATGGATTTCCTACAACAATTCCACTTTGTCATCAGGTATAAGAAAATTATATACAATAAGGTTTTTGATATGCTTTCTAGGCCTATTTTTAGTGCATCTGATTTACTAAAGCATAATTATGTTTTGCATGAAATTTACGTTAAGAAATATGCATTTGATAATGACTTTCAATATGTTTATGCAAAATTGAGTCAAGGAAACCAGTTAGAGGAATAGGATTACCATGTACATAATAAATTTTTGTATCATTTGGGAAAGCTTTGTATTCCACAGAGAGAGAGATTGAATGTCATAAGGAAAGAATAAACTTCTCTTATTGTTGGAAATTTCAGTGTAAGAAAAACAGTGGCACATCTTCAGAAGTATTGTTATTGGCCTCGTATGGTTGAAAATGTATCACGTTTCATTAAAGGTTGTTCATTATGTGTAGTTAGTAAGCCTAGAAATAGAAAGTTGGGTTTATACACACCACTTCCTCTACCTTCACGTCCATGGGAGAGTGTTTCTATGGATTTTGTAGGAGGTATCTGTTTGTCAAAAAATAGCTGTGATTATTTGTATGTAATTGTGGATAGTTGCAGTAAGATGTGTATATTAATGCCATTTAAAAACCAAATCATAGTTGAACAAACAACTCATTATTTTAGAATGTTTGGGTTCATTTCGGATTTCCCGCATCCATTGTTAGTGATCGAGATTATCAATTTTTTGGGAACTTTGGTAAATTTTGTGCGAAATGATGGACACCAAATTGAAAAACAGTACACCATCTCATCCATAAAAAAATGGTCAAACATAAGTGGTCAATCGAATAGTCATACATCTTCTTCGATGATACTGCAGCAGGCATCCTAAGATGTGGGATGAAAACTTGCACTACATTCAACACACTTACAACCATGCAAAACACTCCTCTACATAAACATCACAATTTGAGACATGTCTTGGATACTTGCCTAGATCGCCAGTGGATTTCATTTTTAAGAAGGATGCTGCTACTGATGGCCATAACGAAATAAAAAAATATGAGAATTTCATAGAACAAATCCAGTTGATACATCAAACAGATCAAGATGAGCTTCAAAAGAGCCAAGGTAAGTACAAAGAAAGGCACGACAAGAATTGTGTATATCATAAGCTCCAAGTTGGTGGTGAAGTTTGGCTTCATATTAGAAAAGAGAGGCTTGAAGGGGAAGGTGTAAAAATAAAACCAATCCGTTATGGTCCTTTCAAAATTTTAAAAAAGATTGGTGACAATGCCTTCAAGTTAGATTTTCCTTAATACATGCAAATTTACTTTGTTGTTAATGTTGAGAAATTGAGGTTATATGAGCCTCATTTGATTGAAGATCCAGGAGAACACGTTAAAATTCCTTCTATTGAAGACATTTCACATAAATAGCTTGATGAGCTTCATGAAGACACAATTCTTGACAGAAGACACAATTATTGACAGAAGAACAAGGACATCAAACGAAGTACTATAGACTACCTTCATGTGGGGCTCAAACACACAGATCCTTCTAAGGTCAAATGGATCAATATTGGAAAGGTGAGGGAGTTGTACCCTGATTTGTTGAACAAATGAAAGTGATATTTTGCGCTCCAAAATTTTTCAATGGGTAGGAGAGATCAGGTGCTCAAAATAATGCTCATAAATGAAAGTTGTCGGAATGGTGTGGAATCTGAACGCCCACATAGGTCTCATTGTTATGAATTTGATGCAAATAATTTCACGTAAAATCCACATCATATGCTCCGAGAAATGTGTTCTTCCCACTTTGTCAACCATGAAAAGAAAAATGCAGAACAACCAAGTCAGTAGTCCGTACAGCTGACTGGGCATGCTTACGTGGGAGGTTGACTATGCAGGTTGACTTCGTCAAGGGTTTTCCTTGTTGAATCATGTGGTGCCAAGTGGCATGATGAAATTGGCTTGATATGGCATGTTGTGATTGGTTGGGCATGTGGAAAACCACATGTTGCCACGTGGAAACATGAGAGGCCACAAAATTTTGGGTAAAGTCTGAGTGGAGCGGGCAGGGGTTGAACCAGCGACCTCCAAGTACCAAGCACAATATATTACCAGTACACCACATTATTTTCACTTAACATACTAGGTTCTCCATTTGGTTTTAATATGATATATTTTCCATCGCAAGGGCAGGGGGTTGGGGTCTAGCCCCAGCATTGATCACCACTGAGAGCAAGACCATGGGTGGGAGGCTAGACCTGCGTGGCCGTCAATAACCATAAACCGTTAGAAATTATGCTGATGGTGTATGTGACCATACTAAATACCACTGCAGAGTTAACTTCTCGCCAATGTTAACTGCAAAAACCAATGTCACCATGTGTCCATAATGTTGGTGGTTAGCCCAACCACATGGATATTTATATGAATTTTTTTTATTAACCATATAATGATATGGTTTGAAATCTGATTTCTAAGGGTTATTGGGAAAATTGGCGCTGGCTATTTCGCCCAAATTTTGGCGAAACTGGTGCTTAGTTAGGTAGATTCACGACAGATTTGTAGGTTAGTGTTGTATTTTGGGGAAAATGTGGAGCAAATAGTGCAGAAACTTGGGAAATTCATAACAAAGTTATTTTTTGACCAAATTCGAGGCAGCAAGAGGCTAGAAATACATTTTTGGGCATTCTCGAGTTGATGGAACAGTTTGGGGAGCTATTTGAGCATTGTAAACATATGTAATCACACTTTTGAGCATAATAAAAGAGGGCCAAGCCATTGGAAGCTGGATGAAGGAGATCTAGCCCAGGCAGGGTGAACTCCTTCATTATGTGATGTTGTGTTATTGTTCATGGTGATTTTCATGTCTGTTAGATGTTGTTATTCAGTTTTTTGTTTATGTTAATTTTCTCATGAAATTCACATAAAAACTAATGCTAAACTTGCAATTAACCTCATAGTCCTTAAGAAATTTTTTTATATTCTGAATTGGATCTTAGCACAAAAACAATAATTAATCCTGATTTATTTAGAAACAAAATAAAATACAGAAATAGGCATAAACATGGAGATGCAACGAAAATAATACTTCATTTCATTAATATCAAATAGCGGAAATATGCTTAAAGACATAATGAAAATAAAATAGCTAGGGCACTGGTAGATTATCTCTGAGAAGAGATGTGGCAGCTACATGGATTTTAACACTGTTATAATGAGGCTCAAGGGCCTATTATTATTGAGAAACAATGGAAAATGCTAAAAATCCAAAAACCTAATCCTACAAGATGAAGCGCCAAAACTATGGGCCCTGTTTGGGTAAATTGGTGTTCAACTTCCCGGGGACGTAAATTTGGCATACGATCTCCTTTTGACACGCACCATACCTCATTAGAAATATCTATCCGAGGACTATAACTTCTCATGTGAAAAACATCAATCTATGGACTGAGGTTGCTCCCAGTTTTCCCAAATAACATCGTTTAGGGCCTCAAAATGGCTCTGAAAGTTCAATACCCAAAACATTGCTAAAAATAGTAAGTTGTGCTGAAACTCAAAAATTGAAAGAGCTAATGGTGGGTGTTAAAATGGAATAGGTGGGTGGTTAGAAATATCCACCTGGATCATTAGGGCCTTAAAACGGCTATGGAAGTTCATGACCCAAAATACTGCTAAAAATAGTAAGTTGTGCTCAAATTGAGAAACTGAAAGAATTTATGGTGTGCATCAAAATGGAGTAGTTGGGTGGCCAACAATATCCACTAGGATCACTAATATTCTCATTTAGATCAAGTATAACTCAATTGAAAATCACCTTGTTATGAAGTACTATATAAAAACATGAGATTGAAAGTTCAAATCCCGTGAGTTAGGCCAACCAATATAATTATTTTTAGATATATTTATTTATTTATTATATTTTTGTATTGTGGTATGTATGTTGTAGTTGTTTTGAAATCAAATTATCTTTAATTCATTACTTTTATGTAATTTTTAATATAATTTTCAAAGAAATATGCCTTAAATTAAATACTTAAAGATTAGATAAAAATATTCTAACTTTTCAAAATGTTATATTCTAATTTTATAATTAATTAAAAAAAACTATATAATTGAAGTCTTCTAATTTGATATTTAATTAAAAAATATTAATGAAAAGGGACAATATAATATAAAAGGAAAAAATGATATGATTAAATTTCATGTGGTTTGAATATCTATTTTTAAAATATAAAAATATAATTATCCCATATCCACTCATGGAATCTCTGTGCAAAGTTCCCGAATGCAGTGACAGAGAAGTTGTCTCTAATCGTATCAGTGGAGATTGAAGGGATAAAAGAGGAATTGATGTCCGGAAAATCATGCTAAGAAAATTTGTCGTGTTCTTCATAGTCGATTACCCCACAAATTGAAAAGCCCAAAAAATTGTTGTCTTTATATAAGAAAACATCAATGAAAAGTGAAATAGGAGATTTTGTAAGTGCATGAGAGAGTAGTAGCCAATGATCTAGCAACCTTAGGGCGTACTGTTAGAATTGATTTTGTTAGGTCCCTATACTACTTGTGTACTACCTTATTCTGTTACTGTAGCCCCTTATTTTTATTTTTATACTGTTGTAGTCCCCATATTTTTATTATTGTGCCCTTATCACATTTACCAATGTGGTTCCACCACCCACCACATGTATTTTACCAAAATAATCATTATATATTTATCAATATAATTACCAATATATTTTATATATCTTCTTAAAATATATTAATAATATTAACTATATGCATACTATATATTAAACTAATATATATATATATATATTATTTGATAATAAAATATTAGTAAAAAATTTTCAATATATTAATAGTTATAATTCAAACTATACTAAAATTCAAATATAACTTAATAATAGTATTTTATTACTATTTATAATAAGTTATATATCTTACCAATATCCCAAGGGATTATTAATATTATAAGCCAAAATAACTAATAAAACCAAGGAATTGGTGAACCCAAGGGGAAAATATTAAAAACCTAAGAGATCAAGAAGCCGAAGGAATCCATATTAAAAAGAGAAGAGATTAATAAAGGCTAAGAATTTATATTTTAAATACCAAAAAATGATAAACTCACATGATCAATATTCAAAACATAAGATATTAATAAACCTTAAGAATAAAGATTTGAAAATAAAAAACATGAGAAATTAATAAACCCTAATAATAATTGATATTTTTAATTCAAGATATAAATAAACCCAAAAGATTATTAATATTATAAACCATTGAAAGAATTAATAAACCCAATGGTTGAATATTATAAACCAAAGGAATTAGTGAACCTAAGGGATAAATATTAATATTATAAACCAAGGAATTAATAAACCCTAAGAATTTATATTTTAAACTCAAGAGATTAATAAACCCAGGGATTTATTAATATTATAAACCAAAAGAACTAATAAAACCAAGGGTTTAATATTACAAACCAAAGGAATCGGTGAACCCAAGGGATAAATATTAAAGATCTAAGGGATAAATAAGGCCAAGGGATCAATATTAAGAACACAAGAGATTTAAAAACCCTAAGAATTAATATTTTAAACACAAAAACTTAAAATTAATAAACGCTAAGAATTAATATTTTTAACTCAAGAGATTCTATAACCAAATGGATTATTAGTATTATAAACTAAAATAACTAATAAACCAAAGGGTTTTATATTTCAAACCCAAGGAATTGGTGAACCCAAGGGATAAATATTAAAACCCAAGGGATCAATAAGTGGAAGCGATAAATATTAAAAACAAAAGAGATTAACAAAGCCTACAAATTAATATCTTAAATAGAAAGGATTGATAAAATCACATGATTATTAATATTATAAACTCAAGGGAATAGTATTAAAGGCAATATATTAATATTATAGACCTCAAGTATATAAAAAACTTTAGATAAATACTATAAACCGTAAAATAAACACGGTTGAGCATGCTTGATTTAAACATTCAGAAAATCTTTGTCACAAAGCGACATTGGACGAAGAATGACAATGGTTGGCCATGGTTGATTTTCATATTGAGACAATATTTGTCACAATGTGACATTCGACCATGGAAGACTTTTATCAAATATGAATAACGATGATTAAAAATGGTCTCTCATGGTTGGTTTTCATATTCACAGAATGTTTTTCATAATATGACATTGGACCATGCATTAATATTAAAGCGTATGACTAATATTTAACACCTAATATTACCAACCCAAATATTTAGAAAACTGAAAGATTATTAAACCCTAATAATTACTATTTTAAACTCAAAAGAATAAGAATTAAATAAACCCTAATAATTAATAACTTAAACTAAAGAGGCTAATAAACAAAAGGGATTATAAAAATTATAAACCAAAAAAACTAAAAAACCAAAGGGTTTAATATTATAAACTAAAGGAATTGGAGAACCCAAGAGATAAATATTAAAAACTTAAGGGATCAATAAGGCCAATGGTTTAATATTAAAAACAAAAGAAATTAACAAACCCTAAGAATTAATATTTTAAACAAAAAAACCTAAAAAATTAATATAGCATAATCTAATCAATATCTTAAACTCAAGAGATTAATAAACCCAAAGAATTATTAATATTATAAACCAAAAGAACTAATAAACCAAAGGGTCTAATATTATAAAATAAAGGATTTGGTGAACCCAAGGGACAAATATTAAAAACCTAAGGGATCAATAAGGCCCAATGTTTAATTTAAAAAAAAAAAAGACTAATAAACCCTAAAAATTAATATTTTAAACATAAATGTTAGTATGAATCTTTCGTCGGAAAAATACCACTTTAGCTACGCATAAAAAATAGCTCTAACATCAATTATGGCTGCCAATATATTTAAATGTACAGTTAGTTGATCCAAATAAAGCTGCACAAATTCAGATCTCTGCATAAAAGACATTAAGCAGTGAAAATAAAATGTTGCTCCATGCATCCAATAAATAAGACAAAAACGATATGTTTGAAAGAATTTTTGTATTAAAGGGGAACCTAAGAGGAAAACAAGAAAGGTGTTTCCAATTCTCCTCAATTGGATGGGTTCTTGAAAGTCCTCAGCATTTCAGATCTAAAACTTCTATCTCTTGTTGGTGTAGAAAACCTAGACAAACGTAGAACTCAAAGGGAGCTCACAAAGCAAATGTGGAAAATGTGACAATGATAATGGCTCATAGTCAGACCAAGAGTATAGATCCAGTGTGATCTAATGCAATAAAAGGTGACAAATGGATGGGAAAGCCCTTCTATTTATAAAAAAATATTAGGGCGGTCTAGAACTTGGTGCATGAATAAAATATTATTAACCAACTTCTAGAACCACCTTTTAGGAATATTTTATTATATTTGTTGGATGGAAAAGGATTTTGACTTGGGTAAAATCATTTATTTATAAATAATAAATAAATAAATGATTTATTTATTATTTTAAGGAAATGGTGGAAACATAATTAAATAAATAATTATTTATTTAATTATTTATAAGTGATTTAGTAAAATTTAACTAGGAATATTATTTAAATAAGGATTAAATAACTTATTCCTAGGAAATAATCAAATAAATAAGGATTTATTTAATTGATTTCCCTATTTTGGGTTAAATATGACCAGGAATAATAATTAAATGGATGTTTAACTAATTATTCCTTGAGGAAATATAAAAAAATATAGACTTGTTTATTATTTCCTTTTGGGGTTTCCTGTTTAGACCATAAACAACTTAATAAAGGTGTTTTACTAAGTTATTTCACATAGTGAAAGAAATTTTACTTAGGGTAAAATTGGTCTTACATGGTGTACTTGGGTCCATCTAATGATAATAGGTTAGAGGACCAAAAAATGGTGTAACAATAAATACCTAAAAAATTAATATATCATAATCTAATCAATATTTTAAACGCAAGAGATTAATAAACCCAAGCGATTATTAATATTATAAACCAAAAAAATTAATAAACACAGGGGTTTAATATTATAAGCTTAAGGAATTGGTGAACCCAAGAGATAAATATTAATATTGTAAACCAAGAAACTAATAAACCTAAAGAATTAATATTTAAACTCAATAGATTAATAAAGCATAAGAATTAATATTTTAAACTCAAGAGATTAATAAACCCAAGGAGTTATTAATATTATGCACCAAAAGAACTAATAAAACCAAAGGTTTAATATTAAAAAACAAAGGAATTGGTGAACCCAAGGGATAAATAATAGATACCTAAGGGATAAATAAGGCCAAGGTATCAATATTAAGAACACAAGAGATTAATAAACCCAAAGAATTAATATTTTAAACACAAAAACCTAAAAAATTAATAAACTCTAAGGATTAATATTTTTAACTCAAGAGATTTTAAAACCAAAGTGATTATTAATATTATAAACCAAAATAACTAATAAACCTAAGGGTTTTATATTTCAAACCCAAGGAAATAGTGAACCCAAGGGATAAATATTAAAAACCTAAGGGATCAATAAGTGGAAGGGATATTAAAAACAAAGGAGATTAACAAAGCCTACAAATTAATATCTTAAGCATAAAGGATTGATAAAATCACATGATTATTAATATTATAAACCCAAGGGAATAATATTAAAGCTAAGAGATTAATATTATAAACCTCAAGTATATAAAAACATTTAGATAAATACTATAAACCATAAAATAAACATGGTTGAGCATGCTTGATTCAAACATTGAGACAATTGTTGTCACAATGTGACGTTGGATGAAGAATGATGATGGTTGGCCATGGTTTATTTGCATATTGGGATAACATTTGTCACAATGTGACATTCGACCATGGAAGAGCTTGATCAAATGCAAATAATGATGATTAACAGTGGTCTCTCGTGGTTGGTTTCCATATTCACACAATGTTTTTCACAATATGACATTGGACCATGTATTAATATTAAAGTGTATGACTAATATTTAATGCCTAATATTACCAACCCAAATATTTAGAAAACTCAAAGATTATTAAACCCTAAGAATTAGTATTTTAAACTAGAATGCCTAATAATTTAAT
Organism: Pinus albicaulis; assembly: GCA_034641835.2. Lineage (NCBI taxonomy): Eukaryota > Viridiplantae > Streptophyta > Pinopsida > Pinales > Pinaceae > Pinus > Pinus albicaulis. Next base: position 1,356,988,623 of record CM076580.1, read on the forward strand.
AAACCCCAATAATTAATAATTTAAACTCGAGAGGTTAATAAAACAAATGGATTATAAATATTATAAACCAAAAAAACTAATAAACCCAATGGTTTAATATTATAAACTGAAGGAATTGGTGAACCGAAGAGATAAATATTAAAAACTTAAGGGATCAATAAGGCCAAGGTTTTAATATTAAAAACAGAAGAGATTAATAAACCCCAAGAATTAATATTTTAAACACAAAAATCTAAAAAATCAATATACCATAATCTAATCAATATCTTAAACTCAAGAGATTAATAAACCCAAGGAATTTTTAATATTATAAACCAAAATAACTAATAAACCAAAGGGTTTAATATTATAAACCAAAGGAAATAGTGAACCCAAGGGATAAATATTAAAAACATAAGGGACCAATAAGGAGTAAGGGTTTAATATTAAAAACAAAAGATAGGAATAAACACTAAGAATTAATATTTTAAACATAAAAACCTAAAAAATTAATATGCCATAATCTAATAAAAATTTTAAACTCAAGAGATTAATAACCCCAAGAGATTATTAATATTATAAATCAAAACAGCTAATAAACATAAAGGTTTAATATTATAAGCTAAAGGAATTGGTGAACCCAAGAGATAAATATTAATATTATAAACCAAGAAATTAATAAACTCTAACAATAAATATTTTAAACTCAAAAGATTAATAAACCCAAGGAGTTATTAATATTATAAACCAAAAGAAATAATAAAACCAAGGGTTTAATATTACAAACCAAAGGAATTGGTGAACCCAAGGGATAAATATTAAAGACCTAAGGGATAAATAAGGCCAAGGTATCAATATTAAGAACATAAAAGATTAATAAACCCAAAGAATTAATATTTAAAAAAAAAATCCTAAAAAATTAATAAACTCTAAGGATTAATATTTTTAACTCAAGAGATTTTAAAACCAAAGTGATTATTCATATTAGAAACCAAAATAACTAATAAACCCCAAGGGTTTTATATTCCAAACCGAAGGAATTGGTGAACCCAAAGGATAAATATTGAAAACTAAGGGATCAATATTAAAAACAAAAGAGATTAACAAAGCCTACAAATTACTATCTCAAATAGAAAGGATTGATAAAATCACATGATTATTAATATTATAAACCCAAGGGAATAATATTGAAGCTAAGAGATTAATATTATAAACCTTAAGTATATAAAAGCCTTTAGATAAATACTATAAACCATAAAATAAACATGGTTGAGCAAGCCTGATTTAAACATTGAGATAATTGTTGTCACAATGCGATGTTAGACGAAGAATGATGATGGTTGACCACGGTTGATTTTCATATTGAGACAATATTTGTCATAATGTGATATTCGATGTAACACCTCCAGTTTACGGAAATATTTTTTTTTTTTTTTTTTTTTTTGTGTACATTTGAATTCCCTTATTATGTCCACTATTCTCCTAAAGCTATTCCCATTAAATCCATATATCTCACATATATATGACATAGGATAATTGTATATCTTATATACAATATGTATACAGCTTGCATCTATATATAACACATCTATATATATGTCAAGTTCATATATCACATATATATGACATAGGATAATTGTATATCTTCTATACAATATGTATACCTCTTAACTCTATATCTAACACATCCATATATATATCAAGTTCGTATATATCATATATATATTTTTCCTTACATAGGCTAATTGTATACCCCATATAGGACACTCATATCTCTCAAATCCATATATATATATCGATATGTCAATTAATAAAGTCCATTCAAACTTTGAGTACTACCCTATGTAGTTAAACCCGTCTATATACAAATATACATGTAACCCATATGTATATAATTATACCACTCGATGACATTATGGGAGGGCGCGTCCATTATCACGCGGCATGTGCTAGCTATATGTATCGACGCTTTTCCAATCAATTTTTTTTTTCCTACGGTAGTTTCAAAGTGCATCCATAGTAAATGTTTGATTTAGATGATCATACCTTGGGTCCACGTCGCACCTGGCAGAGTAATAGCTCCGGCTGATGAACCGTCAACTCCATTACGGTGGGTGAAATGGGTGATACGTGTCAAGCTCTTACACGAACCCTGTTATGAATTCTAATTCATATATTCTTGCGTGATTTGTCTCGGCATTTCACTTCTTTTCCAGCTAATGCGGTACGCAGAACCTCAGACCGACTGTCTGCGTTTCCAGATTTCTCAATACCAGTACTACACAGGAGCTGTATGTGTCGCCTCACTCAGGATTCAGTACATCCAGGTGTGACGGCTATGTATTTACTAATATTTTACTGGTTCTCTTTGCAGGTGAAAGTATCAGTTGTGGAAGAAAAGGGCAGTGTACCGCGGCCATGGTCCACAGATAAATCGACGGTTGGCGATTCTGATGGTTTTTCCAACCAACATCGGGATTCTATGGGGATTTGCGACAGGGAAATTAGGGTTCGAGTATTCCTTTTTATGAGAGGCCCTTCAGTTGGTTTCATGGCCAGACCTTTCCCATATTTTTTTTTTCTGTTCTCCTTTCTCTCGACAGTTCCTCTATTTCAAGTATGGCGCAGACAGCGGGGGGGTCTGCCCTTCCCTCGGACCTCTGTGACAGAGACAACTGAACATTTGGGCATTTAACTTCTTGGTTAGAGTTTGTTCTGCGAGAGTTTGAATTGATAATTTGTTGTTTCTGCTGTCCATGTCCACTGTATGGGTTTGAATCTTTGCGAGCGTGGGGTATGTTACACCCAGATTTCTTGTGCCATGTTGATCTAGTTCTGCTGTCGATCGAACCCTCCCCAGTGCAATCAAATTGATTTTTTAATTTTGGATTAAATGTTTACGTTTGAACTGTTACAGTTTTTAGACATCAAAGGCGATTAGGATTCATCAGTTTCTAATTACGCCGATCGTATCGATCTTGGTTTACTGGCGATTATAGAATGGATTCACACGAGGAAAGGGTACCGATTTACCATGTCGGTGGTCCACCTCCCTGAACGCCATCTCTCCGCATTTATTTCTACCGTTGTGGTGATGATAATCTACCTTCAGTGCGCAAGCTCTGTCACGCGACTGGAGAGATTGAACCCCATGCTTCTGACGTATAAAAATCAGTTCTGTAGGTTGCAGAACTTACTTACAGAAATTAATCCTGTCGTTGTTCATTAATGTGGGTGTGTCGATTCATATTTGATTTAGTTTTCGTTACGGACTCATCTTGTCACGGCCTTGTTTGCTATGACGGGACAGAGAGTTAGGGTTGGTTGTCCGACGGTGGATTTCTACCATTGGATTTTTCTGTGACCGTCACTTATTTGAAATCCGATATGACTTACTTAACCGTCTTTTCATAAACCCTTGTTTTCTAAAATCATGGATCTACGGGTTTATAATCATGGCGCCAGATGTGTGTATTGATCCCGGGGTTTTTCTTTACGCATATCTATATACAGGTATGCCAACATTATTAAACCGAACTGTGGTTTTTCTCCCGACATCTAAGTCGCCACGGTAAGCATCCTATTTGCGTTTACTCTGTTACCTATGGACAATTTTGTTTAACGTTGTCCACAACATTCCGAGTGTCGTGGATTCCACCCGTCGATATTATTCCCCGAGTTTCGTTTGACATATCATATAGGCAGATTAATTTTGTTTACCATCACTCTGTTACATAGATTGCCCATACGTTTCTCTTTTCATTATATGGATCATATATTTTACATTCAGTTTAGAAATTCGTTTCGGCCAATTCGTTTGTTTTGTTTCTTCATACGTACAGTGTTTATATATGTAGAATTCATTTTAACAAAACGAGCCATGTCGGCCTTTACTTTTTCATGTATGTTCACATCTGCGCTTCGTGCTCAAACTTTCTTTGGGCTTATATGAACCCATATATATATCAGATGTGTTTGTATCGCCTCTTCTTACATCTAGGGTTTATGTTTATAGAGTAGTCATATATTGATACTCGTTCTTTACACTTACCCATATATATATTTTTGTGAAATGAAGACACATGCAATAGTTCATTTGAAGAGATTCGTAGCGCATAGATATAATCTATATACTTATCACTTCTTGCAAGGGTTTAGGGTAAATATAACTTGAACCTTCTAGTATCGTCATTTCAAGGTTAAAGGTAGAATTTGCAATGATATGTACGTGTAGGAAGGGATAAGAAATATTACTCTCGTATAATAGTTTTTTTTTTCTTTTTTTTTCTTTTGTAAATACCATATAAATTTCAGTTCGGTTGCCATACTTTCCTAGCATACTAATGAGCACATAATGTCACATGAGCAGTTATATATATATATATTCAATAGTCATTATGTCGTATAACTGAATTATACTTTAGTCTTTGACTATGATGCTTAAATCAGGACTTTGAGAAGGACTTCAAAACATAATGTGCTCTATATATTGCTATACAGGATATATTCCCTATGTAGGATATAATTTCTTTAAGAGTTAGAAAGTGTTGACATGTAAAATTCTACATCTTGGATTTACTTCGATGATGTCTCTAGATCAACTATTATAGGTTTTTTTTCTTGCTCTGAGCCTAAAGTTTCACAATTACACACATATAGTGTGTAGGAAATCTTCACTTTTTTTTTTTTCATAAGTTCAAGTATCAAAATTCGTTATATTTACTTCCAGCAGTTAGTATGTATACCAGGTAACTCTAATACTGCTATATTGTTTCTCTAGCAGATTCATAAGCATAAAATATCACCATTTGTGCCTACCGTTAACAAAACAATAATTTATCACCTATAGGGGTTAAGTAACTTCAGATTTAAACCATCCTTGGTTTAGAGATTCTGGAGTTTCTACTCTAGGGATTTTCTGGTCTACAACTAAACAAATCTGGAAGGTGAATACCTAATGATAGATTCTGTTAAATGTAGTACCAAAATTTTTCATTGTCATCAAGTCAAATTTTATATGTAGCCAATTCACACTATAATAAGACATAGTAACAAGAATTTCAGAACATACCACAAAATCTGCAAAATGACCAACCTCCCAACCTTAGAGTCCTCTTTGTCTCCCAGGACTCACCCCTGAGCAGAGATCACCTCCTAGAACAGATCAACCCCTGATCTGCCTAGGAGCAGCTTATTTAAGCTCATATTTCCCCAAAGCATGTTTCTAATTCTGCGTCCAGAATAGCAGGATGCTTTCTTTCCCGTTTAGCCTAGGCTTCCCATTTTGGGATTCTTTAAAGCCGCTTTAAGCTTTTCCTCAGCTTTTCCAGCTTTTTCTCACCTCTTCCCAACTACTCCTCTTCATTGGGGAAATTTAGATTCCTCCTCAAATCTAAATAAATTCCTTTCAAGGATTTTTGAAAGATTTTTGGGGATTTGTTGCCTTATCCATCCTCATGGATTTGGCAAGTGATCTCTAATTCTCTTTTTGGTCAAAATGCACAATCATTTTATTTATTTACTCAAATAAAATATGCAAATACATTCACACCATACTCATCCCTTGGGGTCCACCCCCTTAGGATTAAAGTTCAAATGTCTAACTTTAAAAATTCAACACACAAATTGGGGGTATTACATTCGACCATGGAAGACCTTAATAAAATACAAATAATGATGATTAAAAATGGTCTTCCATGGCTGGTTTTCATATTCACACAATCTTTTTCATAATATGACATTTCACCATGCATTAATATTAAAGTGTATGACTAATATTTAACGCCTAATATTACCGACCCAAATATTTAGAAAACTCAAAGATTATTAAACCCTAAGAATTAATATTTTAAACTCAAAAGCATAAGAAATTAATAAACCCTAATAATTAATAATTTAAAATCAAGAGGTTAATAAACCAAAGGGATTATAAATATTATAAACCAAAAAAACAAATAGACCCATGGGTTTAATATTATAATTTAAAGGAATTGGTTAACCCAAGGGATAAATATTAATGTTATAAACCAAGAAATTAATAAACCCTAAGAATAAATATTTTAAACTCAAGAGATTAATAAAGCATAATAATTAATATTTTAAACTCAATAGATTAATAAACCCAAGGAGCTATTAATATTATAAACCAAAAGAACTAATAAAACCAAGGGTTTAATTTTACAAACCAAAGGAATTGGTGAACCCAAGGGATAAACATTAAAGACCTAAGGGATAAATAAGGATAAGGGATCAATATTAAGGACACAAGAGATTAATAAACCCTAAGAATTAATATTTTAAACACAAAAACCTAAAAAATTAATAAACCCTAAGAATTAATATTTTTAACTCAAGAGATTTTAAAACCAAAGGGATTATTAATTTTATAAAACAAAATAACTAATAAACCCAAAGTTTTTATATTTCAAACCAAAGGAATTGGTGAACCCAAGGGATAAATATTAAGAACTTCAGGGATCAATAAGGTTGAGGGATCAATATTAAAAACAAAAGAGATTAACAAAGCTTACAAATTAATATCTTACACAGAAAGGATTGATAAACTCACATGATTATTAATATTATAAACTCAAAGGAATAATATTAAAGCTAAGAAATTAATATTATAAACCTCAAGTATATAAAAACCCTTAGGTAAATACTATAAACCGTAAAATAAACATGTTTGAGCATGCTTTATTTAAACATTGAGACAATTGTTGTCACAATCCGACGTTGGATGAAGAATGACAATGGTTGGCCATGGTTGATTTTCATATTGAGACAATATTTGTGACAATATGACATTCGACCATGGAAGACCTTGATCAAATACGACTAACATTGATTAACAATGGTCTCCCATGGTTGGTTTTCATATTCAAACAATGTTTTTCATAATATGACATTGGTCATGCATTAATATTAAAGTGTACGACTAATATTTAATGCCTAATATTACCAACCCAAAGATTTAGAAAGCTCAAGGATTAATGAACCCTAAGAATTAATATTTTAAAACTCGAGAGCCTAAGAAATTAATAAACCATAATAATTAATAATCTAAACTCAAGAAATTAATAAACCAAAGGGATTATAAATATTATAAACAAGAAAAACTAATAAACCCAAGGGTTTAATATTATAAACCAAAGGAATTGGTGAACCCAAGGGATAAATATTAAAAACCTAAGGGATAAATAAGGCCAAGGGTTTAATATTAAAAACACAAGAGATTAATAGACCCTAAGAACTAATATTTTAAACACTAAAACGTAAAAAAATAATATACCATAATCTGATCAATATTTTAAATTGAAGAGATTAATAAACCCTTATTAATATTATAAACCAAAAGAACTAATAAAACAAAGGGTTTAATATTATAAACTAAAGGAATTATTGAACCCAAGGGATAGATATTAAAAGCCTAAGGGATCAATAAGGCCAAGGTTTTAATATTAAAAACATACGAGATTAATAAACCGTAAGAATTAATATTTTAAACATAAAAAACTAAAAAATTAATATACCATAATCTAATCAATATTTTAAACTCAAGAGATTAATAAACCAAAGGTATTAATAATATTATAAACAAAAAAAACTAATAACCTAATGGTTTAACATTATAAACTAAAGGAATGGGTGAACCCAAGAAATAAATATTAAAAACCTATGGGATCAATAAGGCTAAGGGTTTAATATTAAAAACAAAAGAGATTAATAAACCGTAAGAATTAATATTTTAAACACAAAAATCTAAAAAGGTAATATACCATAATCTAATCAATATTTTAAAGTGAAGACATTAATAAACCGAAGGGATTATTAATATTATAAACCAAAAGAACTAATAAACCAAAGGGTTTTCTATGATAGATTATGGCTCCACATTTTGGCAATGGTAGACCACATTCAATCATATTATCAACCGAAAGGACTAAAATTACAAATCCTTGGGATGAGTATTATAAATCCAATATATTAATAATCCCAATGGTTTATTAAACCCTAACGTTGTAAACCCAATGGAATAATATTAAACCTTAGGGTTAGTATTATAAACCAAAGTGTTATGAACCCTAGGGTTAATATTATAAACCAAAGTATTATAAACCATAAGATTAATATTATAAACACAATGGGTTAACATTATAAATCCTTGGGTCTAATGTTATAAATCCAAAATATTAACAAACCCAAGGGTTTATTAAACCCTAACATTATAAACCCAAGGGAATAATATTAAACCCTAGGGTTAGTATTATAAACCGTGGGATTTGAATATTATAAACCCATGAGATTATTTTTATAAATTCTTGATATTAATATTATAAACCCAAAATATTAATTAACCCAAGGGTTTATTGATATTAGAAACTCAAGGGATTAATAAACCATCAGGATTATTAATATTATAAATCTAAGAAATTTATATTATAAAAATGGATCAATAAACATAAAGGATTGTCAATATTATAAACTCAAATAATTAATAAACCGAAGGGATTAATATTAGAAACCAAACGGATGAAAACAACCCAAGGGATATGTGGGATACATATTATAAATGCTTGAGATTAATATTATAAACTCAAAATATTAATACACCCAAGAGTTTATTAAACCCTAACATTATAAACCCAATGGAATATTATTAACCCTCATATTAGTATTATAAACCAAAGTATTAAAAACCTTAGGATTAACATTATAATCCCAAGAAATTTACATTATAAATCCGTTGAACTAATAGTATAAAACAAAAATATTAATAAACTTATAAACGAAAGTATTAAAAACCCTAGGATTAATATTATAAACCCAAGAGATTTACATTATAAATCCTTTGAATTAATAGTATAAAACCAAAATATTAATAAACCCTAGGGTTTATTAAACCCTAACATTACAAACCCAATGGAATAATATTAAACCTTAGGGATAGTACTATAAAGAATAGCCATGATTAAATATGGTTAAGTAATGTTGTGTATTCCGAGAATGAGTAACAATGATTAACTATGTTGGAAAGGTTTGACCATATATAACCATGGTTGAGTTTTTTTTACAATGTTTTATTAAAATGATTACAATGGTTGACCAACGATGACCATAGCTTAATATGGTTGACCAAGGATGACTATAGGTTACTATTGTTGACCAAGGTTGACAATAGACTACTATGGTTGACCACATTCGACCATACGCTTCTATGGTTAAATATGGCTAACTGTGGTTGTGTATTTTCGAGCATGAGTGACAATGATTAACTACGATGGCAATGTTTAACCATGTATAGACATGGTTGAGTTTGTTTTACCACGTTTGATTAGAATGATTACAATGCAAATCTTAATATTGTTATTTATCACTAATAATATTAATATTATTTATATTAATAATGTAAATTTTAGTTTTAATAACGTTATTTATCACTAAGGATCTTAATACTATTTATATTAATAGTGCTAATTTTGGTATCAATAGTAATATCATTCATAATATTAATCATCTTATTTTTGGAGTGAATATAATTAAAAAAATAATATTAATGTTAATAGGATTTATATTAACAATATTAATGTAATTAATCATATTAATATTATTAATATTATTGTTATAATTTAAATGTTATTAATAATTTTAATAAACCTTAATCATGTTTGAAACTTATTGTTATTAATACAATTATGAACATTAATTTTAAATAAACATCTTGAATATTGTATTAATGATGTTCTTAATAATATTGTTATTATTATTAATAATGTTAGTAATAATATTGTTTTTAATAATAATTAAAATGTCATTTTCATTATTAATATATTTTTTAGTATAAATCATAATCATCATTATTTAAATACTAATTATTAATATTATTTTTAGTGTATATTAAAATGTTAGTGTTTTAATGTCATTTTTATTATTGTAGGATTTTTAATATTGAGTTTATAATATTGGGATTTTAAATTAGAAAACTTAATATTATAAAAATATGAAAATTAAAATTTAGAAAAATTTAATATTATAAAGTATAAATATATAAAATCATAAAATAACCTAAAATTAAAAAATTAAAAAAATAAAATATAATTGGTCATTATATAATTTTACCCTAATACACTAAGTATATTAATAATATCAATAAATAATTGATCCTTATTAATACATTATCAATATTAATAATATTAATAAATAATTAATCAATATTAATAAAAATAATACTATTAATTAATATTATTAATATTATTAATATTAACATCAATATTAATTAATATTAATATTGATTAATTATTTATTAATATTAATAAATTAATAATAATAATAATATAATAATAATAATAATAATAATATACTAAATCAAATAAAAAAACTAAATACCTAAATACAAATTTAGTGATAAAATTTATCTTATTATATTAAAACCTAATAACCAAAAAAAACAAACTACATACCAAAATATTAAAAAAATACTACTATAGTTACATTAAAATGTAAATGAAGAGGGCTGCAATAATTCAAAGGTCAACCTCTAGACCATGTTTTACTGGACATGCCAATATTTAGATTTTCAATGTATTTTTAATTTCACTTTTTAATATAAAATGTTTAATATAAATAAAACCTCCCACAATTGTTTTAACTTGTAACAGATACCTTAATTAAGAGGAACACAATGAGGTTTCAATATGTTTTTAATTTCAATGCTTAATATAAATAAAACCTGCCTAAAAGTTAAATTTAAATCAAGACCGTTACAGTAGCTTTGGCCACCGTAAAAGTAACGCACAGCTCTGACCACCATAAAAGTAACGCATACTTTAGGTTATGGGACACAATTTAGTTAAAAACAGTTAGGTGTTAATGTATTTTTATTTTTAACTTGATATTTATCTTTATTGTTCTTTAATCCCCATACGTGGTGATACATAAAAGGCAGAGTAAAATTTTAATATGATTTGGTAAAAAATTATTTTAATCAAGGTTTAAAAATATGATTTAGATATGCAAGGAAGTTATGATTTTGATTTTCATTCATTGATATAGTGGAGATGACGAGAATATACTGACATCTTTCAATTTAGAACGTAAGATCAAAAGAATTAATTAGCAAAATAATTAAAGTGACGAATTTTAACAGGGGGGATGCCTATCGGTGTAATTACTTTTGTAGTACCTTATTGTGTTAGAGTAGCCCTCTTATTTTTATTATTATGTTGTTGTAGGCCCCATATTGTTATTATTGTGCCCCATAAAACCCCACTATAGTTATTTTTGCGCCCTTATAATATTGTTGTTAGGTCGGGTAGGATTATATTATGATCATATGGACTCCTATATATAGAAATAACGTTTTGTTATTTCAATCATCCAAGAATTGTTCATTTATGTAATGTAAAGAAGGTTTCCCCCATGAAGTGGTTGATTTATAAGCCACCGATATCTATTTTCTTCTATTTTTGGAGCTGGTTTCATAACGTTGGGTATGAGAGCTTTGGATTCTAAGGTTTCATTGCTTTAGAGAGGTCATCGTGGCATTTTATATATAAATTTGTTTTCTGCGATGATTCAAAAGCTAAAAAAATAACCCATTTGCGAATAAAGCCTCAGGAATTTCTTGTAAAAATTTAAGATTTTGGTCCGCAATATTTCTAGAGATATGATCTGTGGAAGATAGGGTTTTTGGAGGCTCTCGAATTTCATCTCAAAAACGTGAACTTGGGAAAATATTCATAAATATCTCTCCGAGAATCAAATTGGAATTCTGTAAAATGTAGCTGAAAGTACATGGAATGTAGTTTTCCGTGTATCAGTTTCAAAGTCAAAGGAGGAAACAGTGACATGTGGAATGTCGTACAAGTGCACTATATTGAACCATTCCATAATTAGTTCATTGTGGGAGATTGGGCATAGCTTTGTCTTGAAGAATCCAAATCAGGTGAGACCTATTGCATTGGAAAGAAGACTCAAAGATCTATCCAAAAATTACAGAGATAAATCGGGTTCAATATAGACCTCCTAAAAAGCAAGAAAAATGTGTGTATTTTTTTAAACACGTTAGCATAACATTTGTTTGAAAAATCAGTTTGAAGTGATTCCAAGGGGATATTGAAGCATAGATATCAATATTGAGTTATGTAATATCTCCCAAAAATAATTCCACACCCATTAAGCTCTCAGAAATCTCTACTATGATGCATGAAGAGGAAGAATTGCAGTATGATATATCAAAATTACGATACCAAGTCCAACAAATTTCAATGTTACAAAGAGCAATAAAAGATGACATAGATAGTTTAAAAGCAAAAATGAAGGCTAGGTCAGATGGTTTGAAGGATCAAATGAAAGCTAATATGGATGATAAAGTAGTGGAAGATGAAATCGAGCATCAAAAACAGGTTCCCCAACTCTCAAAGGCTAACCTAAGTTTGGTTCAGAATCGAATGAAACAATAGGAAGATCAACATCACAGAGAAAGAAGTTATGAAGTGCTCACCGAAACAACAAGTCGAAAACTACACAAAATCAATCAATTTCAGAGTATCTCAGCAAATGGAAGAACTTACCCATTGAAGGTTCCACATGGGAGGATGAGAATTTTATACAGAAGCGTCCATAGATAATCAAGCATTGAGGGAAACACTTTTTTGAAGGAGAGGGGCATGTTAGGTCGCTATATTACTAGTTTAGTCCCTTATTGTGTTAGTGTAGCCCCCTTATTGTTATTGTTATACTCCTATAGTCCCCATATTGCTATTATTGTGTCCCATAAAAACCCACTATTGTTATTGTTGTGCCCTAGTATTATTGTTAGGTTGGCTAGGGTTATATTGTAACCCCATGGAATCCTATATATAGAAAGGAGGTTTTTTCATTTGAATTATCTAAAATTTGTTCATTTATGTAATGTAAAGGAGGTTTCCCCCTCAAAGTGGCTGATTTCTAAGGCATTGATCTATCTTTTCTTCTATTTTGGGACATGGTTTCATAAGAGATTTTCTAGGTGTTAGATAATATTGTCTTAAATTGATATGGTTTTCTCTTAATTTTTAACTATCTTAAATGAGTTTCATCTTAATTGTCATTGTCTTAAGTGACCATTGTTTTAAATATAAAGTTGTGTCTTAAATATTTTTGTCTCAAACTCTTTTGGTCTTAAATACAAAGTTCGATCTTAAAATAGTTTTGACTTAAACTATTTATGTCTTAAAGTTTTGTTTTAGAATATTTTTGTCTCATACTATTTTTGTCTTAAATATAAAGTTTTGTCCAAAAATGTTTTTGTCTCAAACTATTTTTGCCTTAAATTTTATATTTAAGACAATTCAATTGATATTAAATTCTAATGTAGAATAATTAAAATAAAAAGAGACTTTTTAAGAAAAAAAATTCTTTTGTCTTAAAAAAATGTCTTGAAATTGTCTTTCGTCCATGTAGTAGTGAAGGGAAAATATCGCGGAATTTGTCTTTGATTACGAGTCTTTTTTAAAATGTCTTAAAAATGTCTTTCGTCCGTGTAGTAGTGAAGCAAAAATTTCAAGCAATTCGTCTTTGATTACAAGTTTCTTCAAAATTTTCTTAAAAATTCCTTTCATCTGTAGTAGTGAAGGGGAAATTTTGAGCAATTTGTCCTTGATTAAGAGTTTCTTCGAGAATCAACTAGGAAATATGCTCGAAAAAGGAAGATTTGGGGAAGTTTATTTCCCAAGGCTTCTTATTTCAACTTAAGGTGTTTGAGGATCAGATGATTTTTTTTTTTACTCGAGGGCCTAGATTGATTCTCAAGGGAATATGCTTAGCATATGCTTCCTCTAAATTATTATCAATGGTTGTAGTGTGTTACAGACTTTGTTAGGTTGTAGTTTTTTACAAAGTTTGTTAGGTTGCATTGACATTTAATAAATTTAAAAATGCAAGTGGCTCCCCTCCCACCAATTTCTTAGGGATTTGAGTTTATTCCAATTCTAGTAAGTTCCTCAATGATAAGTCCTTCATTCTTATTTATAACATACATTTATATGTAAGAAAATTTTATTTAGCAAAATGATCCATTCTTTTTAATAAATTTTAAAAATTAGATTTGTACCACCTCCACCAACTAATTTTCTAGAGATTTGAGATTATTCTATTTCTAATAAGTTCCTCATTAATATCATTTAGCAAAAGTGTCTATTTTACAATAAGATGTATAATTCCTAAGTTAAAATTAACTCGTGATTAATTGCTAATTAGGTAAATGTATATATTAGTAAGACATTCTTCCTATTCCAATATTTTTTTTCTTTTTTATTATATTAATGAAGTCTTTAGGCTACATCAACCACATCAAAAATAAAAATAAGTTGCTAGTAAAATACAATATCGCAATGGGTTTGATGGTTATTTTACTATACATTCGATAGTTTGGTATAGATATACGCTATGTTTTCAAATTAATTCTAATAATTTAATCGATGAGCAGGGTATCCTTCTTAACGGACACTGCCATTAAGAAATCGAATGGAAGGGAGATTACTCAAGTTGCCTAGGAATTTTTTATCGAAGTGAAGGTCGTCAATAGCGTCCGTCACCATAACCTTGTTCGTTTGCTCGGTTGTTGCACGCCAGGGCATGTCCGGTTGTTGGTATAGGATTTCATGTCAAATAACAGCCTTGACAAGCATTTGTTTGGTAGCTTGCTCTCATCAATCCTGTGTGTTTTTCCACCGTTCAATTTGTCTTTAAAATTTGTGTGTATTGTTTCAATTACTGGTATGGAGATCCACATGACAAATACGAAATCTTTTGAGTTGGGAAAATCGTATAAAATTTATCGTGGGCACAACATGTAGACTTGCATATCTACACGAAGATTCCAACGTTTGCATTATACATAAAGAGATCAAATGTCTAAATATACATTTAGATGAGAGATTTCATCCTACAATAGCAGATTCTTTCCAGAAGGTGATACCCATGTTTCTAATGGAAGATTCACCAGAACAATGTAAGATCTGCAATTCAGTTCTTTATTTTCATTGCAAGTCCCGAAATTTAGTTATTTTGATAAGATTTTCTCAACTGTCAAACCCAAGCATTTATTTATAGCTTTTAGAAATTTGTTATGATGCAGAGGCTACACTGCACTTGAGTATGCCATCCATGCGAAATTAATGGAAAAAGGTGACGTTTATAGTTATGGTATCGTGTTTCTGGACATCCTCAGTGGGAGAAAGTCTGTGGATGCAATATTGGATACCTATATGGAGTTTATTTTGCAATGGGTACGTCTCTGATCTATTAGATAAATTTGGTTTGAGTATTATGATAAGAAGTTCATCTATAATTACAGGATTCAAAACCATGTATTGATGATTTTGCTCATGGTGCAGGCTTGGAATTAATTCCAATATGATCAAGTTTTCGATATTGTTGATTTTTCATTAGAGGGGCACTACCCAAGAGAGTAGGCACTTAGACTGATCACAATTGAACTTCTCTGCACTCAAGGCCAGTAGGCGTTGTGGCCCGCAATGTCAAAGGTTGTGTCGATGTGAACCAAGAATTCGGAGATTTCCGATCAGCCAACACAACCGGATTGATGGAAATTTCTGATAATTTCGAACAAAACAGAGGAAGCAAAGTTCCTCAACTCAACACAAAGAAATGAGAGAAATCTGGACAAAGAAGATATGGAGAAAAGCTCTGTTTTTATTAACCATAAAAATGACAATAAAAATTATGAACTTCTTCAAAACTACAGTTCTGGAATAACTAAAAACTCCATACTCTGTTTTTACAAACTCTGTTTTTAAACACAGATTCGTGTTTCAGCATCTGGAAGAAAGTTGCTGAAACACACAGACAGTTGCTTAAACAGCCTGTAGAATGCATCGCTGCTCCAAAACACAACGACTCTGTTTTTCCTTTGTTTTTCCTGCTCTGCCTTCTTCTCTGTCTTTTTCTATTTCTCAAACTCTCTAATATTAAAAAGAACTATTGTTCATTACATTTATAAGTGAAAAACATTTTTGACTTATAATATTTTAAAAATACAAAAGATCTTCTAAAGCTTATCTGCGTATTGAATGCAGCAAGCGGTGGGAGTTAACGTGCTGGCTTTTGGAAAAATGAAGTCGGCTGTCTGCCGGCTCAATAACTTCTTCAAATTTAATGCTTAACTTTCAGGCATCCGCCTTGCTGAAATATCTGCGGCAATCAAATTTTCTGTCCAGCTATTTTATGTTGCAGTTGAAATTAAATTCCAACACTCCCCCTTAATTTCAACTGCTGGGTTTTTCTGCATACCCAGGAATCCTCTGAAATGATCAAAGCTTTTCTTTCCCAATGGTTTTGTCAAGATGTCAGCTAGCTGATCCTTTGTTCTGCAGTGCTACAAAACAATCTCACCATTGTTAACCAATTCACGTATGAAGTGAAATTTGGTGTCTATGTGCTTTGTCCTTTTATGAAAAACAGAATTTTTAGACAATGCTATTGCCGAGCTATTGTCACAGTAAATGGTTGTGTCATTTTCTTGTTCATGACACAAATCTCTGAGAACTCTTCTCAGCCACACTGCTTGCCATGCTACTGCTGTTACTGCCACATACTCTGCCTCTGCTGTTGACAAAGCCACAATTGGTTGCTTCTTGGAAGCCCATGAGATGGCTCCCGATCCCATATGAAACACATATCCTGATGTGTCTTTCCTATCATCAACACTTCCAGCCCAATCACTATCAGTGTAACCTGTCAACATGAAACTTTCAGAAGAGGAGTATAAAATAACAAACCCCTTCGTTCCATTCACATACCTTAGAATCCTCTTCGCTGCCTGCCAATGAGTCTCTTTCGATCTTTCCATAAACCTGGAGATTAAAATCACAGCGTGCATAATGTCTGGCCTAGTTTCAATCAAGTACATGAGGCTGCCAACTATGCTCTTGTAAAATTTTGGATCAAAATCCTTGCTGTTGTCTTCTTTGGTCAATTTTAACCCCATTACAGTTGGAGTCACAGCTGCCTTGTTGTTTTGCATGTTAAATCTCTTCAACACTGCTTCTACATATTTAACTTGGGAAATGAAAACACCATTTTCACATTGGTCTACTTCAATTCCAAGAAAATATTTTAAGAAGCCCAAGTCAGTCATTTCAAATTCACTTTTCATGACTGCTTTAAAATCAGCAATGAGAGAAGCATCATTGCTAGTAAAAATTAAATCATCTACATATAAAAAAACAATAAGAATCTTACCGTCATTCTCCTTTATGTAGAGTGTGGGTTCACCATCACACTTCTCAAACCCATTCTCAATCAGATAAGCATCTATTCTGTTGTACCATGCTCTTGGAGCTTGCTTGAGCCCATAAAGAGCCTTCTTCAGTTTGCAGACTTTATGCTCTTGGCCTTCAACTTCATAGCCTGGAGGTTGTTCAACATAAACCTCTTCTTTTAACACTCCATTCAGGAATGCAGATTTAACATCCATTTGATAAATCTTCCATTTTGTGTTGTGCCGCAATAGACAACATTGTTCTAACTGTTTCCATCCTTGCTACTGGTGCAAAGGTTTCATCATAGTCTATGCTTTGTTGCTACTTATAGCCTTTCACAACAAGTCTTGCTTTATGCCTATCAATCTTGCCTTCAGAATTACTTTTGGTCTTATAGACACACTTAACTCCAATGACATCTTTGCCTTCAGGGAGGTCCACTAACTCCCATGTTTTACTCTTCTCAATTGCACCAATTTCTTCATTCATTGCTTCAATCCATTTATCTTCATTTACAGCATCTTCAAAACGAATTGGGTCATCAACATGACAATATAAAGCAAATAATGAATTCAGACCGGTATTGTTAATTACCTCTCCTTGTTCATAAATCTCATTCAGATTTCTGAATCTTGGTCTTCTTGCTGTGCTTGGAGTTCCATCCGAACTTGAGGGTATTTCTGGTCCCTGTGGTGTGCTTCGAGAAGCACTTCCTTGACTTCTCAAGGCTGTTCGAATTCCAGCTTGTGGTGTGGTTTGTTGTACTTGCTGTGGTGGAGGAGGAGCCACCAAGGAAGGATTATTTGCTGCTGTCCCTTCCTCTTCTTCTTCGTGAGACACAATTGTCTTCACATTCACTGTCTTCTCTAAGCTTCCATCCCAAGCTTCATCTTCAATGAACTGCACATCTCTGCTTACTATCAATTTCTTGGTCAATGGATTATAGAGTTTGTATGCTTTTGAATCATCACAGTAGCCAATAAAGACACACTTCTCCCCCTTACTGTCAAGCTTCTTCCTTAGCTGATCCGGTACATGTGCATATGCTACACAGCCGAATACTCTCATGTGAGTGACAGTTTGCTTTTGACCACTCCATGCTTCTTCTGGTATTTTGTTCATGACAGCTTTAGTTGGGCATCTATTCAAGATGTAAACTGCGCAAGTGACAACTTCTACCCAATACTCATGCGGCAAGTGTTTTGCCTTCAGCATACTCCTGACCATGTCCAGAATGGTCCTATTCTTCCTTTCTCCAACACCGTTTTGCTGAGGTGTATACCTCGCGGTGAACTGCTTTTGTATGCCATTCTCTCTGCAAAAACGCAGAAAGTCTTTGGAGATGTACTCTCCACCTCTATCTGTTCTGAGCACTTTGATGTAATGCCCACACTGCTTTTCAACAAGAGTTTTGAAGTGGCGGAATTTCTCAAACACTTCACTCTTCTGTTTCAGCACATATACCCATGTCTTTCTGGTGTAATCATCAATGAAAGTTAAAACATATTTATTTCCGCCAAATTATGGTATTTGCATCGGTCCACACACATCAGAGTGAACAATTTCCAAGGGTGATTTTTCCCTTATACTCTTTCCTGCTGGAAAGCTTTCTTTGTGTTGCTTGCCCAAGATGCAGCCTTCACAAAGGCTGTCCGGTTTCTCGATCAATGGCAATCCCTTTACCATTCCCTTTCTGTGCAACAGATTCAAGCCTCCAAAATTGAGATGTCCAAATCTCAAGTGCCACAACCAATTCTCATCTTTCACTTGTTCTTGAAAGACTTCTTGAGTTACAGCTGCAATAGTTCTTCCTTCCTTCAAATCTGCCCTGAGTTTGAGAGGAAACATTCTATTGTTGGTCATCTGCACCTGTGCAATGATCTTCTTACTTGGAGGTATGTCTCTGATTGTACACACATCATCTTTGAAGAACACATTATAACCTTTGTCAATGAGCTGTCCAATGCTCAAAAGATTACATTTCAGACCAGGTACATAGTATACCTCTGGCACAATCACTTGTTCTCCATTTCTTGCTCGGATACTGACTCTGCCCTTACCCTTGACAAATATCTTACTATCAGTTCCTGTTGTTAACTCAGATTTCACATTTTCATCTAGATTGGCAAACATTTCAATATTTCCAGTCATGTGATTACTACAACCTGAGTCTAAGAACCAAAAATCATCTTGTTTGTCTTGTGCAACGTTACATGTTAACAGCACAATCTTTGGATTCTTATCTTCTTCATTTGCAAAATTAGCATTCTGCCTACTATTCATGTCATTTTGTTTTTTCCTACATTCATTGGCATAGTGCCCATATTTCTTACAATAATGAAACTAGACTTGGGATTTGTCATACCTTTGTCCATGAGCTTGCTGTTTGCTTGAACCTTCATCTTGGTTCTGATTGCAGCTCCTTCTGCTTGTGCTTGCAGGATTATTTCTGCCTTTGTTTTGGCCTCTTCCACGACCTCTGTTATTTCTCTGCCTCGACCTTTTCCTTGGCCGAAAGACATCTGAGTCTTGAATGCTTGCTCAAAAGAGGAATCTGTTCCTCTACTCAGTCTGTGTTCATGAGACATAAGAGAAGCACTCAGTTCATTTACTGTGAACTGTGAGAGATCCTTTGTTTCTTCTATTGCTACCACAACAACTTCAAACCTTGAAGGTAAACTTCTCAAGATCTTCTCTACAATCCTTCTTTCTTCAATAATTTCACCATGAGATCTAATCTGAGTTATCAACCCAATAACCTGAGTGAAAAATGAATCTACTGTATCAGATTCCTTCATGGTGAGTGTTTAAAAGTCTCTCCTCAACATCTGCAACTTTGCAGTCTTCACCTTCTCCATGCCTTGATAGGCAGTTTTGAGAATATCCCATGCCTCCTCGGATTTTGTTGCTGCTGCAATCCGTGGGAAAACACTCTCATGCACTGATTGAAAGAGAAAAAAGAGGGCTTTGGCATCCTTCTTCCTATCACTCTTCAACTGGTTTCTTTCTGCTACTGTCAAAGAAGCCAATGCTGTTGCATCTGCAGGTTCAGCATAGCCAGTTTCAACCAGCTCCCATATTCCTTGAGAAGCAAACAATGCTTTCATTGTTATGGACCAATAACTGTGATTTTTCCCATTAAACTGTGGCAGTTGAGAATTTGTCGAACCAGTTCCAGCATCTGCCATCTCAACTCTTCTTACAGCTCCTGCAGTGGAAAAACAAACTATGTTTTTGTCTCACTGAGTGCCTAGACCAGCTCTGATACCATGATGGAAATTTCTGATAATTTCGAACAAAACAGAGGAAGCAAAGTTCCTCAACTCAACACAAAGAAATGAAAGAAATCTGGACAAAGAAGATATGGAGAAAAGCTCTGTTTTTATTAACCATAAAAATGACAATAAAAATTACAAACTTCTTCAGAACTACAGTTCTGGAATAACTAAAAACTCCATACTCTGTTTTTACAAACTCTGTTTTTTAACACAGATTCGTGTTTCAGTATCTGGTAGACAGTTGCTGAAACACCACACAGTCTGTTGCTGAAACACACAAACAGTTGCTGAAACAGCCTATAGAATGCATTGCTGCTCCAAAACACAGTGACTCTGTTTTTCCTCTGTTTTTCCCGCTCTGCCTTCTTCTCTGTCTTTTTCTATTTCTCAAACTCTCTAATATTAAAACGAACTGTTGTTCATTACATTTATAAGTGAAAAACATTTTTGACTTATAATATTTTAAAAATACAAAATATCTTATAAAGCTTATCTGCGTATTGAATGCAGCAAGCGGTGGGAGTTAACGTGCTGGCTTTTGAAAAATGAAGTCGACTGTCTGCCGGCTCAATAACTTCTGCAAATTTAATGCTTGACTTTCAGGCATCCGCCTTGCTGAAATATCTGCGGCAATCAGATTTTCTGTCCAGCTGTTTTATGTTGTAGTTGGAATTAAATTCCAACACTCCCCCTTAATTTCAACTGCTGGGTTTTTCTGCATACCCAGGCATCCTCTGAAATGGTCAAAGCTTTTCTTTCCCAATGGTTTTGTCAAGATGTCAGCTAGCTGATCCTCTGTTCTGCAGTGCTGCAAAACAATCTCACCATTGTTAACCAAGAATTCAGAGATTGCCGATCAGCCAACACAACCGGATTTCATATATGACGGTGCAGCGAGAATGCTAATTTCACTACCCCATCGATTTGAGTTTGTATTTGCTTATTCTGAAAATATTTCGGAATAGAAAGTCATAAGAAGTAAATTGTTTAACATCCTGATTAGGAAAATGGGTCAATTGATTTCGAAATATTTCAAAGAATCTGCAATTTACACTTTTATTTCCCCGTTAGTCAACTAAGTAACATTAGTGAACGCGAACTTTGATTTTGAGAAGTTCCAGCGTACACATACATTTTTATATCTACGCATAGCTGCAAACTTTGATTTTCTGAAGTGGCAACATATCCCCGTTGGTCAACTAAGTAACATTAGTGAACGCGAACTTTGATTTTCAGAAGTTGTAGCATACACATACATTTTTATGTCTCCCCATAGCTGCAAAATTTGATTTTCTGAAGTGGCAGCATACACAGACATTTAAGTCTGCGCATAGCCGAGAATATTTGGACTGGAGAAGGTGGGTATCTATCTTTCTGTCTTAAATGGTGGATAATGTCTAGATAGGGTACTAATTATTACGAATATTTAGTGAGCGAGATGTTACGTTACGTGAGCGTACCGAATTTTCTTTGAAGATATTGTTTTCAACCAATTGATTGTTTGCTCGCAGCGTATTGTAAATTTTCTTAAATTTCATTTAATTTTGCTGAAAGAAGTTTCTTCCGCAAGGTAATGCTCTCATTGAATTAGTTTTCTCAATGTTTATTGAATTAGTTTTCTCAATGTTTATTTGGAGTTTAATAGTAAACCCGAACCGATTTTAACCAAGGCAGTGCTCTTATCCCACTTGCATTTAGACAATACAATTTTCCTTTTTCTTTTTTCTGTATTTCCTGGAAAATTTTATCATATATTTTAGTTTTCAAACTAGTAATTGGCAGTTTTCAGTAGCTGCTATTTAGGAATGCAATTTGACTCATCATTGTTATTCAAGGAAAACAATATCATGTGAAATAAGCTCAATTATAATTATAATGGTATGAACATATGTGATATAAAATGAGTGATGGTTTTTTCACAATGTGGTATTGATAGTACATTGGCCCTTGATATTATAACAAAGCCTATTTACAAATTAAAAATCTGTATGGCTAAGACTTATATTCCAGATTTTTTTGAATGTATATATGTTTATGTCATATATTAATTCTTTTTATTATTTAGTAATATTGATATCTTTTTCCCTATGGTATGTGAGTCCTGAGATGATTGGGGAAGTTTAATCTATGCCTCAATTAGGGGCACCCCTAAGCCATAATCCTTAGCATGACTAGATTTTTGCTCACAAAATTTCAAACAAGCAACCATAACACCACATAATGCCTTAACAGAACACCCTCACTCCTTAAAACTATTTAATAATACTAATAATAATTTAATATAAATTTATAATTTATTTTTTATTTAACATATAGTAAGTGTTTTGATATTACTTATGCATCCATCTGTATCAACATTTACTAATTATATATATTAATAACTATTATACGTATTTAAATATAAATAATATATTCAAAACATACATCAAAATAAGAAGAATAAAAAAAAATTCACATAGATCAATTAAAAAAAAGGTTACTGACTCTCCTAATAATGATGAATCAAGTGTTTTGATTCCATATTAAATTTATTTACATTTTGTAAGAGTGTTTAATGCTTCTGGAATTTACCGCCAATGGGGTTTAAATAGTGTAAATGTTGATGGCATAGGAAGTTGGGAGTCGTTCCAGCCACTTTCTGACTACATTTGGCATTAATGACATGCAGGAGTGCGGCACGAGCAGGTTCACTGTTTTATGGTATACAATTGGTTTCTGTATATGTGGGGTATGTTTGAGGTTTGAGAAAAATACTAGAGAGGAAGACAGGGTCAAACCTCGCCTTTGTGTTTTTTTGGAAGCTAGTTCGTTTAGTGGGAAGAACGACTTTGGCTTTCGAGAGAATTACTTGTGGTGGCATTTGTTCTCACTTTAGGCTCTGTAATGTGTCAGTGAGGGTTTTATCTGTTTTCATTTGTGTTTTTTCTTATTTCTTTGTTTTGAGTTGTTTGTTTTGTCCAATTTTAAAGGTGGTATGTGTTGTTGGGGTTAGTCTGTTTTTTAATTATATTACTGTGAGTGTTCTGGTAGTTTTTAGAAGATGATGCGCAATTCTGGTTCTCGAGGGTCTTTGTTTTCTAAATTTATACTGAAAAAATGTTCTGAGTCATGAAATATCGTCTTTTTTAAGGTTGAAAATTGTATTAAGAAATTCAGAATGTGTGATGTCAAATTCTTCAAAAATGTTCTGAGGTTGCTTATCAATTAGTTGTTTTTTTCTGAATCATGTGTGGGTAGACTTACATGTTTAAATGGTGTTGGGTTGTGAGTGTTCAAATGAATGTGGTGAGTCTACATCTACCCCTTCTATAAATTTGGTAAGTTTTGAATTAATTGTTAGGAACTTTGGGGATGATTCAACGGTTTTAGGTTAAGAGAGTCAATCTGGAGTGTCTGTTGGCTTGTTTTGTCTTGTCTATCAGTGGTTTCTCAAGGTATCTCTTCTCTACAATAGTGATGCCTCCTGGACAACTCATGCGCTATAGAAAGGGAGAAAGTAAGCCATGTTTCTTTGAGATAGAGAAGGGCTGGACTCTTCACTTGTGATTTTGTAGTTACATATTTTAATGCTATTTCTCCATATTTGATAAAGGAAATTAGTGCGTTGAAATCTAAATACTGAATGGAGCGGAAAGAGGATTATGATTGAGAGATGAATGACTGAAAATAAATTCTTGACCCTATTTATTGAACGTGTTAGAAGAAACAATTTTTGAACTCATTAGCTTTGCATTAAAAAAATGCTCACCTCACTGAGATTAGTCCTCCAATATAAGAAAACAAAAAAACAATAATGTTTTCTCCTGAGATTAGTCCTCCAAGATAAGAAAACAAAAAAACAATAATGTTTTCTCCTATCTTGAGGATGTGAAGAGAATGATTCACAATCAACGATTCTGATTGGAAAACTTGCATTCTCGTTTGGCATGTGTTGTGGGTTACATTGTGAGTGATTCTGAGAAAGGATATCTTTCGTATCCCCAGAGTTAAGCGCTTAATTGTCAGGAACAATTTCTTCTTTTGAGAATAATTAGTGTTGTTGAGATTTAACAATGTTGGTGGAAATTTTTGTTTAATCATGTTGCTGAAAAGTTAGTCTAATTTACAAGTATGATGTCTTTTATTACTAATGCTTCATAGTGATTCTAGTGGAACTTCCCTCTCTATGTCTTGACGCCATTTTATCTAATTCTCTCTTATGATATTTTTATTTGGCCTGTTTTGTAAAAAAAAATGTTAATGCCGCATATCCATGAGGAGTTTATGTTTGTTTAGGTTTGTATGTAGCGGATCTGAGATTTTAATCCCTTAGTTTTGGGAATGGCTCTATTATCATTTCCAATTTGCTATCTAATGGATGAAAAAATGTTAGATTTGGGATTGTATCTTGTGATGGTTTGAGTTAAAGGTTATGTAAGCTTGGAGCTTGCCTCACATCTTTTTCGTTCTTTGAGATTCTAAAAAAATAGATAAACATTTATGAATCACCTATGTAAAGTATATTTTTTTGATTAATATAAAAGCCTCCCTTTTTAAAAAAAGCTTCTAAAGTTCAAATTTTATTAAAGGTTTCACCTACCAATATAAACATATGTTTGTGTACGAAATTACTGTTGCCCAATAACCCAAAGCACGTGCTTAGGAGATTACGTTGTGTTCTACAATTATGAATGCATGTATTTAGGAATAATATCTATAATTTTAATTAGTAGAAAACCAGATGTTATTCCATTTGTATAATTTCTTTAAGTTGAAAGTGGGATTAATTTTAATATTGTCAGGAAAAATGATTTACTTATTTATTGATATTTTTATCAAAATGGCGTGAAATGCAAATCTGTTTTATATGTTTGTCGGTTAATTTAATTTATGTTAATTATAATTATATAACTTATTTACATTTTCAACATTTTCCAAAAAAATAAATCAAACCAAATTATTGAATTTTGTCTAAACAAATTATTTTTACCATATTTCATCACATAATAATTGAAATTTAAAATAATAGTTATAATTTAAAATGTTAGTTCAAAAATGGTTATCATATAATAAATAGATTTATTATAAACTCAAAAAATAAATAATTCAAAATTATAAAATTTTGCAAAAAAAAATATTTTTACCATATTTCATCACATACTATATGAAATTTAAAATGATAGTTCAAAAATAGTTATCATATAATAAATAGATTTATTATAAAATCATTGAATCATAGTTAACATCTTAAAATAATTAAGAGTTCTGCATGGGATTTCTAAAATGGAAGTATTTAAAAGTAATAGAGTGAAAAGATTATTTGCTAGAGGTTATAAGTAATGAAGAAAAACGATAAACGATAATTTAGTACAATTATTTATATATATATATATATATATATATATATATATATATATATACATAAAATTGTTTTAACTATGATGATGATGATGAGTAGAGATTAAAAATTCTAGTTTCTTAAATTTCTAGTGTATCAAGAAATTTTTCATGGTGTTGAATCCATTCATGCTTTTAAAAATGCATTTTAAATAACAAAAAAACTAATTCTTTCTTAAAATTGTCTCACTGGAGTCTATTTCATAGTATATATATATATATATATATATATATATATATATATATAAGTTGATAATATCTTAGATTTATTATTGTTTATATTTCAATAAAATATTATATAACATTATATTTCAACAAAGTATAATATGATCTTGAATATCAGTGAAAGTATAAGGACATGTATTTTGAATTAAAATTTTGAATAGATGTTAATAAGATATTTTATTTTTTATAATAGTATTTTAAAAGTAGTGGTAGCCAGAAGATTTGATTGTTTTGAGTTGCAATATACAACAAAGTATGGGGAGATATTGTACCATAATATTATTGTGAGGGGCTCATGAGAATGCAATGTAAGTATTTTTCAAAATATATAGAAGGTGGCTTTCTTGGGATGTATAAGGTTTCCTTGTGAACGAAATCTAAACTATTTTCAACAACTACTAAAGGTTGGTTGGTATACGTTTTTTTTTTAAATTGATTATGAATTTAATGGGACTAGAAGATAAATACAAGGACCATGTTGTCTTGGAAGACATTGCAAGGTAGTAAGGATAGTAGGGTAAATGTTAGAGAAGAAAAAAGTAGACAACAAAGTAAAAGGAGGGGTTTGGCCTCATGTACAAGATACATCACTCATCCACCATCGAGGTTGATTATACGTCTGAGCAATATTCAACAAATAAAAACATATAGGAGAATAGTAGTGAAGTTCAAATATTTTTAGAAGGGAAGAGAAGACAGTGACAATAGTTTGGTTCACATGAATTGAATGAAGATGGTCTCTCCTTAGTGACGAGAAATTCCTCTCAAGTCACTATAAAGTCAAAGGGTGGAGATGGTCTTTCTCTGGATTCCCTTGATGGCATGGGTGGAGGATTGTGTGCTTGGATTCTTGGGTGGAATACCTCTAAATCCTTTCTTTCTTTTGATTTTGTAGTGGGTTCTATATGGCCAAAATTAGGTGGAACCATCGTTTTTTTCTTGAAGGGTGGAGACTTGCTTCTCTATAATCTCTTGACATTATTGGGTGGAAGAAGTTGACCTTTGGATTCACCATGCACCATTTAACTATTGATTGGTTGGTGGGTAGAGGAAGGAGGCCTGCTGGAGTCCCTCTTTCAATTGGAAGTTAGTGTTTCAATTGTTTGAGCAAGAACCTTAGTCTTTGGAATATGGTTGAGGGGTGATACATTCATGTGAGCTTTGAATGTAACTATCTATGGTTAGGTGGAGAATCTCTTTTTCAGAATCAAATTCCCATAAGAGATCAGATAAGTGTTCATTTATACTTGCAATTTCAACAAATGAATGTCTATTTTCTGTTGAATGATGGAAACACTAGACAAGTAATGCATGTAATCATTCTTTTTATATTTCTCTGTAATTTTTCTTAAAAAAGAGAACCATGGTTAAAGACAATGATAAATTTAGACTGTTGAATTTATGTGTTACTAATTGCTTGAAATGTGCATAACTTTCATTTATAATTTAAAAATACGAGTCTATGTTAGATAATTTTTAAGTTTGTAATGGAAACACAACACTGTGGTTCAACCAGAAGCCAGGGTTTAGTGGTGGTATGTGGTGTATATATATATATATATATATATATATATATATATATATATATATATATATATATATATATATGAGAAAAAAAAATATTAATAATGTAAATTGTCCCACTCTTTTGACAACACAAGAAGGGTTGGATTAGTAATAGCAGCCACCCCTTGGGGTACGTAGGGTTTGGTTGTTACAAGTGATATCAAAGAATGCATGTTCAACAATTGGAATAGATGGGATTTATCATGAGAAAATGAGTACAAGAATTCCCCTAGAGGGTTATATAATGCAGTTTTAGAAAATTAACCAAACAATGGTTTAGGTGTTAAAATCTAGTCTAAACAAATTAACCGCATGTGTAAATCATGCAAAAAATCTGTAAATATCTAAGTACATGAAAGAATGACATGTTCCATTTCCATAAATCAATTACTAGTTGTGGTTATATGTTAAAAAAGTTGTGAAGGTTGTGAGTCTATATGTTATATTTAATGAATTTATTCCTTGCGAATACCCATGCACTAATTTGGATTGTTTTGTTGTAGATGGTTTGTTACAAAAACTATGTAAGAGCAAGTGCATGGTCATAATTTTGTTGCTAATTTATTAAATGATGCACTAATAGTTGAGCTTTCTTGAAATAAGATTGATGTATATTAATTATTGAGTATCATGGGAATACTAACATGGTAGTTCTTTCATAGAAAATATCTCTATGACAAGTCCTTGCATGCACTTTCATGGTCCCAATTTGTGTTTTCTATTTAGAACATCAAGTATCTAACCATGTGTGTGACTAACAACACACCAAAATCATTATAAGGCACAGACAAAATGCAACAATGAGGACTTGTATGGTGTAGTACAACTCTGACCAATCACAACATGGAAGTGAAATGATCAAGGAAAATGAAGAAGAAAGATCAGTGGACCAAGGGGAAGGGGATCACTCCCAGATTTTTTGGATACTATGAGAATATTAAGGTATTAAGTTAGTAGCTTCAAAGAAAACAATGAATGGATGGTGAGGTCTTAAGAGAGATGGTTGAGATAAAGGCAGATATTCTGTCAAGTCTCTTAGATTTGCAAATAAAAAGAAAACCTCGGATGAGCATAGAGATAGGATGGCCCTTGGAAGTGAGAGGAGAATAAAAATAGGGAAGATGATATATGATTCAGAAATGGGAATAAGTGTGAAAGTGAAGACATGATGCTAAGGAATGTACCATTAACCACCCCAAGTGGAAGAACCAACACTTGTGTGCATCACTCTAGCATGCCATCTACTTCTACAACCAAGGGCTACCACTTTCACTCTCATCACCAAGATCGTCATTATGAAAGAAAATAAAATGATTACATTCCTTAGGAATTCAAGAAATCTAGGACACTGTTATTTGATAGGGATATGAAGAAACTGAAGAGGGGGAAGCTCGGTTTCTTAGCATGTGAAAATATTTCATAATTCATCATCATTCTGAAAATATGAAGGTTGGGATTGCCACTTATAAATTGAAGGGAAAGACAAATATATGGAGGGTATAATTGAATAATGTTAAGGCATTGTTCAAAAGGAGCTTACTTAGGATAAATTTGAAAATTTCTTTAGAGATCAATATTTTTCTTAGCGCTATTACACTAGAAAATAAAAAGAGTTCTATGAAATCAAGATGGAAAAAATGACATATGATGAGTATGTTACCAAGTTCTTGGAATTATTAAGGTATGTGCCATATATCAGGGATGAAAATCCCAAGATTCATAGGTTCATTAGTGTCTTTCCTGTGAAATTCAGAAACAAAATTGAGTTGTTGTAACCCCCAACTTATGACCATGAAAAACGCAGGCCATAAATAAAGAATGATTGGAAGCCAAGGAATGAAATTGGAAATAAGAACAATTTGGCTAAGAAAAGGTCAAAAAAGGGGGAATGTAAGAATCCAATACTTGCAAATCAATATTATCATAAGGATAATGTTGTCAATAAGGTAAATGTGAAACAAACAACACCAAAGTAGCATAATTTTGAAGGCATGGAGAAATCAAAATGTTGTACATGTGGTTGAAACCATAGGAAAACGGAATGTACACACTATAAAATTGTTAGACCAAAGATTTAAAATACCCAAGAAGTTCGCACAATAGGAGAGGTAGCTCAAAGTATGCCCATCATATATGTAACAATAGACAACCTCCACGAACACCACCAAGAGTACATAATTGAGGTCGAAGATAAGATGTGAAATTAAATTGTTTCTATTCTAATTGATTCAAGTTATAATACGTTTATATCAACCAAAAAATTGTACAAACATGCAATTTCGTTAAATAGTTACATGGAGAACCATGGATTGTTTAATTGGAAATGAGAACAAAAAGAAAGATTCACCATTGGGTGAGATCATGTGCATTCGAGCTTAGCGGTTTTCCCACCAGATCTCATTTGAATTTATTTCCATTGGGTTCACACAACATATTATTAGGCATGGATTGGTTGTATCTGCACAAGACCAAAGTGTATTTTTTTTTTTTAAATAAACTGAATGCTCAGATGAACAAGGAAAAAGAAGGGTTTTGCAGCATAGGAGAAATATTAATTCATCGAGGTTGATCATGCCTATGCAAGCCAAGTGTAATAGTAGAAAAGGGTGCATGTTATTTATAGTTGAAAACTTAAGTGATGAGAATGATGGTAGTGATGTTGGGAATGAGGAATGTGAACTTATGAAAAATTACCTAGTTTCTGTGGCGATATGGAGATGTGTTTGTAATGGAAGTAACTTGATTACCTCCCCATAGAGAGATATATTTATCTATTGAGTTGGTACCTTAAGTAGCACCAACATCCAAGGTACCTTACATCATGAGTAACCGTAAGTTGGCTAATTTAAAATTGTAGCTAAAGGAGATGTTGACCAAGGGCTACGTAAGGCCAGGCGTATCTCCATGGGGATCACCTATATTCTTTGTAAGGAAGAAGTATAGAACCCTTATATTATTCATTGACTACAAGAAATTAAACAAGGTGACAATAAATAACAAATACCATTAGGGGAATTTTAAGGTCTAAAATGAGTCTCATAAGAAAAATGTACAACCAAAATAAACTTTATAAGAACCAATAGGATTCAAGATGATGATGTCAATCATGGGGGATGATTCACCATTTTTGGAGTAAAAAAGTAAAAATATTAAAAAATAATAAAATAATAAAACTACTTTTTCAACTTATCTCCCTAAGTTTTGACTGAAATTTCTAGTGGGAGTACTTGTTAGATGAAAAATTGAATTCCTCATCCAAGGAGTACCCATGTTGCATAATTTCGATGGACCCTGCTATGCCAAAAATGAGAACACATGAAAAAAACATGGCTGCAATCACGTTTTTTATGTATTTCTCATTTTCGCTGTAGCAAGGTTCATAGAATAGTTTCTCCATCAAATGAGTGTTTCCTCTCGAAGTTGAGAGTACGAGTTGAAAGAATAGTTTTTTCTTTTTTCCCTCTAAAATTTCATGTTGTAATCTAAACTTGTTTTATTATTTCCACTATTATTTTATAATTTCCTTATGAGGCCCATTTTACACATAAAAATTCCCCTAAATTCCATTACCAAGGATTTATGATCTCTTTGATGAGTTGATAGGAGCAACAATTTTCTCCAATATTTATTTGAGGTCAAGATATATTCATCAAGAAACGATGAAGGAGAAGGACGTTTAGAAGACTGCTTTCAGAACAAGATATGTGCACCATGATTTTTTAGTGGCAACCTTTGGGTTTACTAATGCCCCTTCCACATTCATGTGCTTAATGAACATTGTGTTGTGTCCTTTTTTGGAAAATATTTCCATTGTGTTTGTTAAGGAAATATTATTGTACTCAAGGAAAGAGGAAGAGCATGAAATTTTTTTTTTCTGGAGTGCTACAATAGTTGAAGTAACACCGGCTCTATGGAAATGTCATTGATACATTATATGGGGCTTATTGTCTCTAAGGAAGGGATATCAGTTTATCTAGGGAAGATCAAAGTTATGATGGAGTGACCAACACCAAATCATGTTAATGGGGTCAAATAATTAATGGAATTGGAAGGCTATTACAGGATATTTATTAAAAATTTCTCTAAGATAGGTCATCCTATCACAACCATGCAGAGAAAGGGAAACAAATTTGAGTGGACATATCAGTGTGCAAAAAGTTTTGAGCAATTGAATTAGTTTCTCGTGAATGCACCAGCGTTAAGGATTGCAGATCTTGATTTAAGGATTTTGTGGTATGCAAAAATGCCTACAGGGAAGGGCTCGGTGGAGGCTTGATACAGGAAGGATAGGTAGTATGTTATGAGTCAAGAAAATTGAATGAGCATGAGGTAAATTATGTGACTCGTGATATAATTTTGGCTTCCATCATTCATGCTTCGAAGATGTGGAGGAATTACCTCCTTGGAAGGAAATTTACAATTATGATAGACCATAATGGGGTCAAGTATTTGTTTGAACAAGCGAAGTTGAATGTAAGACACGCTAGATGGTTGGCCATACTTAGTGTTTTTTTATTTTTAGATTAAGTGCATCAAAGCCAAGAATAATAGGTTTGTTGATGCACTTAGTATAAGGATTCAAGTGAATCACTTAGAAACCACAATCTCTTACAAATAAGACCTTATATAAACGATAAACAAAGAAGGAAAACGTGAAAAAAATATCAGTGTATGAAAAAAAATTCATAAGGTAATGAGGATGAAGAATATCACCTCACTAATGATGGCTTAATCAGGTTCGAAAACAAAATTTATGTTATGAATAATGAAGAATTGAAGAGGATCATAATGAAAGAGTTCGAATTCAGTCCTTATTTAGGCCATCCAGCATATCAAAGGACCCTTACAACCATTAAAAAGTTCATTTATTGGCTAAAATTGAAGAAAGAAGTGGTTTATTTTGTGGCCAAATATATAAAATTCCAGCAAGTGAAGGTTGAATGTAAGCATCCAATGATACTATTTCATCCCATTCCCATTTTGGAATGGAAATGGGAGTTAATTACTATCTATTTCATTACAATTTTTCCAGCAACCTCCAAGAAGCATGATGTTATCATGGTGGTGATTAACAAGTTGAGTAAGGTGGCTCATTTTGTGCCAATAAAGTCCACTAATTCTGCTAGTGAGGTGGCATAACTATTCATAAAGGAGATCGTGACATTGCATGGTATCCCCAAGAAAATTATTTGAGGCTGAGATGATAAGTGCAATTCAAGATTTTCGAAGAAATTGTTTGCAGGTTTTGGAACCGAGATGGAATTTACTACATCATATCATATACAAACATATGGGCAGATAGAGAGGACAAATACGATCCTCGAGGACAAGTTGAGGATTTGTGTAATGCATCAACCCAAGAAGTGGGAGGAGTACCTACCACTTATGGAGTTTGCATACAATAATGGATACCAAGAATCAATAAAGATGATTCCATTTTAGGTATTGTATGGGAGGAGTTGTAATACTCCTATCAAGTGGAACGATGTAGTGAAAAAGGTCCTTGTTGAACTTGACATGCTCTAGGAAATGGAGCAACAAATTCATATCATCAAGAAAAATTTAAAACTGGCACATGGTGAGAAGAAAATCTATGAAGACTAGTGTAGGGTGCATATTGAGTTCCAATTTGGGGAACCTAATTATTTAAGAACAAAAACTAATAAGATTTATTTAAATATTGGTTCATGTGCCAAGTTGGCACCATGAAATTTTTAGCCTTTTAAGATCCTTGAGAGGATTCAACTAGTGCCCTATAGACTAGCTTTACCTCCATCAGTTAAAGTTCATGATGTTTTCAATGTTTATTTTCTAAAAATATATGTATATGATTCTAATCATGTGATTGATTAGTTTTTTTTATATTTGAAACCAGAGGGAGAGTTCTAGCCAAATCCATTATGCATTTTAGACTAGAGGAGTCTCATGCCTAGTAATTGAGCCATAAGTCAATGTGTATTGAAGGCACTTTGGGTTAGAGGAAGCTTTTTGGGAAATTTTTGACTCCATGAGTAGTGTATCCATTTTTCCTTGTAGGTTGAGGAAAATGTGCACATATTTGTAAATATTGTATAAATATGTACATATAAAGCTTCATAAAGTAGTATGTATTTTTATTTTGTTTCATGTGATCTATATGAGAAAAAGAACACCGAGGGAAGTATCCCCTCAAGAGGGATGGGTATGTGATAGCCCCAACCCATATTTCCTCATGAGAATGCAACCTAAATATTTTACAAAATATATTAAAAATGGTTGAGTCAAAAGTGACACAAATTCAAAATATGAGGAGGTGGATTGGTTGGGATGTGTAAGGTTTTCTTGTACAGGAAATATGAACTATTTTCAATAGATACTAAAGGTTGGTTGTTATATATTTTTAATAAAATTATTCTAAATTTAATGGGACTAAAAGAGAAGTACAAACACCATGCTATCTTAGAAGACATTCCAATGCAGTAAGGGAATGGAAGAAAATATGAGAGGAAAAAAAATAGGTAATAGAGGAAAAGGAGGGGTTCAACCTCATGGAGGAGATACTTCACTCATTCACCATGAGGAAAATCATTAATATTAGTAACATTTAGTACAAAACAACATAGAGGAGAAGAGGAGATAAGAGAAATAATTTCTTGAAGGGAAGAGAATATAGTGAGAGCAATTCGGTTGGCATCACTAGCATGAAGATGGCCTCTCCTTGGTAGGGAGGAATTCATATAATTTCCCTATAAACACAAAGGGTGTATATGTTATTACTTTATATTCCCTTGATGGTGTTGGTGGAGGATTATGTCCTTTGATTCTTTGGTGGAAGACCTCTGAAGCCTTTATTGTTGTTTATTTTAGAGTGGGTTATGGATTCCCTTGAAATTATTGGGTGGAAATATCTGACCTTTGGATTCCTTGTGGGTTGTGGGCTAAAAGTAATAAATAATACTTACATTAACAAGCTAAAAAATAGTAAAATAAAAAAATTTCAACGTTGACCATAAAATTAATATTAGTATATTAAAACTAAATTGGTGATAATATTGTTTTCAAGTATTGCGTAATCCATTCCCTAGACGAGGTGATGTATCTGGACATGTTGATGAATATGGAGTAAAAGAGAAACAAAAAAATAGAAAAAAAGAGAAAAATTAAAGATACTACTAAACTTACAAAAGAAAATTATTGCGTAATCCATGATATTTAAAGCTCAAATTTCAAGTTGTGTAATCCATGAGATTGAAAGCTCAAATCCCCTGTGGGTCAAGCTGCTACAATCCAATATGAAGGCTACATGTCATTCATTTTGTAGGTGTACATCGTAAATAAAAAAAATCAATATGCACATTGAGTCAATAACTTCAAATATACAGAGTGCTTACTCTTGTTCCATTCTTTCTATTTTACGATATAAGGGGACGTGTATTTTAAAATAAACTATTAGTTTTGAAACATTTTTATATGGAGAATGTATATCATAAATGGAATATTTCAATGGTTATATTGGGTAAAGAATTTTAGTCAAATATGTATATATTATATGAAACAAATGAAAATATAAAAGAATAAGATGTGTAATATGTGTAACTATTTCCATGTTCAACATGGATTTTACAGAATGTATGTATATTTGAATCAACATAGATCCATTTTAACCACAAATCTATCAAGTTCCAAGAGGGATCAAATATATTCATGTGCAAACATTTTTAAAATTTTTTCACTCTAAAATATGAGATTTTCAACTTAAGATATTTGATTCCTCTAGGCTTCATAAATACTATCATGGATATATGTTGGTCCTAGCCCTCACACAAATTATTCTAATAATATTCAAGTAGAGAGGCACTCTACGATGCAATATAGGGGTGATGTGTACGTGTAATGTAAGAAAGTGTTTTTACATATCGTCTTAATATGCTGAATTTATGTTAATATGTACAATTGATAATGCATAAAGGATTGACTGGTAAACATTTACATGCCTATTAAAAGTAATATAGACCTACTATGAGTGGACCTAGTATGAGTGAGACGGTGTAGTGTCCTTAAAAAGTTAAAAGTAATAAAAAAAATAAAATTCAATTTGTTACAATGTAATTTTGTTTTTATTAATAAAATTACTAGAATAATACTTCCAATGAAACAATATTTTTAACCATTGATACTCACCCCAATTTATCACAGGTATTATTAACAGTACCATACTATGGGCCGATACCACAGCTTATCATTACATATTTGGGCCTAGATACATGCTCCATCCCACTATGGAAGATATGTTGCAATGTCCTACATAAAAATAAGAACGAAAATAAAATAAAAAAATTATTAATTAAAAAATTTTGACTTAATGAAATTAGATAAAAATAAAAATTAAACTAGAAAAATAAAAATAATAACTAAGCCATCCTAGATTCATTACTCTAGATCTATCAAGATGTGATATCAATCAAATTTATCGAGCTACAAAATTTTCTTCAGTTTTTGCACTCAGAAAGACCCTTGACAAATAATTGATGTGTCCTCCTGATAGCATGGAAGAAAACATGGGGGATTTGAGCTTTGATATTCGAGTTTCAATGATTTCACATTTCTAGGATTACACAATTGAGCTTCCCCACTACTATATAAAAGTATTATTATTATTAATTATAAAAATAATTAATATGTACAATACAAAAAATAATCATGGATCCATAGTTTATCAATACTCAATAATACTACATGCCCAAAAAATCATCACCAAATGATACGTATTCATATGACAATTTTTTTAATTAATCAATTTAATTAAAAAAATAAAAGGAGAAATGCCTCCTTTAGAGAGAAATCTCACCATTGGTTTGTGTACATTTTTATAAATATTTTAACATATTCCATCAAAGTTAAATATGTACCATCCACATAATAATCTTAATAATTAAAGTAAAATTCTAAAATTTATAATCCAAAATAAATATCTTCTCAATAGAATTAAATAAAAAATCAAAAACCTATTTAATAGAAATTCAAAAACATAATTAAATAAAAATGTTATATAATTATAAGTGAAATTCATAATTGGTATTAAACATAATAACTAATTAGGGTAAATATCTTACATTTTCTATAGAGGTTCGTTTATAAAAATTCTAAAGAGATCTCCCCCGATCAGGGTCCGTGCAAGAAGATCATCTCACTTGGGACCCAAGCCATGAATGAACTGATGGTTATTAATGTGGGAGGTAGGTCATGGCAGGTGCACGACATGTGTGATAGGCCTGAAGTGATGTGAGGGGGTATGCAAGAGAGCAATTTGGGTGGAAATGTGTGTCGAGAATTAAACAACTAGGTGGTGGATGATATCACCAGTTCTTTGCATAAAATTTGGTTTTGGGGTTTTATGGTTCTGGGGGAAGAGGATCATTGGTCGAGCAACTTGTTGAGCCCTGAAATTATCTTCTCTTTTGCCAAACTTCACTTCATTTCATCATTCCTTTATCATTTCATAAACCTAAAAATCAATGAGAATGGTTAACATTGCTTAAAAGGTTGCATACAATGATTAAATTATTGTACTTTTGTGGTTTTCGTTGTCTTAATGATTTTTGAACAGTTTAGCTACATAATATAGTCATTCTGTAGCCAGTCAAGCATTCCGTAGTTGTTTTAGTGTTTAAGTATGTTACAGGTGTCATCTGGAGAAAAGGCACACATGGGTGGATTCCAAATCCTCCCTACATCATTCCTTCCCATCCACAAGGACTGATCCAGATTTATGCAAGAACACAACAGAATACAGAAATAACCATAAACATAGAAATATAGCGGAAATAAGGCTTCATTTCATTAGTATCAAATCACAAAAATATGCTTACAAACATTATGGAAATAAAATAGCTAGGGTGCTGGTAGCGAATCTCTGAGAAGAGATGTGGTGACTACAGACCTCTGAATTGTATGACAATGAGGCTCGAGGGCCTATTTATTATGGAGAAACAATGGAGAATTCTAAATGTCCAAAAACCTAACCCTAGGAGATGAAGTGCCAAAACTATGGGCCCCGTTTGGGTAAATTGGTGTTTCAACTTCCCAGGGACGTTACTTTAGCATACTATCTCTGTTTGGGGCTTCAAAATGGCTTCGAAAGTTTAGGACCCGAAAAACTGCTAAAAATAGTAAGTTGTGAAAAAAACTGAAAGAGACAATGGTGGGGCCCCAAGTGGAATAGGTAGGTGGCCACCAATATCCACTTGGATCATTCCTCCCCCCTTAGGAAGCAATGGTCCCCATTGCGTTGAGTTCCTCCATGAGATGAGGAAACTTCTGTTGAACTTGGTCCCTAGTGAACCATTTTCCTTGGTGCAAGAGTTGGCCAACATTGACAACCCGATACAGTTTGATCTTCTGTCGACGAGTGTTCTTGATTTGCATGTCCATGATACAGTTTGTGGTGGCTTGCTCCATGCAGTCAAGTTTTAACTCTTTTGGTGTGATTTCTTCTGCAATGTCAGAGGTGTCCAATAGAGGTGGGAAGTAGGGACAAAGGCGGTCTACATTGAATACTAGGTGCAGACCAAGGAATGGTGGAATACTGAGCTCGAAGGCATTGTTCCCTACACCCTTGGTGATGGTGTACAACCCATATCAGAGTGGGCAAATCTTGTGGTGGGATCCAGTGAGGTGCTCCTTCTGCAAATGTAGCCACACTTTTTCGCCCACCTGGAAGTTGTGTGGCACCAGATGTTGATCATGTCATTGTTTCTTGTACTTAGCATTGGCTCTATCCAATATGTCATTAACCTGTTGGTGGATGTGCTGAATGTGCTCGATGAAGTTGTTTTCTTTTTCAGCTTCAGACTAGATATGAGCTGAATCGGCCTGAGTAGTTGCAAATGGCATGGCCACATCAATGGGACATAGTGGCTGGAATCCCAAGCCCCCCTGAAAGGGGCTGTGGTTGGTTGAGCTGTGGAGAGCCCAGTTATAATTGTGTTGTACATAGGGAAGGCTCTCATCCCATGTGCGTGGATGCTTTGAATTGTACATGCATAGAATGTGTAAAATCATCTTGTTGATGACCTTTGTCTGGCCATCATTTTGGGGATGGAAAGTTGTGGACTTGGTGAGATTGGTGTCCAACATTGACCAAAGGCTAGACAAAAATGTGCTGAGGAACTTGCTGTCGCGATCTGATATGATAAATTGTGGGATCCCAAAGTGCACCCACACTCATTCAAAGAAGAGTTTAGCAGTGGCTTCTGTTGTGATATTCTTCTTGCAGGCCACCATAATGGCCATATTTGAGAATCTGTCGACGACCACGAAAACACAGTCGTTTCCATGCTTAGTAGAAGGAAGGCCGGACATGTAATCCATGGAGATGGATTCCCAAGGTCAACTAGGGGTAGGTAGCAGAGTATAGAGCCCTTGCTTCCTGATGGTAGGTTTGGAAATGGCGCACACAGTGCAGGATCTGATGTACTTCCCGACATCCTATCGAAGCTTCGGCCAATAGAGATACTTCTACAGTACTGCCACTATTTTCTCGACCCCAAAATTCCCAGCGACTTTACTATAGTGCGCTTCCCATATCATCTTGGCATGCTCACTTGAAGGAACACAAAGATGTCCCAGGTGACATAATAGTGCATATTGGAGGTCAAAATTTGGAACTTGCATACCCCCCCAAGAGTGCCTTGTATGTGTGGCTGAAGTCTGGATCGCTCTTATAGAGAAGCGTCCAATCAGAAGTCTCATGCCCACAAAAGTTGAGAACGATGGTTATGGCCACGATCGGTGGTCGGTTGAGGTAATCTCCAACATTATTGGTGCTACCCTTCTAGTACTTGATGTTCAAATGAAATTGTTGCAGATATGTGGACCACTTATGATGGCGATTGTTCTGCAACTTCCCTTGTGTCTGTATGAACTGCAAGGGTCGGTGGTCTGTGTGGATGATTGTCTCCTTCCCAAAAATTTAATGCTTCCATTATCGACAAGCATGCACAATGGAATACATTTCTTTGTCATAAGTGGTATACTTTCGAACTGTGTCGGACAATGTCTCACTGTGATATGCCACTGGATGCCCCTGTTGAGTAAGACCTGCCCCAATAGCACAGTCAGAAGCATTTGTCTCGATCTCAAATGGTTGTTGCAAGTCTGGTAATGTGAGTATTGGGGCAGAACAGAGGCGATGTTTCACTTCTATGAATGCCTTCTATTGAGATTCTGACCAACAGAAATTTTCTTTCGCTCCTCCCTTGGTGACTTAACTCAAGGGCCAAGTGATATGAGATAATCCCAACACGAACTTGCGGTAGAAATTAGCAAGACCCATAATGCTGTGAAGCTCTGTTAGGATGGTTGGGGCTGGTCAATCCCGAATGACTTGGATCTTGGCTGGATCCACATTCACTCCCCTTTCATCAATAATGTATCCCAGATATTGAACCTCGGTCATGCCAAAAGTGCACTTCTCCAAATTGGCACA
This sequence comes from Pinus albicaulis, assembly GCA_034641835.2. Taxonomy (NCBI): domain Eukaryota; kingdom Viridiplantae; phylum Streptophyta; class Pinopsida; order Pinales; family Pinaceae; genus Pinus; species Pinus albicaulis. The sequence continues at coordinate 1,357,028,777 of CM076580.1, forward strand.
CAACTTGTGTTGCCTCAGTGTTTGGAGGACTTTTCGAATGTGGTGGAGGTGCTCTTCCCAAGTCTGGATGAAGATAAGAATGTCATCCAAGTATACCACTACAAATGAGTTGGTGAATGGATGCAAGATGTCGTCCATCAACCTCATGAAGGTTGCGGGAGAATTTTTCAATCCGAAAGGCATGACGATTTATTTGAAAAGGCCCTCCTTGGCTTTGAAGGTAGTCTTCCACACATCAGAGGGTTCGATTGGTACCTAGTGATACCCAGATTTCATGTCGATCTTGCTGAATATTTTTCCCCTTTGAGTTGGTCCAGAAGGTCATCAATCCGTGGGATCGGTACCTATTCTCGACAGTGATCTTTTTCAGTGCCCAATAATCAATACAAAGTCTCGAAGTCCCATCCTTCTTCTGTTCCAACACGATCGAGCTCCCACAGGGTGATGAACTTGGCCAGATGTGACCTTTCTGCAGTAGCTCCTGAATCTTCCTCTTGATTTCATCATTCTCCAGAACAGAGCACATATAGATTGGTCCATTGGGTAGCGGCGCACCTGGGGTCAAGTCAATGGGGTGCTTGACCTGAAAGTGTAGAGGCACCCCTATGGGTGACGTGATGATGTCCCTGTACTCCTCCATAACCTTGTCCATTTTTTGTTGTCGTGTAGAGAAGCCATGTCTGGAGCTCGTGGCCATGGTCTTCTTCTTGCCCTGGGGGCGGATGATCAGGAAAAAAAATTTCTTGGTTTGGGAAATGAGCTTACTTCATTGTTTTGCAGTAACCAAAGAGATAGTGGGAGGCGGTGGTACCTCTGGTATCCTGTACAATTTATTTCCCAAAGTAACAATAACAACACGAGGTCGGGACTCATACATAGCATGTCACTTCCATAAGTATGGTTGGCCTAATAATACATCAGAAACATCAATAGGAGTAATGTCACACAATACCTCATCCGTGAAGGGCTTGATGCTATAGGGAAGGCGGCACTGCTGGCTGACGCGAAGATCCCGTCCTTGGTGAAGGCACTCGATGGTGTATGGTTGTGGGTGCACTGTGGTTGGCAAGCCTAACTGCTTCACAACATCTGCTGAAATGACGTTCTTTTGGCTCCCATTTTCAACAATGAACCATAGCGGGGAACCCTTTACCCACATCTGGGAGTGGAAAAGAATCTCTTCCTCCTCTATATCTTATGGTTCCTCCTTCTGGATATTCATAGTGGCAACAGTGGCATTGGGCTCCGCGTCAATAATCTGCTTCCCTTTGTCATTCACCTTGTCAGGTTCTGATTCAGAGTGAGAGCATGCACCTGATTCAGAAGCCCTCATCTCGGCCACCAGCGATTGCTTGGCCCGACACTCACTTTTGTTGTGAGTGGAACTCTTATGGAACTCACACCACTTTCCTGTGTCCTTATTTGGCTTCGCGGTGTTGTTCTTTGCTTGTTTCTTTGGAAAGTTGTCTTGGGCCACCGTGGCTTGGCTTTGTTCTTTGTTCTGCAGTTTGGGGGCACCTTTCCCTTGTTTTTGATTCGCAGATCCAAAGTATTGCTTCTTATATTTGAATTTCTGCTCAATCTTGGCATCATACCAGTATGCCGTACCAAGCGAGGAGATGTCGAGGAACTCCATTTCCTCTTGAATGTATCGATGCAGACAACTGCAATAATTTAGCACAAAATTTTTCTCTGAATATTTGATACCCAACTTTGTGCGTAGGGTATGGAACAAATTTGTTAGCTCATGCACATCTTAATCCCTTTGTTGTCGCAGCGTGGTCCATTGTATGTATTTGTCCTCATAGCTCCCCACGGGACATTATTGTTCCTTGATGGCATCTCGGAATGAATTCCAAGTGGGTACGACTGAGAACAGAGAGGGTTCTATCTCGTCCGCTTTCTCACAGTAGGTTTCCCACCAGTCCTTGACATGGGGGGTAGCTTTGAGGAGTGCAAAAATAATCTTCTCCCAGTCAGAAAAATCATGAACTGAGAAATGTCATTCTAATATATTCAACCATCTATCTACAACATCTACATCTATTTGACCCTCAAATATGGGAATGTCAAAGTTTACTTGTACCTTAAAGGGAGTCGCGCCTCCAGAGTGGATGCTTGATGCAGATGCACCATCAGTGGGTAGTCGTTGAAGGATCTGAGCAAAGTTATCCATCATCACGTTCCTTTGTTTTTTTAGGGCCTCCTTGAGCAATATTTTGATAGGATCTGTTGCTCCCCCATCTTTCTTTTTGTCCCCCATGGGTGTACGTTGGGGTTTGCGAGGCTGATCTTGCAAAGGTTCCACCAGATCGAGCCCTAACTCCTTATACCCTGACCTCATTGGGGAAATGCAAATAAGGATCGAGAAAAATCAGACCGCTCTGATACCACTGATCTGCATTTATGCAGGAACGCAACAGAATACAGAAATAACCATAAACATAGAAATACAATGAAAATAAGGCTTCATTTCATTAATATCAAATCACAGAAATATGCTTACAAACATGATGGAAATAAAATAGCTAGGGTGTTGGTAGCGAATCTCTGAGAAGATATGTGGCAACTACATACCTCTGAACTGTGTTACAATGAGGCTCGAGGGCCAATTTATTATGGAGAAACAATGGAGAATTTTAAACGTCCAAAAACCTAACCCCAGGAGATGAAGCACCAAAAATATGGGCCCCGTTTGGGTAAATTGATGTTTCAACTTCCCAGGGATGTTACTTCGGCATACTATCTCTGTTTGGGGCTTCAAAATGGCTCCAGAAGTTCAGGACCCGAAAAAATGCTAAAAATAGTAAGTTGTGAAAAAAACTGAAGGAGACAATGGTGGGGCCCCAAGTGGAATAGGCGGGTGGCCACCAATATCCACCTAGATCAAGGACTGAATCGACAGCTAGAGGTGTCTAAGCACGTGGTCAAAGAAAAAGTCAAAGAAATTGTTTTCTACAAGAATCAGGACTCCTGATTTGCTTTACATCAAATCACGAGTCCCAAAAGAGTTTTAATTTGATTTTAACTTCAAATATACGCCTGTACCTATTTTTTGTCAATGTTAGTTATGACTTTGCATATAAACTAAGCTCTGTAATACCGAGAAAGACAGTTGATACATATTTTATCATTACAATGATACTCTTTTTTCAAGTCTTTTGTTAATAAAAAGGATTTTTACCTTGATGTTGTTCTGAATATAATCTTGAGGAGTTAAAGGATTAATGCCAAATTGATAGCAAAGGCCCCCTGCTATTCGAGGAGGTTTTACATGTTTTATAGATAAGTCATTTTCAATTTTGTTTTTTCATACTTCCTTACTTAGACTACTTTCTGAAATCATAACTTTTAGCATTATGTTTCATGTCATTTGCTTAGATAAAGGATCCTCATGATATTGCAGTTAGTCTCTTTCTCAAGTTGTTCCAATATATCTCTATTTCATGAATCGGATTCAATTGTAATATTATGAGTTATTAGCATTTCATTTTTTATCATTTAGTTAAAAAGAAGATCCTCATTATACTACAGTTAGTCTCTTTCAAAAATCTTTTCCAATAAATCTCTAGTTCATGAATGAGACGTAGTTGTAATATTGTGAGTTATTGATTGTTTTGTTTCATAGAATATCCTTATCACATTATGATTAATCTCTTTCAAAAGGCTCTTCCAATAAACCTCTAACTTATGAATGAGATTTAGTTGTAATGTCATAAGTTGTTTCAACATAGGAGATCCTTACTACATTATAGTAATATTTTTCTCAAGCTCTTCCAATAAACCTCTATCAAATGAATGAGATTTCACTGTAATGTTCTAAGTTATTTTTTGTTTCAGTATTTCATTTCATGTTCTAAAATATCCTCATTAAGTTGGAATTAATATTTTTGACAAGATCTTCCAACAAATCTCTAACTAAATGAATCAAATTAAGTTGTAGTGTTTTGAGTTACTTTTCATCTCATGAATGATCATTTAGAGGCTGTAATATCCATGGATTTGGACTCTATGTTTTCATCATTTTCTAGTTAGGAACAGAACTTGAAAATAAACTTTGTTTTAATTCATTTCTTAACATTTCCTTTTCTCCCTCTTGACATAGATTTAACTTCATCTTTTTAGCATAGAGTAGCATACTAAGAATCAAAAATAAAAACCCCAAAACATCAATAAAACACTAAAATAAACGAAGTAAGAAAAATGGATACTTAGGCACATATAGTGCATTATACTTCATCAGTTTACGAGCCCTGGTCGATAATTTATGCTATCAATTTAGAACACTAAATTGACTAAACATTTTGGTGCCATTGTCGGGGAAGTATAACTAGGTAGCCTTATTTCTTGCATCTCAAAAACAATGACATGCATAGAGAAAGAGATTCTAGGGGTAGATTTATAAGAGGCAGAAGCTTAATTCCCACAACTCCACTCACTCCACCAAGACCAAGAAGTAGCACACCTCCAACTCAAACCCATATTCCATACTATACTGGTCATAGGCTTCCAGAACTTTCAAGATCAGATATCCAGTCAGGAAGATCTCCCACTTCATCCACTAAAGCAATTCTAGAGGAAGAAGATCCAAGGACTCCTACAGAAGGGATAACCTTTGTCACTTCCACAAGAGAATACATTCTAGTAGAAGAATTACAAATCCCTAGTGAAGAGGAAGAAGAGGACTATTTCTTCAACATACCCTTGATAGAAGAACCAGTAGAACAACTAGTTCTCCAAACTGAACCCTATATCAGTTTGGAAGAATCTATCATGGCAGGAAGAGGTGTAGAAGGACGATAAGGGGAAGGAGAAGTATTTAATGGAGAAAACACACTCTTTGGAGGAGGTAGAGGTAGAGGAGGAGAAAGAGGAAGAGGTAGAGGTATAGAAGAAGGTAGAGGAAGAGGAAATGCAGAAGGAGGAAGAGGTAGAAGGGAAACTGAAAACACTTTCGGATTCGCTATAGTAGATGAAGAGACCAATGCAACTATGAAAAATATCTCACCCTCTGTTCTTCCAAACTTTCGTGGACTGAAAAGTAAATACCGTGAGACATTATTATTTGAATTCGAAGTTCTATGTAGAACCTATGATTATCTAAAAGATGCTCAAAAACTTCAAATTTTCCCTTCAACATTGAAAGGAGCAGCACTAAAATGGTTTATGAGTTTAATCACTAGGTCTATTAGGACATGGGATGATATGAGAAGATCATTTCTAGAAAGATATTTGGATTACTGTATACCAGTCAACCATAAGGAAGAAGTGTTCAAGATGATGCAAAAAGAGGATGAAAATCTGGAAGAAATACTTGAGAGATTTAATTATAACATTAAAAGGGAAAAATGAGAAATTTAGATCAAGACACCTTGAAATATCTTTTGTTGAAAACAATTAGGGATGAATGGATAGATATCCTGAAAATGATGGGGAAAGGAGATATATCTCAACTTTCATTACCTGATATAGCAGAACTATGTATTAATCTCTCAAGAGGAAAATCTAAAATTCTAAAAGGACTAAGAGACCCTGCTCTTTCAAGGGCAAACAAATCTGCAATTGGAGAAGTAAGTAGGGAAAAAATAAGGAATATGCTTGATGAATTCAAAACTTACATTCTAGGGAGTCTTAGTGAGAAAATAGACACCCTTAATTCACAAAACAAGCAAAAAGCCGAAACTGATGCCTTAGCAATCTTTTGTCCCAAATGTAGGAAGAAGCATGCCTTAAGAGAGTGTCCTTTGGATGAAAAAATAATAGAGACTTGTGTAATTTGTTCAGAAAAACATGAGATCAAGAATTGTCCCTCAATCCCTAGCCTTAAAGTTGTCTTTCAAGAAGAAATAACCACAAATTCCACAGAATCTCTTAACTTTTTCTCTAGAATAACTTGGCAGGGATCTCAAACACAAGGGTTTAGTAATCAAATGTATAATCAACCCCCACCTAATTGGAACTCTTGGCAGCAACCTTGGCCCCAATTTCAAAATCAATCTCAACCTTGGGCTCAAGGAACACAAAATCCTTATGGAAGGTTCTCCCAGTATTATCAATATCCACCATCTTATCCATCATATCCATCATATCTAAACATTCCTCCTCAACAAAATCCTCAGCAGAATCCACAACATCAAAATCAAAATCAAAATCCACCACTTCCATTACCATTCCCTCAAAAAGAAAATTATTTACCTGCCCAGTCAATACCAAACCCCAACAACAAAAACCCTCAGAATACATATATGATAGAAGGTCAACAATTTCCAACCTATTTTATTACTCCTTTAGACCTTAATGATGTTCAACTTAGGTCTGGGAGAATACTTGAAAGAAAGAAACCTTCTGTAGTTATACAAGAACAAAAAAATTCTGAGGAAGATTCTCTATGGGTGAATGAAATTTTTGAAGAAAATACATCTCTTCAATACCAAAACATTGAAAAATAAAACAGAAAGAACCAATAATTTCAACTCCTATGTTAGAACGGCCATCAACATCTACTACTACACCTCTTTTTCCTGAAAGATTACAAATTGATAGAGGTGTAGAGAAAAGAATTATGATGCCTAACTATGATTTTCTAGATGAGTTAATAAATGTTTGTATTAAGATTCCATTATTAAAGGCCATCAAGGAAATCCCAATTTTAGCAAAGACAATAAAATAGTTTAGTATGAAAAAAACAAGAAGAAAAATAAATTGATAAAGAAAATACAACTGGTAGGAAAAATAGCAGACATAATGATGGGAAATATTTCCATTCCAAAATATCTAGATCCCGAAAATCTAGTTGTTAATATACATATCAATGGAATTGAAATTCCAAACACACTTATTGATCTAGGAGCAGCAATAAATATCATGAGTAAACAAATCATGGAGAAACTAAGACTTCCTAATCTTCTTTTTACACCCACACTACTACAATTAGCAGATAGATCTGTAATTAAACCAGATGGGGTATTAGCAGACATTTCAGTGTCCTTGGATTCTTGGGAGTATCCTGTGGATTTCATGATCCTAACTCCTAAAAATGATCTAGGAGGACATCCTATTATATTCGGAAGACCTTGGTTAGCTATACCTGATGCTTTCATTAGCTGTAGATCTGGTGATATGTACATCTATGATGGTAGTTCAACCAAGAAATTCACCCTGTATCGTCCAGCAATAACAATCATAGAATTAGATGATACTCAATGGATTGATGATGAAGAATATATACAACCTCTCTTCACTATTTCAGAAATTAGTGAAGATAGTCAGATTCTGAATGCCTTAGAAAATCATGAATCTTCTTCAGAATACAAACATGAACAATTCCAAGAAGAATCCAATATTGAGTTTTTGTCATCAAGACAAATGTCTCTCTACTCCATGGAAGAATTTGGAAGCTCTACAATTGAGATATTTCCAAAAAAACCTTAAACATAAACAAAAACCTAGAAAAATTTCAACAAGAAAAGCTAGTCAAAATATTACAGAGACATTATTCTGCATATGCATGGGAGTACACTGATATGAAAGGGATGAACCCTAATACTTGCACTCATGATATATATATAGAGGAAAATTGTAAACCAATCAGACAACCATAGAGAAGGATGAATCCAAACCTTAGAGAGATTGTTAAAGAAGAGTTGCAGAAATTGTTAAATGTCAATTTTATTTATCCCATTTTAGACGGTCAGTGGGTTTCTCCTTTGGTGATTGTACCCAAGAAAAATGGTAAATGGAGGGTATGCATTGACTACCGATAATTAAACAAAGCTACTCTTAAAGATCATTTTCCTTTACCCTTCATAGATCAGGTGTTAGATACATTAGCAGGCAAAAAGTACTTTTCATTTTAGGATGGTTTCAGTGGTTACAATCAAATTCAAGTTGCACTTGAGGATCAAGATAAAACCACATTTGTCCTTCGGTTACCTATGCCTACCGAGTATTTCTTTTTAGATTGTGCAATGCACTTGCAACATTCTAAAGGGAAGTATTGGGAATCATTTCAGATCTAATACATGACTATGTAGAAGTATCTATGGATCACTTCACAGTCTATGTAAACACATTTGAAGAAGCCTTGGAAAACTTGGAAAAAGTTATAAAAATATGTAAAGAATAAAACCTTTCATTAAGTCATGAAAAATGTTTTATGATGTTTACTAAAGGGATTGTCTTAGGACATCATATTCCAGGAGTTGGGATTAAAGTTGATGAGTCAAAAGTTGAAGTCATATCTAGATTATTAGTTCCAAGTTTTCAGAAATATGTTAGTAGTTTTCTAGGATTTACAGGATATTACAGAATATTTATAGAAAACTTCACCAAGATAGCATCTCCACTTTTCAAACTACTCACAAAGGACTCTGAATTCAATTGGAATCCTGACTGCCAGTTAGCATTTGAAACCCTGAAAACAAAAATCTCTGAAGCACCTATTCTAAGGGGATCTAACTAGAAATTACCTTTTCACATCTCGACAGATGCCTCAAATACAAATTTGGGAGCTGTGCTGGGACAAAAAGACCTGATTCCTTATGCCATCTACTAAACAAGTAAAAATTTGACTCCTTCAGAGTTGAATTATAGTGGTAACTAAAAAAGAGTTCTTAGCTATTGTTTATGCTATAAATAAATTCAGACACTGTATAACAGGCTATGAAACCTTTGTTCACACAGATCACTCTGCAATTAGGTATTTAATAAATAAATCAATTACTAATGGCAGAGTCCCAAGATGGTTATTACTTTTACAAGAATTTAACATCACCATTCTAGATAGGCTTCGAAAAAAAATATAGTGGCTGATTTCCTATCTAGACTCCAAAACATTAAAGACAATACTCTAGTTGAAGATAAATTCCTTGATGAATATCTCTTTGAAATTACTACTCAAACTATTGGTTTGCTGATATTGCCAATTATCTAGTTTCAGGAAAATTTCTTTCAATTATGAATGCAAGGGACAAAAGAAAAATCATTTATGATAGTGAAAAATATTCATGGATTTCTAATGAGTTGTACAAAATAGGTCCAAAATTTATTATCAGAAGATGTGTTCGAGAAGACGAGATGCCTGAGATTCCCAAGGCATGTCATAATGCACCTTATGGTGGACACTTTGCTGATAAGAGGACAACTTGTAAGATCCTTCATCTAGGATATTATTGGCCCTCCCTCTTTAGAGATGCTAAAGAGTATGTCAAAATGTGTGACAACTGCCAAAGGGTAGGGAAACCTTCCCCTTCAGGTGAGATGCCATTGCAACCTTAAGTACATATTGAACCTTTTGAGAAATGGGCTTTGGATTTTGTAGGACCTATTAATCCTCCATCAAAACAAAATAAATATATATTAGTTTTCACTGATTATGTTACCAAATGGGTAGAGGCCAAGCCATTACTTTCTTCTTCTGAATCATCTGTAGTTAGTTTTCTTTTTGAGGATATTTTTACTCGTTTTGGTGTCCCGAGAGAAATTGTTATAGATCAAGGAGCTCAATTCACATAAAAAATGGTGGAGAAAATGGTAGAAAAGTATAAAATCAGACACAAGAAATCCACTCCCTACCATCCACAAGAAAATGGCCAAGTAGAATCTACCAATAAGGTGATTGAAGGGATACTGACAAAGACTGGTCATTTACATAGAAGAGATTGGGCAGAAAGGCTTCCTTAAGCCTTATGGGCCTACAAAACTACATGGAGAAACACAACGAGACACACCCCTTATGAAATTGTTTATGGAAAACAAGTCCTATTTCCCATAGAGTTTCAGATCCAAACTTTCAAAATGGCAGTCCAGTTAGGACTTGATTTGATAGAAGCATAGAAGCACAGACTGGAGAAAATTAATGAATTGGATGAAATCACACAAGATGCAGTCCAGAGAACAAGCATAGTCCAATAGAAAAGGACTAGATGGTATGACAAGTATATCAAAGAAAATAAATTTAAAGAAGGTAGCTAGGCACTCTTGCTTTATTCAAAGTTCAAGGATTTTCGAGGCAAATTTCAAACTCATTGGCTCGAGCCATATGAAATTATGAATATCTTTGAAAATGGAGCAGTAAAAATCAGGAAAATAGATGAAGGAAAGGTAGCATTTCTTAGAAATGGACACAGACTGAAATTGTATCATAAGCCACTTTCAAGAGAAGAATTTGTCAATAAATTCCATGATAACATTGATATGAAGTTAGTGAAGAAGAACCCTTCTTCTTCACTAACTTAGTTGTATTTTTCCTCAATAATTTAAAGAAATAATAATAATAATAATAATAATAATAATAATAATAATAAATAAAAATAAAAATAAAATAATTCAAGTATAAATATGAAAACCAATCATTGATTGGCATGTTTATACAGAAAGTATATGGTGAAAATCAGAATTCTTCTGACACTATATACTTTCAAATTGTTCTTGTTCTGCAACTAAATATCATAAAATCACAAATTGCAGATTCATTTTTACTCCACACTTAATTTCATTCATATTTCATTCCATCTCATGTTTCACTACATTCATATTCCATCCCATTTCACACTCATAATCCATCTCATTCCATTCCATATTCATGATCCATTTCATTCCATATCCATATTTCATAACTTTTAACAGGTACATTCTGCAGCTGTCTATTCTGTAGCCAATCCTATTCTGCAGCCAATCTGACCCTGCAAGCCTACTTCAATACACAAAGGATGATAGTGAAAGAATATTATGGAACTTAGAAGATCAACATTTTACAAAATGAAGGACAAATATAACAAGCAGCAAAATCAAAAGGGCTCAAGTAAACTGTGTGAAATTATTTTGATAGCAAAACATAAAAGATATAATATGGTTAAATCATATGTTTCCTAAAGTTAATTTGTCATTTGAATTGATCCTTGCCTATCTAAAAACACTTCAACCATATCCATTACCATCCTCTCCATAATATTTTATCATTAACTATTAAACAGTCAAAATTTTAGATGTGACCTATTAGGTCATGTCCTTAGATCGTATCATTTATTGATGATTTTTGAAAATCATCATAAAATCCCTTTGCGGTATTTCATTCCATATCAAACTCTCAACCCGATCGTTTTCATCATTTACCATTACCTTCATTCATATCCACTTACTGCCATTACATTATGTAGCCAGTTTCATCTGCAGAGAAGTCATTTTAAGGGAAAAACAACCTTCCACAGCTACTCTTTCTTCAGGAACACGATCAAAGACAAAGCAGTAGACCTAAGCCAAGGTACCAAGGAGAAATGGGGCTAATTGTGAGAACAGAACCAATTGGGAGCAAATATTTGGAAGGATATCCTTAGGTTAAGGGGTTATTACAACAGGTTGGGTTGCTGAACTTTGTAGAGAAGTTCAATGGATTCAACAAGGAAATCATGAAATCATTTGCTAATTCATTCAATGGAACAGAGGTAGAAATTGGGAATATTAAGTTCAACATCACAGAATCATTCATAGCCGAAGCCATAGAATTTCCAAGACAGGGAGAACGCTGGTTTAAAAACAAAGAGTACCATAATGAAACTTGGAAACAAATGCTAAATGACCCAGGTATGGACATTTCAGTGTTTAATAAGGGTATTCCTAGTATAGGTTTGAAAAATAAATGGAGGAATATGTTGTTAATTTTACAAAAATTTATAACATGTGAGGGTAGATTTAGCACCTCGTATGTCTATCATATCAGACTCATGATGATTTTCTTAGATGATGAAATAAATCTACCTTTATTCTTGCTTAATAGTTTGAAAAGGATGGCCTCTAATGTCCAGAAAAGACTCCAATTCCTAGAAACTACTCTGCACCATTATGGCCTAATTAAAATACCGATTGAGTTCCATTTGAAGAAAGTAGGAGATAGCTGGGAAGAATTTCTTCAAAGAAACCATTTTGAAGAACCAAAGGAAACACTATCTAGAAAAGAGACTGTAAGAAGAAGTAGGAGGGGAAAATTTGATAAATCTGTTGAAATCAAACTTGATACATCAACACAGGAAGATAGTGAAGAAGTAATCTCTGAAAAATTGACAAAGATCAAGAGAGAAATCAGGGTTAAAAGAAAAGATAAATTTACAAGTGAATGTTCCGAGGAAAAAAATGAAAATCCGACTAATTTAAGGAGAAGATCTAGGCTTAAAGGCATGGTGAAAAGGACATGGATTAAGGAAATAAGAGTAATAAACATTGAAAAGGAAGAAACTCCAATCCAAACACTAGTTAATAGATCTAATTTACACCAGTATGAAGAAGACCCTAATAGAAGAACCCCAGATATAGATCCAGCCCAACAAAATATTTATGACTATGTGGAATCACTATAAAAAAGGGCCTCAGAAAATCAAGAAAGATCTTTGAGCCCACAAGAACCTCCAATAGAAATTTTAAGAAGAGACAATTATGAATTGGAGATACTTAATAAACATATCAAGAATGACAATGAAATCTTAAGAGAGTAGGTCAAATTGAAGAATAGCATGAATAACACTCCCTCTCAGCAAATGAAAACATTGTATAAAGCAAACACGAAGCTAAAGAAGAGAAATAAGAAACTGAACACGGCACTCATTGATCTTAGGTTCAAATTATTCATGAGGAAACCCAGAATGGTATTGACTACCAAAATAAGTAGAAAAAGGAGGCTGGATGTTCTTGCAGAAGTTTCAGTGCACATGGAATAAAGTTTTAATGAAATTGCATGAGGACATGCAAGAGTTTTGCAATGGGGGTATGTTGAGCCCTGAAATTGTCTTCTCTTTTGCCAAACTTGACTTCATTTCATCATTCCTTTATCATTTCATAAATATAAAAATCAATGAGAATGATTAATATTGCTTAAAAGGTTGCATACAATGATTAACTTATTGTACTTTTGTGATTTTTGCAATCTTAATGATTTTTGAATATTTTAGCTATAGAATACGGTCATTCTGTAGCCAGTCAAGCGTTTCGTAGTTGTTTTAGTGTTTAAGTATGTTAGAGGTGTCATATGGAGAAAATGCACACATGGGTGGACTACAAATCTTCCCTACATCATTCCTTCCCATCCACAAGGACTAAATCGATAGCTGGAGGTGTCTAAGCACGCGATCAAAGAAAAAGTCAACAAAGCTGTTTTCTACAAGAATCAGGACTCCTGATTTGCTTTACAGCAAATCACGAGTCCCAAAAGAGTTTTAATTTGATTTTAACTTCAAATATACACATTTACCTATTTTTGTTCAATGTTAGCTATGAATTTGCATATAAATTAAGCTCTGTAATACCAAGAAAGATAGTTGATACATATTTTATCATTACGGTGATACTCTATTTTTAAGTCTTGTGTTAATAAAAAGGAGTTTTAGCCTTGATTTTGTTCTGAATACAATCTTGAGGAGTTAAAGGATTAATTCTGAATTGATAGCAGAGGGCTCCTGCTATTCGAGAAGGTTTTACATGTTTTCTAGATAAGTCATTTTCAATTATGTTTTGTCATACTTCCTTACTTAGACTACTTTTTGAAATCATAGCTTTTAGCATTATGTTTCATGTCATTTGCTTAGATAAAGGATCCTCATGATATTTTCAGTTAGTCTCTTTCTCAAGCTCTTCCAATATATCTCTATTAAATAAATGGGATTCAATTGTAATATTCTGAGTTATTAGCATTTCATTTTCTATCATTTAGTTAAAAATAAGATCCTCATTATACTACAGTTAGTCTCCTTCAAAAAGTTTTTCCAATAAATTTCTAATTCACGAATGAGACTTAGTTGTAATTGCGTGAGTTATTGATTGTTTTCTTTCATAGAGGATCCTTATCACATTATGATTAATCTCTTTCAAAAACCTCTTCTAATAAACCTCTAACTCATGAATGAGATTTAGTTGTAATGTCATAAGTTGTTTCAGCACTTCATAGGAGATCCTTACTACATTATAGTAATCTTTTTCTCAATATCTTCCAATAAACCTCTATCAAATGAATGAGATTTCACTGTAATGTTCTAAGTTACTATTTGTTTCAGTATTTCCTTTTATGTTTTAGAAGATCCTCATTGCATTAGAATTAATCTTTTTCACAAGCTCTTGCAACAAATCTCTAACTAAATGAATCAGATTAATTTGCAGTGTTTTGAGTTGCTTTTCATCTCATCAATGATCATTTAGAAGCTGTAATATCCATGGCTTAGGACTCTCTGTTTTCATCATTTTCTAGTTATGAACAAAACTTTCAAATAAAGTTTGTTTTAATTCATTTCTTAACATTTCCTTTTCTCCCTCTTGACATAGATTTAACTTCATATTTTTAGCATAGAGTAGCATAATAAGAATCAAACATAAAAACCCCAAAACATTAAAAAAAAAACACTAAAAGCAATGAAGTAAGAAAAAGGGATACTTAGGCACATATAGTGCATTACACTTCATCAATTTACTAGCCCTAGTTGATAATTTGTGCTACCAATTTAGTACACTAAATTGACTAAACACTCCTCTCTTACGACAAGTTTGGATGACAGGCTTTGGTTGCGGATGGGTCTTGATGTTGACTTCATGGCGATGGGTCTAGGGTATCTTTTACCTCTTCCCTTTCACCCTTACAAGAGACATACTGAAAATGTGACCATAGTTCATAAGTTTTTCATTCCCCCTTGTGAATAGGTGGCTATGAGATTCAAATTTATCTATTACTTAGATGGGAATGTTGATGAATCTACTGTTTCTAAATCGATTTTGGTTTTGTATGGTAATTTTTTGCTTCGCATGGGAATGTATGGCATAGAATGGACCTTGTGTATTTTCGAAAAGGGTATCCATCATGGTCGACATGGTTGTTTCTATATTTGGTTGAATTGGTTTACAATTAGGACTCGTAGAATGTTGGTTTTGGTTTACTGTTACTCTGAATTTCGATGTGGGAAGTGGCCTAAGGGGCAGGTTGTCAATTATTTCCCTAGAAGGAGACAGGACCACCAGATTTTATATTGTTTCAGTGTGATTCTAGAGTACAACGTGCTAGAAGTTGGAGAAGAGTACCAATGGTGCGGGGACACCCAGTTCTGCTGTGTTTTTATAAGAAATGAACCTAATTTTATACCTCCCCTATTTTTGTTCTTTTTAATCTACCAGGTGTTTTTAGAGGTTGAGAGCCTTTCTAGTCTGTGAGCTGTGGGCTTCTGGTCGACTGGTGTTTTGGCTCAACGATTATTCGATTTTTCAGTGGAGGTTGGCGAATATAGCTCGGCCAACCATAGCGAAAAATGAAATTGATACATGGGTGCATAGGCATAGATGAAATGCTGCAACTTGGGAGAGAAGAGGGGATTCCTCCTCCCAACCCCCAAGGTGGAGTCCGGACTGGCCATAAATCACAGCCTCGACATATTATTGTTATAGCTCAAGCTTATGTTACAAGCACCCCTACCTAGGTGCGACAAATGATTGCAGGTTGGGAGGCACACCTTAACCAACGCACTGAGTAGGAGATACAGGAGGGAGAATTGTGGTTGCTAGTTATGGATCCCAGCAATACACATATCAAGCTTACACAATATTAAGAAAAAATTCATCTCTATTAGATGATGAAGAACATACTGGCCAGGGAAATTTTTAACACAACCAGTTTCGTTAAAAATGATCCAGGATTTCAGGATATACAAAAGGAATTCCAACATGTCCAAATTCAAATTCAGTATCAAATTGTTCGGTTGGGACGCATTGAACAACACATGAGGTGCTCACCTCCGTTAGAGATTTCGAGTTCCAGTGGAAATGACCGAGCTCAAGTGGAGTCCTCAGAGGACTAGCTTTAGATGCTTATTTTTGTTGTTTTTGTTAAATTTTGATGTTTTATATGTCATTAAGTAGTACTGATGTTAGTAGGTTAAGAGTCAATTGGGTCTTAAACATTCAGGCCTATAAGGCTAAGTTTTATGTACTTAAGAAATTCATATTTTTGATGGCGTGGCCAACGGTTTGGTTTTTAGATGGGCAGGTTGAGGCCATGAAATTTCTATTATGGTTGTAACCAGTTTTTTATGAATGAATGAAAATTCCTACTAAAGTTTTAAAAAAAAATCAAATAAACATATATATATATATGTATGTATGTATGTATGTATGTATGTATTAGAATGAGAAGTGTATTCCTGAAATCCCCGCCTTAAAATAGTAATGAAAAAAAAATGATATACCATGGCAAAATTTTAGTCATAAGGAGGGTGGTGTCATTGCAGAATGGTCTGAAATAGCACCAATTCTGAGAAGGAATCTTTTTTTTTTTGTCGAGAGTGGATATTTCTAGCTAACAGTCACTGACCAAACTTCCTAGGGCAAGATCTGATGATTATCCACTTGAAATTAAAGATCCATCTTAACTCCAGATCTATCAAGCGCTGAGAGGGATTAAATAGCTCGAGCTACAAACCTCTTTTTTGAGTGCAAAAATTCAAGGAAGGGTTGCACCTCGAGAGATTTGATACCTCTTGGCACTTGGTAGATCTGGAGTTAAGATGGATCTAGGTTGGTTTCAGTCGTGTCCAGCCAAGGAAAAATTATCGATAATATGAGGAACATATGAACATATGATTAATTTTATCAATAATATGTAAATACATCTAATATTAATATAACCATTTTAAATATGCTAAATATGTTTGTGATTTATCGATTCATTTTAATTTTAAATTTTCTTAGTTACCTCCGTTTGTTGAGATGATAAATATTTTAAAATAAATTTAATGATGAAAAATTATGACATTTTTTTTTTGAATGCAAAGTGACAATGTAATAATATTGAATGATAGAAAATTTGAATAATAAGAATGTATTAAATTACAAATAGCCTTCATTGCGATCAATCTCTAACTATTTTCTTCTATTATTCTTATTGTCACCCTTGTTAGTTTTTTCATATTTTCATATCAATAATTCTACCTTTTCTCTCTTGCTCTCCAATATTATTAAGTTTAATTACTATAACAAAAAATAAATCTACATTGTCAATAATTTTTGGTGATTAAACTGAAATCAATGCACACTATTAATCCAATGACTTTAAAATTAATGTACCATCATACATCCTATTACATCAAATCAAAAATCAACATATACACTAAAATCAATGCATCTAATGAAAAAAATCAAATAAGATTAGAAAATAACATCTACACTCAAACAAATGTATCTAATGCAAGTAATCAAATATGGTTAGAAATCAACATCTACACTCAAATCAATGCATCTAGTGCAAGTAACCAAATAGGATTAGAAACCAACATTTACATTAAAATCAATGCATCTAGTTTAAGAAATCAAATAGGATTATAAACCAGCATCTCCACTGAAATCAATGCATATATTGCAAGCAGTCAAATATAATTAGAAATCAATATCTACATTGAAATTAATGGATCTAGTGCAAGCAACAAAATAAGATTAGAAATCACTATCTACACTGAAACCAAGGCATTTAGTGCAAGAAATCAAATCGGATTAGAAATCATTTACATTGAAATCAATGCATCTAGTGCAAGTAATCAAATATCAATAGAAATCAAAATCTACACTAAAATAAATGCATCTAGTTCACAAAATCAAATAGGATTAGAAATCACCATCTACATTGAAATCAATGAACCTATTTCATTAAATATTCTTCCCTCTCTTCCCCCTCCATATATATCTCTATGTCCCTCCATATCTGCTTCTTTGTCTATTTATCTAACCCACAAAAACACACATACTCTCTCACTCCATATTTATCAATCACTATGTCCCTACCTCCCCGTCCCCATCTATCTCTTCTTTCTCTTCACCTTCTATCTATATATCTATCTCCCTTTTTCTGTCTATGTCAACCCCAAAACATACACTCTCTTTATCCAATATATATCTCTATCACTCCCTCCACCTCTCCCTCCCTCTCTCTTTCTCTTCCCCTTCCCTCCATTTCCCCTGCTTATATCTCTCTTCCCTATTGCTATCCTCTCTCCCTCTCTCTCCATCTTCCTTATCACTTCCTCTCCCTCTCTCTCTCTCCAGCTTTTCCTCTCTATGTATTTCTTCTTAACTCCCTCTCTATACCCCTTCATCTCCATCTCTCTCTCCCACCTCTCTCTCTCTCTATCTTCACCTTCCAACATTGTTAATATATGCTTCTCTATCTCTCCTTCTCTCCTCCGTTCTCTCCATCTCTCCTTATTTATCTCTTTATCTCACCCCAAACATACACACTCTCTCTCAATCTCTCCCTTGTCACTCCCTCTCTCTCTCTCCACTTGTCACTCAATGTATTTCTTCTTTCCTCTCTGCGTTGTCCTATCTCCCTCCCTTTCTCCTCCTCTCTCTCAAGTCCTGGTTCTTGTCCTTCCTCTCTCTCCCTTTCTATAATACATCCCTCTCTCTTTCCCCATCACTCACTCTCTCTCTCTCTCTCTCTCTCTCTCTCTCTCTCTTTGTATGTATGTGTGTGTCTCCCTCCCTCTCTTTTCCATCCAATAATCACTCTCTCTCTCTAAAATCCTCTCTCTTCCCCCATTACTCTATCTCTCTCTCCATCTATGTTACTATATCCCTCCCTTTCTTCTTCTCTCTCCTTGTCGCCCTCCTTGTCTCCATCACTCCTTCTATGTCTCTTTATCTCACCCCTAAACATACATACTATCTCTCCATCTCTCCCTTGTTATTCCCTTTCTCTCCACTTCCCACTCTATATGTATGCTTTATTCTTCTTCTCTGCCTCTCTCCTCCTCTCATCCTTCCTCTCTCTCCCTTTCTCTCCTACCTCCCTGTCTCTTCTCTCTCTCTCTCTCTCTACCCTCGAATCCTATCTCCTTCTCCCTCCCTCTCCTTTTTTCTCTCTCCCACCTCCATTTTTATGTCTCCCTCTCCCTCTCTTACCCTTCTCTACCTCTCTCACAGCTCTCCCTCTTTCTGTCTATCTTCATTCCTCCTCTCCATTTT
Source organism: Pinus albicaulis (assembly GCA_034641835.2). NCBI lineage: Eukaryota > Viridiplantae > Streptophyta > Pinopsida > Pinales > Pinaceae > Pinus > Pinus albicaulis. Next base: position 1,357,047,752 of record CM076580.1, read on the forward strand.
CCGTCAATTTATCGCCATCACTCTTTTGTCACTCCCGCTATTTCTCCACCTCTATCATATTTCTTCGTTCTTCCCTCCCATATATATCTAGAGTTTCTATACATATATATATATATATATATATATAACAAATTTATTATTGTATTAATATAAAGTTATTAAATTTAATAATATTAATATTAATATTAAGGTTAATAATGTTTTTTTCATGTTATTATTATTAATCTCATCCATAGGCTTCATATATAATTAGATGTTGATTTCTACTTCTATTTGATATATTTTTATTTATTTACCTTACCTTTTTACACCTTTTTTTATAAATATAGTATTTGGCCCATGGTATTGATAAAAAATTATCCCATGGTATTTGGTCCATATGATTCACCTAAATAAAACCTTTTTTTGAGTTTTTAGTAAATACAAAAAGGTTTATGGAGTATAAATAAAAAGAGGCTTTATTTATTTACCATATCTCTAGTTTATTTATATTTTTATTTATTTACCTTACCTCTAGAATAAGTAGAAAAAGAGATTTTATCTATTTACATATCTCTAAGTTATTTATATTTTTATTTATTTACCATATCTTTTTCTTTAAAGTTCTTAAAACTCTTCATATTTTAACTCTATATTGTTTAAATTTATTTTTAATTGTTTATTTATATGATTGTGTAAAATATTTTTTAAATGAGATATTATTTAAATTTTATTTTTAATTTTATTTTTGAGTTTTATATTTCGATTTCCCACATATTTACACATCAAAGTCATAATGTACCACGTAATTCGATACTTTTGTATTAAGCTCTTGTCTGCCCCAGCTTTTCTCGTCTCATGTCGTCGCTTTGGGTCGTGTTTTTTCATGTATATGGGAGTTTGTTTGTTTTAATAAGGATTTTAATATTGATTATTTTTATACGGAGTGAAAACCTTAAAAAGACTATAGAATTGATAAATGTAGATATATTCAAATAATTAATTTTATTTTTATTTGGAATCAATTTTATTTTTATTTATCAGAGTCCAAAATGATTTTAAAGTTTATAATTAAATTAAATTTAATAATTTCTATTTATTTTTGAACTATATCTTAAATTTTAAATTTAAAAAAAAATGTGAATTACATTAAAAAAAATCATTTAATTCCAATTCAATAATAATAAGATCCTACTGAACACAATTCAATCAAGCACATTGAATTACAGGATATCCGTTACCCACATTTAAAAAATGATTTCTCCTGTTATTTCTAACCATCACACCTTAACATTTATTTGATTTTCAATAAAAATACACGACATTTAATATTCCTTCCACCACTACATGGGATCCTACTGCATAAAATTCAATCAAGCCCGTTGAATTAGAGGATATCCGTTAGCCACATTTGAAGAAATATTTCATGAGTTTGTCCGTTATTTCTAACCATTTCGCCTTGATATTTATGTTATTCTTAATAAAACACAACAATATTAAATATTTCTTCCACCACTCTAAAAAATGTACTATAAACAATGTGTATTATTTTTTAAAGTAGAGGTTTTATGATTCGGGATTAAACCAAAGACTTTTTCAAATAAATTACATCAATATTACAATTGATGCTCTGGAATCTGTATGGAAGTTTATCATAAATGTGTATTTTAGAATAATATATTATATATATTATATTTTTGGAATTCAATTGTATTTAAATAAATCACTCATCTATAGTTATTTCTATAAGAAATAGTCTTAACTGTGAAAACTTCTCATAATCTAAAATTATTTATAGTTTATACTAATATATTATATGTTGTGTAAACTAGAATATATATAATTAAATTTAAATAGTATATATTTTAGTGTATATTTAACTATGTATATCAACTCATTTTAACACTGCTTACTTTACAATAATGTATTATATATTTTTCTCAACAATACAAATCATAAGTATTTTATACTAATATTGCGTAAATTAGAATATATAATTGAATTTAATTAGTGTATATTTTAATGCATATTCAATTATATATATCAAGTACAGGTTTTCACTCCTGGTAAGTATCTCTCGACCTTAAAACTTTTTAGAATATATTCCAAAGCCAAATACAACAACTTCGTATATCATTAAATGCACTAATATTTTTCGAATTCACTGGTTTTCAAAAATGAGATGATTAAGGATTATGACAAGTACATTTTCATATTTCTGCTCATTTAGAAATTTTATAAACACTTAACAGCGGAAGCCGCTTTTGCTAGTGTGAATGTGACCGACCAGATAAGTCACTCAGATGGGTGAGTGTGCGAAAGGCAACTGAGCGTGGGGTCTTTGAAATAGAAAATATGATAAGCAGCTGTCGGGGTGATCAGTAAGGAATTCCGTGTGGAAAAGGGAGGCCATCAAGCGTATTGCGTCGGTTAGAATTGTGAATACTGTAAATATCATTGAACGTTAGAAAACGAGGGAAGTCATGAATACTATTGATGGTCAGAAAGCGAGTCGCCAATAAACACTAAGAGGATGGCGCCCCCAGTATTGAGGCAACGATGCATGAAGTGCAAGGTGAATAGGACTTCTCGTACACATGCAGGGAAAGCATCAATATTCTCGAATGTGAAAAGCAATTCATGCGAACCACACTGAAGGATCGCGTCCACAGTATTGAGCAGCAATTTCCAAGTAGTAAAGGATCAATATATATTGTCTAATGTCAAAAGCAAGTCGCGCTAATCACTCTAACAAGGATACCGCCCACAGTATTGACCCGCAAATTGCAATTGCAAAGTAATAAAGCATCAATATTGTCTAATGTCAAAAGCAAGTCGCGCTTATCACTCTAACAAGGATCCCGCCCACAGTACTGACCCGCAAGCGCAAATTGAATGGGGACTTCCATTGTAAGGTACGTAATAAAATTTATATTTATAATAATTTAAAAAAATATTTTATGATATATTTTATATTTGTAAAAAAAATAAAAAAAATTAATTAAATTATAAATTTATTTTAAATTATGGTTAATATTATTAATTATAAAAATAATCAATATTTAAATTAAATTTATGTGAATTTAAAAAGAAATATGTGATGAGATTTTTAATTATAAAGATTTATTCTTATTTTATTGTGGACATTCTCAATTTATAAATAGGCTTTGTTACAATATCACAACTCATTAATATTACATGTTCAAAAAATTATAACTCGTTTCTCATAACATTTGTGTATATGACATAATTAATAGATAATCATATAATCCACATGATAATTATGGATAATTAAATTAAAATCCGAAAAACTTTATCCAAAATAAACATTAATAAATAGCAAATTAAAAAAAATGATATCTTATAAGAAAATAACAAATATTAAAAAGTGTTTTTATAAAAAAGGTGTATATTTAAAAAATATATGAGTTCGGAAATAGCACGATTAAGTTTATAGGAAACTAAAATGGTTTGTAATTTAAGATGTTATGAGTTCAAAAATTATATGATTAAGTTTACGAGACTTAAATTGATTTGTAATGAAAGATGTTATTTTTGGGGGAGTGGATGGAGCTCAGTTACATTTTTTTTGGTATGAGAATAAGGGTGTTGGGTGAAAAAAAACAAATCTTTTGAGTAATAGGATGAAGTCGTGTTTTTGAAATTTCTGTCGATACAACTTAGACATGGAATTAAAAATGTCACTTGTTAGCGGTTAAAATAAAAAGGTGGCTCTGTCTAGTCTTGACTTGATCGATCCTCAAAGTTAGATCTAGCTATATGTTAGGTCGAGATTTAGACTAGATTGAGCTTTAAATCTATATCAAATTTTTATTCAACCACTTTAAGAGTGTTCGAGTTATTTGAATTTCGAAATCAAGGATTAGATCAAGCGTTTTAAGCGCTTCATCGAGTTTATGAGGTTTTAAAAATCAAAACTTTAGCACATTTTCTATAGATTTTTCTACAAGATTTTTCTGCAATCTCATGTTGTACCTTTGGTCGAGCTTATGAGGTCTTAAAATTCAAAACTTTAGCATTTTTTCTATAGATTTTTCTACAATCTCATATTGTGCCCTAGCTGACTAGGGAAAAATTTGTCTTTAAATAGTGAAGTTGATCATGTTGGATTTTTGAAAGATCCTATATCCAATGGCATATGAATTTGACACTTTCAAATTCATATGATATTTTTCATCTAATTTCTTTTAAACATAATACTTGAATTTTTTTTGCACAATTTCAAAGGAGATGAATAAAAAATCAATAACATAAAATACATACATTGAAATTTTTTCAAAAGATACCAAGTCTTTTTCAAAAGGTTTTCCAATTTATTTAAAGTGTTAAGAAATTGTAAATTTGCAATTGAAATATTAATTCAGCAACTTTGAAAATAATAAAAAAATACATTTTTGCATAAAAAAAATATATGGGAAACTTAGTTCTCTCCCTGTACATCAAGCTCATATATATATATATATATATATATATATATATATATATATATATATATATATATTAAAAGTTGCACATTTTACTAAGTTATGCTTTGTCAACACATGCATATGCATACGTCTTAAGATGTGCTGGAATTTACAAAGACAAGTATCGCATTTAATGGAAAATTTGGAAAATTGAGAGATTATACGACACTATTTTAATATATATATATATATATATATATATATATATATATATATATATATATATATATATATATATATTAACAACATAATCCTTCAAAGTTCACAATTCTTATATTTTTACTTTTAATCAAAATTCACAATTCTTATATGAATTTTGAACATTTCTATTCAATAAAAAGAAGAAATATTTGAAATTTCATTCCTACATTCCACCAAAAAATAACCCATCTTCATTCATTCTTTTATAAAATATTTTAAAATTAATATATAATTTATATTAACTAATAAAAAGTAATAGATTGAAAATCACAATATAAATATAAATAATTGAGAATAATAATAAAATCGAGATTAGTATATACAATATTTAACAATTTTCATTCAAATTCAAAATTAATATTTAAGTCAATTATAATTTCTTACCGATATTTAAAACATAAAATTTAATGAAATATGTGTATTAATAACTGCAATCATAGTTAGTATTTTGTAATTTTTAGTTATATAGAGAAAGCCTAAAAACAAGAGCACTTATATTATGGTTTATGGCGGTAAATGTGCCCATTTTAAAATGATGGTTTCCCAATTAAACATGGCCATTCTAAAATGATGGTATCAAAATTAAACATGATCGTAATTATTATATTAATGAAGGGTGTCGACAATTACAACAAGGGTAAAGTGCTTTGATAATTCAAGAGTTGGTGTGTACGAAATGCCGACAATCGCTCTGTATCACCAAAGGTGTTTGTTGAAAAGAAAAAACCATTACTATGTAATGTTGAAAAATCACAATAAGTAATGTTAATAATGTAATTAATTGAGTAAATCTATTTTATTATTTAGTCAATTTTGTAAGTATAGAAAGTTAATAATAAAATAATCCATATTAAAATGATAATTTTCCAAGAAGTTTGATGTAATTTGAGAGCCATTTTTTAAGAAATAAGAATTCTAATCCCTTGCACCTCTCGGTTTTCAAACACATTGTCACGATTTTACCATACAATTCCTTGTATTAATTTGTGTGATTCAGTTTCCTATTTTTATGCATTTCTTCCTTGAATGAATGTTAATGACTCCAAAATACCAACAACTGGTATCAAAACTTAGGACGAGAAGAGCTTGTTTGTGAGGTTCATTGTGAGGTCGTGGGGTCAATTTTTTTTAAATTGTGTAGAGACACAGAGCCGCTGATGGAGCCGACAGAGTTTGTCTAGAGAGAGTTTCCCACCATGAGACTCAATCTGGAGCCTGAAATCAAGTAGAAGAAGTCCCCGATTGTATTTTTTACTGTGTTTTTTTTTTTTTAATCCGAAGAAGACTCGATTGTCCACCGCTGAGAAAGTTGTCCAAGAGGAGTGGATGAGCAGACCGATTTCAGGAAAATATCGGTAGAGTGCAGGTTTGTCCGCCTTAAGGCAAGGTTTTCTCACATTTAAATCGAAATATTGATGCTTCTCAGCCGATTCTGTGACAAAACAGATAGGAATTTGTAGTCGATGAGCTTATTATTATTTTTCGTCGGTATTTTTTTCAGAGTCAGCAGGCATTCAGGCCCTATGATTCTTGTAATTTCGTGAGGGAGACAGAGGCGTGTAAAGGTCGCTGAGGAGTAGACCAACCACTGCTCAGACAAAAGTTGTTCTAAGCTGTCAATCTTCAAGCCAGTCGTTGTACCAGGAGCCTGGACATTTGAAGTCGTTGTACCAGGAGCCCGAATGAGTAAGACAAGTTGCTACTCAAATAAATCTACAATGGAAAACTTACTGTGTCAGCGAGAGTCGCTGTGTATTTGTCACCTAGAGAAAAGCCACAAAGAATTCAAAGAAGAGAGTCGAATACCAAGTCGAAGAAAGATCACGTTAAGGAAGGCACGAGTAATTTTTTAATGTTCTTCAAAAACTTATTTGTGTAAATTTCCTTTGAAACATGGTTATTCAAATTTTTTTTCTAAAGGAACATAATTTTTTGAGGAAGAATAAACATGGTTTTTTGGAATTTTTTTTTTTTTTTTTTCGAAAATCCCTAGTTAGAATGAAATTCAGAAAACCCTAGTTGAAAATGGGAAGGGTAGTAGAGTATTTTGGAGGAACATAGTGATTAATAAACAAATTTTAAAGAACCCATGTAGTAAGAAATGGAAAAAATGAATAATGTTAAGTTTTAAGGTGGAGAAGTTTATGGACAAGAATAATTATGCATTGTGGAAACTTAAAGGGATTTGTTAGTGCAATAAGAGTTGCACAAACCTTTATATGGGTTTAGGAAGAAACTTGTTGGCATAACAAATTCGGATTGGGAGGACTTGGATGCCTGAACTCTCATCAACTTGTTCCTGGAAGATGAAGTTATCTTCAATATTGTTGAATGAACCTTAGCATCAAGTTTTTGGGGGAAGTTCGAAACACTGTATATGACAAAATATTTAACCAACAGAATTTATTTGAAGAAGAAACTATATATCCTTTGAATGAAAGGTGGTATTGAAATTGCATTACACTTGAATGTTTTTAATACACCTATTTGCCAATATTCAAACATGGAAGTTAAATTTCAAGAAGAAGACAAAGCTATTACATTATTATGTTCCTTGCCCGAGTCTTGCGATCACTTTGTGACTTATATCAGCTTGAGCACAATCAAATATTTGGAACTTGATTATGTTGTGGGAGATTTTGTTATCACAACATAAGCATATGGAGAAAGTACTTCAGATGCTCAGTATGAACAATGTGGAACATTTTAATGTCCCATTAGCTTCCCATTTTAATATTTCTTCTGTTTTGAGTCTTAGAACTGATGAAGAAAATAAGTATAAGTCTCATGTACCATATGCAAATGTGGTAGGAAATTTAATGTATGTGGTGGTATATACAAGACCTAACATTTCACATGCAATTGTAGTTGTCAGCAGTTTCATGGAAAATCCAGGAGAAGAACATTGGTGAGATGTGAAATGAGTGCTTAGTTATTTGAGAGGTACAAGTGACCATTTCATCATCTTTAATGCTAGTGAAGTTTTAGTTTGTGAATATGTGGACACTAATTATGCAAGTGATTTAGAGAAAAGGAGATCTACTACATGATATTTTTTTACTCTTGCAGGTGGAGAAATTAGTTGGATGTTAAAGCTTCAAGAAACACTTGCTTTGTCCACTTATGATGTAGAGTATATAGTTGCTTTAGATTCTTATGAAGAGGCAATCTGGTTGAAAATTATACTTGGTGAGATTGGAAGGACCTAATATAAAGTGAATTTGTTTGGTGATAGCCAAAGTGTTTATTCATTTGGCTACAAATCCAGCTTATAATAGGAAGACGAAGCACATTGATGTAATGTATTTTGTAAGACATCTGATCGAAGGTGACAAAGCAACTGTCAAGAAGGTCCACACATAGGAGAAATGTGTAGACATGTTGATGAAGTGAGTCTTGGTATAGAAGTTTTGATGTTGTGTGGATTTTCTTCGATTGCAGAAGAGATGATGAATAGGCACGTGCAAGGGATTAAGAAAAAAAATCCAAAGTGAAGATTGTTAAAAAATGACAAAAATTAATGTTAATAAGGTAATTAATCAAGTAAATACATTTTCACATTGAAATTTATTTAACCATATTAAAATGGTGGTTCCCTAGAAACTTATATAAATTAGAAAGTAGTTTTTGAGCATTAAGAATTCCTTCCAATCCCTTGATTTCAATATATAATTCCTTGAGTTAATTTTTGTGATTTAATTTCCTATTTTTATGCATTTCTTTGTGGATTGAATTTTAATGAATCCAAAATACCAACATGTAAGTGAAATTATTTATTTTCATGAAATTGTTGCAATGTGAATGTATGCTCATTAATGTGCCTTACAGACGTCATATGTGTATCCGTATTTGAATTGCAATGGCTCTTCTTGAACCTTCGCATACTCTTGATGCAGCCTTCTGTATTTCGTTCCATGTACTATAAATGCATTTTTTAATGAAATCATTGATTTTGTTATTAAAGTATGTATGTATTTTTAAAAGAATGTGTATGTTATTATTAATTCAATGTGGTAGAGATGATGTAATGTTTTATAAATATTTTGACTAAGTCAAAAAAATGATAGACCTAGATGTTAAAACAAAATTAACTTTTTAATTATTTTTGATTGGGTAGTTCACGTAAACTTAACTTTGTCAAATAATATGAGATCAAGGTTTATGAGAATTAATATGATTGACCCATAGTATTCATGTTGAATATAACCTATTTAATTGGGGGAATTAAACCAACCTAGATCCATCTTAAATCGAGATCTACCAAGCATCTAGAGAGATCAAATATCTTGATACGCAAAACTTTTTTGGAGTGAGAAAATATTACATCCCTCTTAAATCTAGATCTACCAAGTGTCCAGAGCCGTCCAGAGCCATCAAATATCTTGATGTGAAAATAACTTTTAAAGTGAAAAGATATTTGATCCCTCTCTACACTCTTGGTCAATCATTGAAGATGGATCTAGGTCATTTTATTTTATTTTATTTTTTAAATTTTAGTTTATGTTTATTTTTATGTAATTAGACAAAGTCAAAATTTTTACATAATATGGAAAATTGGGAAAAGTCATGAAATTACAACATTTCTTCCATAATAAGCTAGAAAGCACCTTGAGTGAAACCAAAAATAAAATCAATGGAAGTTATAAATAATCTTTTTAATATGCACAGTGAGTAAACTATTTTAGCACTAAATATATAGAAAGTGTGTGTTCTTATTCCATTCTTTCTACTTTCCAATATGAGGGGAATTTTATTTAAATATATGCTAATGATTTAAAAATATTTTGAGTAAAATACTTAGATATAAAATATATATTATATAAAACAAATGAAAATAAAAAAATATCTTATAATTAAAAAAGATGTATTAGTGTGTTGCTCAAAATGTATGAGATATGTAATTCATTCCATGCTCAACATGGAGTTGACACATAGTGTGTTTGTATTTTGAACTGGAATAAATCCATGTTAACACAAGGTAAAATTTCTTAACGTGCAAAAGTTTTTCAAATTTTGTATTTTAAAAGAGGAGGTTTGCAACACAAGAAATTTGATTCATTTCAGGGCTTAAATTTGGATTAACTTGGGTCTATATTTGACCTAGACCTCCAACAATTTATTCCAATGTGCTATCCATTAATCATAATTCAAATAAATAAATAAATAATTTTAAACGCATCAAATAATATTATAATATAATATCAAATTTCAAAAATTATTATTTTGTAAACTTTTCTATTAATATTGTAATTAGGGAAATAATATATATTAAATGACTGGATTCATAATCATGGAGATTTACCTTTATTTTACAAATTTTTATAGCTGATCAATACTACATTCCCAAAAAATCTGACATTTTGTTTAATTAATCAATTTAATTAAAAATTTAAATATAGCATAAGTCATTTGACCAAAAATTTAAACCATTAATATGTGTTTACTATTATGAATATTATAAAAAAAATTTATTCAAATTAAATATATTCTATTTATCAAATAATTATTAATAATTAAATTAAAATTTTAGAAATTATATAAAAAAGAAATACAACAATTCTATTTTTGAGAATTCTTGAGCCCTAAAATACCAAATAAAAAACAAATAAACTCAATAAATATAAAATGTGTAGAAAATGTATTCAAAGGTGAAGAGGTATCATTGTAAAATACCAAATAAAAAAGAAATAAACTGAAGAAGTATAAAATATGTGGAAAATGTATTCAAAGGTAGAGAGGTATCACTGTAGCATGGTTAGAAGTAACGGCCATTCTCATGCAGTAACATTTTAGCCATTGTTGCTAATAGATCCCTTCCATCTAAGAGTGATTGACATAACTAAATATAATCAGATGAAATGATTTTTGGACTTCAAATTAATGAATATATTATGAAATCAACAAATTTTCTATTAAGTTTTAAGAAATTTCACATGATATTTAACCACATTTAGAAAAGGTATAATAAAACGTCAGTGAAGAAAAAAAGAAACATTCATCGTCAAAAGGCACCAGACTGCTAGTTTGTAGATGAAAACATAAAAAGGAACAAACATTGATTAATGAATGCTAAACTTGGGATCGATGTTATAACAATTATTGATTAGAATGTTGATTCTATTAAAATTATCTCAGATAGGTATGTTGACTTGGGCCTATCATGTGGGAGAGTATCCGAAACTGACTCCGGAAATAAATTAATTTTATGAGATATACAGTTATGAGATAAAGTGCAGGAGGAGGAGGAGGAGAGAATTATTCTAGAGAGGAAGAAAAGCTTGACTTCTAAGGAAAATGGGTTTGAATTCTAGGCCAAGAGCGCACATATTTTGAGGAGAATTCTAAACAAGACATAATACAATTTTCAAGGGTATATTTCATAATTTATTTCTTTGTTTGTATAATATTAATAGTGTATTTTTCAAGGAAGTTGGTGGAATAAAATTTTAGGTAAGATAAGGCATAAAATTTGAGGGAATTGTACAACATTTAATGTTGTATATTTCTATAGAATTTGACAGGAATTTATAGGAAATATGGGCCCAAAATTTGTGACAACAAAGGCACAAAATGCAAGGAGGAAGTTTACAAAAAACTTTAAGTAAATTTTGGTGCAATTTCTAGGGGATAAATCTACATTTTTTTATTGTTGTAAATTTCTTCAAATAAATAATTAAACACCTATGTCCCTCTCACCGGTTTTTTCTTAACAATTTTTTCATGTACAACTTCAAATTTTATGAGCTCTATTGACGATTTCATCATTTGTAAGTTGTTGATTTCCAGTTCAGTTTTGCCTTATGTGTTGTTGTTCATAAAAATAGATGTTTTATTGTTTACTTAAATGCAATTTATGAGTAATTTTTATTAGAATAGTTACCCGAGTGTTAAAAAAGTGTTTGAAAAAATTCCTGCAAAGTATTTCTAAATTGTAGGGTAATTTCTTAGTTTATTTCTAATAAGGTATAAGAGCACTTAGATGGAATCAACAATGAGATAACAATTATAACTTAGTTCTATTCTTTAAAGGAGGAGGACTTTTTTATATGGAATCAACAATGAGACAACAATTATAACTTAGTTATATTCTTCAAAGGAGGAGGAATTTTTTATTTTGTCATTTCTACTTGTTTGAGTTTTTAGGAAAAATTGGAGAGGGCAACTAATTTATGCCCATGGAAAGCAAGGATCAATCTTATTTTGGAGGAAAATGAATTACGGGACATCCTTGATCAAGCTTATGTTATTCCTACAGATGCATTACTATTGGGTACTTATAATATTTAATTCTTATGCAGTACCATGTATTTCTTCATTTCAATGGTAAGATCATGTAAAGGAAATGTGGGATTATCTTTGAAAGATGTTAATAATAACTATAAATTGGTGTGAGAGATAAATTGAGAAACACCAATATGTTGAAGACATATACAGTGAGCTCATACCTCATGAAAAATCTGAGGTTCGTGATGAATTGGGGGTTCTTTGAGAGAAAATAGATGACGATGAGCTGGTTAGAGTAGCCTTAAATGGATTCTATAAACCTTGACACAAATTTGTACATGGAATTGTCTCAATAGAGAACTTAAATGATTACACAAGACTTTGGGATTATTATCATTCAAGAGGAGATAATACGTGGGTCAAGTTGTGTTATCTAGCTACATGGAGACAATGAGGAGAATGCTTTTTTTGCTGCCAAGGAAAATAATAAATTCATGAAGGGGAGCAAGGATGGGGCCAAGAAAAAGGGAAAACAAAAGAAGGATATTAGCAAAGTGAAATTTTTCGGTTCTCATAAGATGGGACATTATGTGATGCCTTCTCCAAATAAGAACAAGAAGTAGGTTGTAGCTTCAACAAAGGTGGATAAATTTTCCATATGATTTGAGAAGGATTTTGTGTTGGTTTATCTTACTTCTAATGCATATTCCTCAGATGATTGGTGTATTGATAGTGGAGCTACATGCAATATTTCAAGTATCAGAGAGTGATTTACTGATCTCATAGAGGATGGATTTTTGCACAAGGTTATATTTGGAGATGACGCCATGATCAAGGAATTTGGTTATGGGACTATTTCTTTTCAGAGGTAATCTTAGCTACCTATGAAAGTAAGGGATGTTTTGTATGTTCTTGAGTTGAAGAAGTACCTGATATCAATTTTTCCCTTAGAGGATAGAGGATTTCAGCTTTTGTTCAGATGTGGAAAGGTATTCATCTACCTTAAGGGGTCCAACATCACTTCAACCAAAGTGACTGGCATTAGACATAGGAAGCTATACAAGCTCATGTTTCAACCTAGTCATTCCTTGATTCCCAACAATGACATTAGTAGAGATTTAAGTGAATTCTGGCATAGGGGGATGGTATTTACATCATGGATCTCATAGGATTATGGGGGATATTTTCATATCGTTTCCTAATTTCATTGTGGACAATGAGGATATGTGCAAAGGATTTGCTCTTGGGAAGTACGCTAAGTATTTAAGATGAAAAGTTGTACAAAAATATCAAGAAATAAATTATAGAGACAACTTATTAATAATTTGGACAATTACCTTTTTTAACAATATTTTTTTGTTTTGGGTTTTAAGATGGTTACATATTTGATTTTTGGTTTGAGAAATTGTAATTTTGGAATATCTGTAAGTCATTAAAATTATCTAAAAATTATATTAAGTATAGGCCACACCAATCCTTAACATGACTGAATTTTGAACCAATAACTTTCACATCACTATTTCCTTAACAATACATCTCAGCACCATCTATTCTACACAAACCCATATTATAATAATTAAATATAAATACCATGTAATCATTCCATCAGAAGAAAAACATCAATTAAGCCGAATAGGTTAGATTTTCCTATAGTGTTTTGATGATAAACAACCAAAGTTGAGGTTTCCTATAGCGTTCTGATGATAAACAACAAAGGTTAAGGTTTCCTGTGAGGCTGACCCAGTACAGAGTTATCCTTTTGCTATGGTTAAATTGCAAACTATTAGAAACATTAATGTAGCTTTGTCTTTCATTATTAAAATGTGCTAAGGAGACCTTTATGGAAACAAGGCCACAAACATTGTTGTGTGACAAATCTGTTTTTAGCATAAATATTATATTAACCAAGGGAATCCTCGTGCTTACAATACATACAACGAAGAAACTGAGGTGAGCAATGTGGTAATATTTCCAAACAATCGATTGTCATTCAAGGGCCTATAACATAGAGATTATCAGCAGAATTCTTACGGGGTCGTCCCAGGATTACCGTATATTACAGCAAGACCAAAAATCTAGGCAGGGTTGATGCCTATAAAACCCTATTGGAAGCGGAGCCAAAACCTGCATAAATCACTTCTCATATTCATCATTTCATCAATGAGTGAATAATTAACACCCATTTTCCTGTAAAACATTTTGATATACTTTCATGGTGGAGTATGAGTTCTGATATGTACAGGGATGTGTGAATCACGGGTATTGCACCTGCCATCTGTGGCAGAGAAGAAGATGTAAATAAAGATGAAGGTGTTGATAATGTCCAAAGGAAGGGAACTTCTTGCGGTCAATGAAACGGTTCATTCTTCAAACGGACTGATGGAAAATGAAACAGAGCTATCTGATCGAGAATTCAAACACAACCCCAAGGACGGAGAGTGTGGAGTGTTTTTTGATATTTTTAATTATATTTTGGACTTCGATACCTATTAGTAGAGTAGTGTGGACCTTTGGTATTTAAATTCTTTTGAAACTGAAAAATGGTTGAAACTCTTTTAATTTAATTTTATCTATTGAATTATGTATATTAATAAAAATATTCCCTCACAATTAAATATATATGAGCTATTTATATTTCTCCCACAATTAAATGTAAGCCATCTATATTTTATCCATATTTTTATGTAAAAATTAAAAATTCATGCAAGCCAAATCTAATCTATACAATACCTTTTTTTTTTCTTCTCAAAATATCTTATTCTCAATTTAAATTCAGGAATTGGACTCTCAATTTTCCATCAGACATGAAGCAATGGGAGGAATATGTTAAAAATCAAAGATATTGGAGTTTAAATGTAATTAAGGAGTTTAATTATTTTTAATTTCAATAGAAAAAATTGAATATATATATATATATATATATATATATATATATATATATAAAAGAATGAATTGGTAAATTCAATAAATATTAATTTATTATAAACATCAAAACACTTATTTTATCGTATATCTAATTAGTATTGTTAAAATTTGTAACATACATCCTACTGCAGTGCTGACCACATGAAAAAAAAAATTATTTATTTTTATTACTTTTACTTACCACCTATAAATTATAAAAGATAAATAATTAATCATTAACCAAAGTGCTCATCACTACATTTGGTGTAAGGCAGATGACTCTCGTAACAACTTGTTTTTACTCTTCAAACTACAAAGATTCTTTGCATTATTGTTTTGCAATGATATTAAGCCTAACAATATGGTCTGGCTTTTGATTATGTCGCACACAATTTAACCTCGGTGTTTGACACTACGTACACAAAACTTATATGAATTTTCCACGACATCATTCATTAACAACTTTCCTTTATGTGTTCCACGTCCTTGTGATCTTGGTGTTGTAAGGTCATTCATTGTGCGAATTATTTCAATGTACTTTGGTTCTGTTGGGTCTACATAGCCGATCTTTTCTCTGCTGGCATCCACCCTGTCTCCACTGCTTAGCACCTGGCGATCCTACCACCGTTGATCATAGTTTTAATCCTATGGTGCTCGTTCGTTAGGGTTGGCTAATGACCTTTGGTCGTAACGGTATTCTCATTGCATTGTTTCTTCTATTGAATGCTCTGGAGAGTGGCTCTACGAGTCTCAGGGTTTCATAACAGGGTTTCTTCCTAGTTCCATGATAGCACGGGCGGCGGTATGGTGGCCTCAAAGGAGGCTGTCCTTTCGGCGACTGGTAATCAACATCCGTTTCTTGTTTTTTTTTTTGAATTCCCTGCGTGACAGGTTCTCTATCCTCTTTTGGGTTAGGGAACAATTTAGTTTCTCAATGATTTTCTTTATACCACACATGTCGCTCTTCTTGAATGTCTGTATACTCATTTGTGTTTTCGTTGCAAAACTGTTTGGGTTTGCTGGAAAAAGCGGTCAATTCCACCTTGGCTCTTGCCGGGTCTCTTTGAAATCACAGGTAACTCTCTTCCCGAATGCCATGGTTAGTTTTTTATATGTATATATATAAGAAGTCAAAGGTTGTGTTAATATCTAATTTCCGTTAACACTAACGCTTCTCCCAACCTGTTTGACAGGTACTGTTTTTCTTCCTCTCCACTCTATTTACCAGCTCTGGTTCTTAGGACAGTTTCCACGGCTCTGAATTTGAGGATTCTAACCCTTGCATCTATATTACAGGTACCCTCGAAATTAACGAGGTTCGAACCCTGGAATTTTTCACGTCTGGGTCTCTTTTGGTTTAGTGGCAGTGTCGTTTTTGTTGCTCAAGTTGTGGGCCTGTGGCCTTGTTTCGCAGAACTATTGTTGTCTACTACTCTGTGGTAGCATGGGGGTTTATTTAATTACGGCTTCAAGCTGGTTAAGTTCTATTGTGCCCCCAACACTCTCGGAGAGTTTTTGTTTAAGGATTTACCATTTTAAATTTGTATATAAGTTACAGCTGAACAGAAGGGCCGAGATTTTTGTACACCTGTGCACGTTTCACTCCTAGTTGGTTTGCTGAATAGAAATTTGACAAATTTTGTTCCTGACAGGTTCCTTTCCATTTTAAATATATATAGAAGTATGAATTCGAAGCATGAATTTCCGCGTTAGTTCTCGGTGGTTCTTTCTATTTCTATTTTCCCGCACTCATTAGGAACTATTCCTCTTGCATTTCAATTAATTTCCTGCCTTGTGTGGATTACCTATGTTAAATGGATTATGTTGGAAATATTAACTATATAATTATCTGTTCATTACTTATGGCTCTTACAGTTACAGTTCCCATCTGGGTTTGTTTGCCGAGGGTTTAAACTTTGTATTACTAGCTTTATTGCATTCTATCCAAATGGATTGTTCTGTTCTGAATATGAAAAACTGAAGGCTCATTATTCGTTTGCTTACTTCCTAACTGTAATCTCACAGATTCTCGATTCTTTGTTTTTTTTTCTAAAATTTCCAAAGTCTATCTCCGTAGGCAGCTTCTTTTC
Organism: Pinus albicaulis; assembly: GCA_034641835.2. Lineage (NCBI taxonomy): Eukaryota > Viridiplantae > Streptophyta > Pinopsida > Pinales > Pinaceae > Pinus > Pinus albicaulis. The sequence continues at coordinate 1,357,064,637 of CM076580.1, forward strand.
TTAAAACCCAGGTTATTCTGGTTCTCCTGTTTCCTTTCTCTTGAATCCTACAGGCTGACCGAACCACCAATGTCTGTGTAGTATCATAGGTTGGAGGATGACCAACCCAGGATTTATGGTTTCAGAAGTGCTGAGTTGACGATCCTCCCTTAATGTACCAACTAAACCCTTTTAATAATTTACTCTTGTGATATTACTAGTACAGGGAGATGAAATAATGTCATTACACATACACGTCTGCTTATCAACACTTCAACAAGTTTTCTCTCTTTTTGCATTCTACTTTTGCTAGAAATAAATTCTTTAGATACGATCACAACCACTCAAACAGGTACTGTGTTACCTAGCTTTCTTTTGTTTGCATGTTAACAGAAAAACAATACATTCTACCTCCATTACAAACTTAACAGAAAAACAATGTATATTACAGACATTACAAATTTAGCAGAAACACAATGTAATCCGCAGACATCACTTAATTTAACAAAAAAGCAATTCTTTCTTCTACTTGAAAGATTTAACAACATTGCACTCATCTGTGCACAATTTGACTGGTATATGTTTGCCTCCCTTCCGTGACTGAGGAAATTACATCCTCTAAATCCCCCCGTGCTCCAAGTCTAAGTCTTCGTTGAACTCAGAAAAGTCTGGAAGAGAAATTCGGGACAGTCCGGTCCAATTCTCCAATCCCAGTGGAATAGTTTCTCCTCTGCAAGTTCCTCCCTTCAGGGATCACTCTTCACGATAACCCACATTCCTTAGTTTTTCCCCCACCGAACCCCCAAAACTCCCCTGGAATCGCCTATTTATCGAGAGTGTTTTTTTGGTCCTCTATGGAACTACTTTTCTTTTCAACTAACTTCAGATCTTGAATATATATTTTTTTTACCACCAGTCTTTACTTATGAAACCAATTCACAAGTAATAATTTTTTTTATCATACACCAAAAAATCAATTTCTATTCAAAAAATCCTGTTTGTTCAAAGTAAATAATGTTTAAAATTTTCTTTAAATGACAACCTAAAAACTAGTCAATAATTAATTAATGCAGTGGTTACAGTTTTGCCCCTCTGAGAGAGAACACCGTCCTCAGTGTTCTTATTGCACATCAGCAAAAAGCTCTGGGTATGCTTCCCGCACAAAACTTTCGTCCTCCCAGGTGGCCTCTTCCGGGCCAAAGTGCTTCCATTGCACTTTAACCTGGGCGATGGCTCGTTTCCGGAGCATGATTTCCCTCTGGTCGATGATACCATGAGGCTCGACCAGGAATTCTCCATCCGGTTCTATCTACATACGTTAGAATTGTATTAGATTACATAAGTCTTTAACATATAATATCTTAACTATTTTGCTTACTTGCTACCTGAATGTTCTGCCAGTGAGTTATATGTCTCCGATCATATATATATCGCTTTAATAATGATACATGGCAAAAATTATGTACTTGGATGTGGCTGGGAAGAGCCAATCGATAAGCCACCGGTCCCACCCTTTCCAGTATTTGGAAAGGACCACAAAACCTAGGAGCTATCTTTGCACAAGTTTTCCATCTTAATGTGCTCTTTCCGGGTTTAATTCTCACATACACGTGGTCTCCAAATTCATATTCACGATATGATATCCTCTTATCTGCGTATACTTTTTGCCTATCTTGGGCTGCTTTTAAATTCTGCCTAATTTTCTTCACCTCTGATTCCATTTCCGCTAGCATGTTTAGTCCTAGCATGAGTTTGGTCTCGGGACTACTCCAATTAATTGGAGTTCTGCACTGCCACCCGTATAGGGCTTCAAATGGACTCATTTTTAACGATTCTTGATAACCGTTATTATAAGCAAATTATACTAAGTGTACATATTCCTCCCATTTAGTCAGTTGTTGCATGACATAAATTCTCAGCATGTCCTCCAGTACTTGATTTATTTGTTCATTTTGTTCGTCCGTTTGTGGATGATACGCAGTACTAAAATTAACTTGAGTTCCTAAACCCGTAAACAGTGCTTTCCAAAAAGTTGATGTGAATTTTACATCCCTATCTGAGATAATTGTCTTAGGAATGCTATGCAGTCTGAAGATCTCTCGCATAAATAAATCTACAATCTGTACTATCTTATAAGTGGATTGGACAGGTATGAAATGTGCTGATTTACTTAATCGGTCCACAACTACCATTATGGAATCATTACCTCATTTTGATTTTGGTAATCCAGTGATAAAATCTAATGAAATCACCTCCCATTTCCATTCTGGAATTGGTATAGGCTGCATTAATCCAGTCGGATGCCGATGCTCTACTTTCACCTTCTGCACTTGTTTAGATAGTTTTCTATGTCTTTCCTTATGCCCGGCCAACAATAATCCTTTATTATTGTTGTCAACATCTTTTGGTATCCAGGGTGTCCCGCATAATTTCTCCTATGATATTCATCCAATATTAGAGTCTTCGACTCCATTCTATTTGGGACAACTATTCTTTTCTTGAAAGTCAGCAATCCATCAAGATTGATTTCATATTCCCCCAACTTTCCTTGCTCTTTGGTTTGCTGAGCTTGCTGCCACAAATATTCATATTGAGGATCTTTTCCTGCTTCCCTTATAATTTTTTCTAGAAATCTACTTTCCACTTGGTTAACATACAATTCATATATGTTATGTAGTTTTCTGGTCAATGCATCTGCAACTCGATTCTCCTTTCATTTTACATGTTGCAGATCAATGTCAAACTCGGTCAAGAGGGCATTCCACCTTGCTTGTCGAGAGTTTAAATCAGCTTGTTTGAAATATCTGGTTAGACTGCTATGTTCTGTCCTCAATACAAATCTTTTCCCAAGTAAGTAATGTCTCCATACCCAAAGAGCGTGCACAACTGTAGTTAGCTCTAAATCATAGGTTGAATATCGTAGCTAGTGATCTTTTAACTTACGAGATTCGTATGCGATTTCCTTTCCTTCTTGTGATAAAACTTCCCCAAAACCCTCCTTGCATGCATCCGTGCAAACCTAGGATTCCTTATTCGGATCAACCACACTTAACACGGGTGCTGATGTTAATAACTGCTTCAGTTTTTCAAAACTATCTTGACATTCTTTTGACCATTTAAAAATTTTCCTTTCCTTTGCAGAGCGGTAATAGGGAAAACTATTTTTGAAAATCCTTTAATAAATCGCCAGTAATAGCCAGCGAGCCCCATAAATGATCGTATATCTACCACATTTTGTGGCACCTTCCATTCCATAATAGTTCTGATTTTCTCCGGGTCTACCGCTATACCTTTTTCAGATATCACATGTCCAAGATATTGTATTTCTTCCTTGAAGAAATCGCATTTAATGAATTTCGCATATAATTGATGCTTCCTTAACATTTCTAGTAGCATTCACAAATGTTCCTTGTGTTCTTCAGCATTCTTGGAGTAAACTAGTATGTCATCAGTGAAAAGTAACACAAAATTATCTAAATAAGGGTGAAAGATACTATGCATCAGTCTCATGAAAGTGGCTGGTGTGTTAGTCAGCCCAAAAGGTAATACCACGAATTCATAGTGACCATACCTTGTGCGAAAGGCAGTTTTATGTATATCTTCATCTTTGATTCTGATTTGATGATAACCTGACCTCAAATCAATTTTTGAGAATACAGTAGCCCCCCTTATCTAGTCAAACAGATCGTCAATACGTGGTAAGGGATATCGGTTCTTAACAGTCAGCTTGTTTAACTATTGGTAATCCATGCACATGCGCATGGTCCCATCCTTATTTTTAATGAACAATACAGGTACTCCCCAGGGAGACACACTGGGTCGTATATATCCCTTGTCTAGTAATTCCTGAAGTTGTATTTTCAACTTGGTCAATTCTGGCACACTCATATGATAGGGTGCTCGTGAAATCGGTGACGCTCCTGGCAGCAATTCTATTGTAAAGTCTATATCTCTTCTAGGCGGAAACCCTGGTATTTCTTCTGGAAATATATCCTTGAATTCCTGTACTACAGCTATATTTTCTAGCATGGCATTTTTTTCCTTAGAATCAGATAAACCTACTTGTATAGCGTACAATTGACATCCCTTTGTTATACATTTTCCCATTTGGAAAGCTATAATTGGGCGCAGCTGTACATGTTTCTTTATTCCCTGAATCTCTTGGCTGATGCCATTCTGATCTTTGTTGTAGATGATCTTATCTTTGCAATCTACCAGAGTCCAATGCTTTTCCAACCAATCCATACCAAGCAACACATCATAAGATCCCAAGGGTAAAATATTCAAGTCCACTGTTAGTTGTTGTTCTTCGATTTGCAATGCACAATTTGGTATTTTGGCGCTAATTTTTCTTTTGGCTCCAGTAGCCAACTGGACTAACCATGTTTTTCTAAATTTTTGACTTTGGAATTTACAGATCTCAACTAGTTTAGGACTTATATAACTTAAACTTGCTCCTGGATCTACCAAAATGGAAACAGTTTGGGATAAAAAATTACCTTCTAGCTCTATCATGGTTAGTTTGAAGTCAGCTTGTCGATCTTCCAATGCTGCATTAATTCTGGGTATGCTTCGAGCAACATCTCCCACAATGGAGGCTTCCTGTAGATTGGTTATTGCTTCGTTCCTACCCCACTGTGGGCAGTCTCGATAATAGTGCACTTCTCCACAACCCCAACAATCTAAAGGTGGCTTCTGATTTTGGGGTTGCTCAGGTTTACTAGAAGCCTCAACGGTTTTATCTTCCACAAGCCACCTTACCCTCTGATGGTTCTTATCGAACTGTCTACTAACTGAATTCTTTGCTGTGTTTTTAAAATTACTGGTTTTGCCTCTTTTAAAACTATCACTACTCTTGTTTTCTTTCCTTGACTGCCACCCTTTCCCTTGGTCTGTCTTGGCTTTATCTTGTTGATAGCACATTCTAGCCTTCCTAATGGCCTCGTCCATTATTTTTGGATTTACAAATTCTATACATTCCTTCATATGGATAGGTAAGTTGCTCAGGAACCTTTGTACTTTAGCTTTCTCATATCTTAAGTAGGGTACATAATGCAACAATGAAGTGAACTTAGTGATGACCTCATCCATGGTTAATTGTCTGAGTTTCAAATCATGGAATTCCCGAGCTTTTTCATCATAAAAGCATTCTGTCAGGTACTTATCCTTGAAATATTGTTCGAACTTATCCCACATCACATCTTGATCCTCTATTCCACGCACGTTCTTCACTTCTTCCCACCATAAAGTGTCTTTCTCTCTTAACTGGTAAATAGCTAATCGTGCCTTAAGACTACTGTCATAATCATATACCTGAAAATACTTGTTCATATTAATCAGCCACGCCTCTACTACCTCTTCTTTCTCTCCATCAAATGTGGGTGGCTTTATCTTCCTAAGTTCACCCTACAGCTCTATCATCTGCTTTTTATTTTCCTTCTGCTTGGTTTCGTTATCAGATTCAGCCTCATTAAAAATTTTATTTTGATTACTTCGCTGAGACGTACTCCTCTCTTTTTGGCCCGCATCCCGATCTCTCGTTTTCTGTTCATTTCCTTCCTGAAATTCTTTATCAGCACTAGGATTCTCAACTCTTTGGTTTTTCTTATCTGAGAGGCTCTTTAGAATTATTTCATGCTCCTGCATCATTCTTGCATTATCATTTCCTACTCTCTCCATTTCTTCCTGCAGTTGTTGCACTATGGTTAACAAGATGGGTTCTGATGCTACTGTTCTTCAATCAGCCTGTTAGTCTGTTGATGTTGTTCCATTCCCAACTAAACCCACATTTTGGGGTTTCCCTCCTGTTGGGTTTGGGTCTCCCCAACATTTCGAGGTGGCAGTTGTAAAGGTGTTCTTCTCATTTTTCCAGTTATTCTTTCCATCTGACTCACTCACTGTGCATGAATAACACACAATTTAACGTTAGTTGACCCAAAAGGGTCCCAGTGTTGTAACGCCACTCTGATACCACTTGTAACATACATCTTACTACAGTCTTGACCACATGATTTTTTTTTTTTTTATTATTACTTTTACTTACCACCTATAAATTATAAAAGATAATTAATTAATCATTAACCAAATTACTCATCACAAAATTTGGTGTAAGGCAGATGACTCTCGTAACAACTTGTTTTTACTCTTCGAACTACAAATATTCTTTGCATTATTGTTTTGCAGTGATATTAAGCCTAACACTATGGTCTGGCTTTTGATTATGTCGCACACAATTTAAGCTCGGTGTTCGACACTACATACACAAAACTTATATGAATTTGCCACGGAATCATTCATTAACAATTTTCCTTTATGTGTTCCACGTCCTTGTGATCTCGGTGTTGTAAGGTCATTCATTGTGCGAATTATTTTGGTGTACTTTGGTTCTGTTGGGTCTACATAGTCGATCTTTTCTCTGCTGGCATCCACCCTGTCACCACCGCTCAAAACCTGGCAATCCTACAATCGTTGATCAGAGTTTTAATCATATGGTGCTCATTCGTTAGGGTTGGCTAATGACCTTTGGCCGTAACGGTATTCTCATTGCATTGTTTCTTCTGTCGAATGCTCTGGAGAGCAGCTTTGCGAGTCTCAGGGTTTCGTAACAGGGTTTCTTTCTAGCTCCATGACAGCGCGGGCGGCGGTATGGTGGCCTCAAAGGAGGCTCTCCTTCCCGCGATTGGTAATCAACATCCCTTGCTTGTTTTTTTTTGTTGAATTCCCTGCGTGACAGGTTCTCTGTCCTCTTTTGGGTTAGGCAACAGTTTATTTTCTCATTGATTTTCTTTATACCACCCACGTCGCTCTTCTTGAATCTCTGTATACTCATTTCTGTTTTTGTTGCAAAATTGTTTGCGTTTGCTGGCAAAAGTAGTCAATTCCACCATGGCTCTTGTCGGGTCTCTTTGAAATCACAGGTAACTCTCTTCCCGAATGCCATGGTTAGCTGTTTATATGTATATATAAAAGAATTCAAGGGTTGTGTTAATTTCTAATTTCTGCTAACACTAAGACTTCTTCCAACTTGTTTGACAGGTACCGTTTTGCTTCCTCTCCACTCTAGTTACCAGCTCTGGTGCTTAGGACAATTGCCACGACTCCGGCTTCAAGGATTCCGACCCTTGCATCTATATTACTGTAGCCTTGACATTAATGGGGTTCGAACCCTGGAATTTTTCATGTCTGGGTCTCTTTTGGTTTAGTGGCAGTGTCGTTTTGGTTGCTCAAGTTATGGGCCTATGACCTTGTTTCGCATAACTATTGTTGTCTACTACTTTGTGGTAGTATGAGGTTTTATTTAAAATTACGGCTTCAAGCCGGTTAAGGTGTATTGTGCCCCCAGCACTCTCGGAGGGTTTTTGTTTAAGGATTTACCATTTAAAATTTGTATATAAGTTACAGCTGAAGAAAAGGGCTGGGATTTTTGTACACCCACGCACCTTTCACTCCTAGTTGGTTTGTTGAATAGACCTTTGAAAAATTTTGTTCCTGAGAGGTTCCTTTCCATTATATATATATATATATATATATATATATATATATATATATATATATATATATATATATGTATGTATGTATGTATGAATTCGAAGCATGAATGTCCGCGTTAGTTCTCGGTGGTTCTTTCTATTTCTGTTTTCTTGCACTCATTAGGAAGTATGCCCCTTGCGTTTCAATTAATTTTCTGCCTTGTGTGGATTACCTATGTTAAATGGATTATGTTGGAAATCTTAACTATATACTTCTCTGTTCATTACTGATGGCTCTTACAATTATAGTTCCCATCTGTGTTTGTTTGCCGAGGGTTTAAACTTTGTATTACTAGCTTTATTGCATTCTGTCCAAATGGATTTTTCTGTTCTGAATCTGCAAAACTGAAGGCTCATTATTCGTTTGCTTACTACCTAACTGTAATCTCACAGATTCTCGATTCTTTGTTTTTTTTTCTAAAAGTTCCAAAGTCTATCTCTGCAGGAAGCTTCTTTTCTTAAAACCTGAGTTATTCTAGTTTTCTTGTTTCCTTTCTCTTGAATCCTACAGGGTGACCGGACCACCAATGTCCGTGTAGTATCATAGGTTGGAGGACGACCAACCAAGGATTTCTAGTTTTAGAAGTGCTGAGTTGACGGTCCTCCCTTAATTTACCGAGTAAACCCTTTTAATAATTTACTCTTGCGATATTACTAGTACAGGTAGATGAAATAACATCATTACACATACACATCTGCTTATCAACACTTCAACAAGTTTTCTCTCTCTTTGCATTCTACTTTTGCTAGAAATAAATTCTTTAGATACGAACACAAGCATTCGAACAGGTACTACGTTACCTAGCTTGCTTCTATTTGCATGTTAACAGAAAAACAATACATTCTGCTGCCATTACAAACTTAACAAAAAAGCAATGTATATTACACACATTACAAATTTAGCAGAAACACAATGTAATCCACAAACATCACTTAATTTAACAGAAAAGCAATTATTTCTTCTACTTGAAAGATTTAGCAGAATTCCACTCATCTGTGCACAATCTGGTATGTGTTTGCCTCCCTTCCATGAGTGAGGCAATTACGTCCTCTAACTCCCCCCGTGCTCCAAGTCTAAGTCTTCGTTGAACTTAGAAAAGTCTGGAAGAGAAATTCGAGACAGTCTGGTCCAATTCTCCAATTCCAGTAGAACAGTTTCTCCTCTGCGAGTTCTTCCCTTCAGGGATCACTCTTCAGGATAACCTACGTTCCTTATTTTTTCCCCCACTGAACCCCCAAAACTCCCTTGGAATCACCTATTTATCCAGAGTGTTTTTTTGGTTCTCTATGGAACTACTTTTCTGTTCAACTAACTTCAAATCTTGAATATTTTTTTTTTACCACCAGTCTTTACTTATGAAACCAATTCACAAGTAATAATTTTCTTTTTTATCATACACCAAAAAATCAATTTCTATTCAAAATATCCTGTTTGTTCAAAGTAAATAATGTTTAACATTTTCTGTAAATGACAACGTAACAACTAGTCAATAATTAATTAAGGTAGTGGTTACAAAATTAAACAATTTAATTAAATTGTAATTTTATTTAGAATTTTTATTATTAATCAATAGGAAAATAATTAATAAATAAGTTAAATATATGTATATTTAAAAATGACAATTTTTTTAATTATAAAAGTTCACTCTCAGTTTATTATAGATATTTTAAAATTATAAATAAGCTTTGTTACAATAAAATGGTTTTTCAATACCACATGTCTAGAAAACCATAATTTGTTTCACATAACATTCTTTTTAATGATTCTATTTAATTGAAAGAGAAAAATTGACATAATCATCTTAAAGATAAATTTCAAATTTCATTGATAAATACTACTAAAAATATTTTAAAAATTAAATCTATATTATCCACTTCATAATTATAAATAATTAAATTAAAATTCTAAAAAACATATTACAAAATAAACATACTAATAAACATTATACCATAACAAATTTCAAAAATACAATATCTCGAAATATCTAATAATATTATAATAAAAAATCAAACATTAAAAACTAGCTATATACAAAAACATCAACTCACAAATCTAATTGGTTTGTAATGTAAACGGTGGTTTCTATATCCTCATAAAATTAATATATAGTTTACGTGAACAAATAAAAAAACTAAATTAAAAATGATAATACAAATATAAATAATATAAATAATTCACTTGATAATCGAATCTAAATAATCATATACAATATTAAATAATTATAATTAAAATCCAAATTCAAAAATCATTGTTTAATGAATTAGAATTTATTACTTATAATTAAAATACAAATTCAAACGTTATTGTTTAATCAATTATAATTTATTACTTATATTTAAGATATAAAATTTAATTAAATCCAAATTATCATATACGATATACAATATTTAATAATTAAAAACCAAATTCATAAATAAACTTTCAATCAATTAGAATTTATTACTTATATTTAAGATATAAAATTTAAATAGATGTAACGACTCCCAACATTTACCTATTTACAACATATGAAAATTATTTGTTTTGAAATATAAAATCTACAAAATAGCTAATCCATACATAAGGCCTTAGGGGTAATGTTTATCGTTCTCTTTTAAAACATTATTATCAATACACATATATGGGATGATTTAACATTGGAGCTCAATACTTTAATTTTCATTTAACTATATATCAATTCGCATCACTTAACTCGTTAATACTCACTTCTTTAATTTTCATTTACTTATATGTCAATTCGCATCACTTAGTGCATTAATACAAGGTTAAGTTATATCCTTGGTTATTGTGTATATTGAATGAGCTCCACTGGTAGAAGCCTTGAGACAAGCCCGATCTTGTTCCAAGTGTGTTCACATCGACGGCTGAGATAGCTAGTCGTTAGGGTAATGTAGTCGGATGGGGCAAGGATTTATTTTGTTGATTCATTTGACGGTGTGAGAGGGGCGGTGTTGCCTCTGCATCCTCGACTCTCAAACATTTCGGTCATTATTTCTCTGTTGATTCTAATATGGTTATCTCCTTTTTGACCATTCAGTGCGCTAGTGATCGTTGTCATGATTCTGAGTTGTCTTTTGTGGTGAGTTAAATTTTTTTCCCTTCCAGAATGTTGCTGCTACCAAAGGTGAAAACATGAGGGTTCTCTCTCAAGGGTTTGTGTTATTGAAGGCAGTTATCTTACATCTCCTAGCTTGGGTACTCACGCAGTCCTGTTTAATAGGTAACAATTTCTTTTTCAAACAGAATTTTGTTTTCATTAAATCGAGTTTATTTACCAGTGTTAATGATGTCTATAATGGTTAAAACAAAATAGATTTTGGTTTCATATTCTCCTAAATTTCACCAAGTTGGGGTTTTCTTCTCCTCATAGAGAGGGTTGCAGTCTAGCCTTCCTCTCCAATCTTTTGAGACCTATCCTCTGTCTGCTGGAGTAATTAATGCCTGTCAGTAGCGTTAACCCAAATATTTACAAGTTCATGACATCCCCAATAATTTAGTTGTTGTCTTAAAGACTAACAAGGGTGTCTTCCCTTCAACAGACACGGTTCCTACTCTATCTCAAGTAAGCAAATATAATTCCTTTTAAATTATTTCTTTTCAGTATTAATACACATATGGGGGTTTTAACCTTGGACTTCTTTACTGGCAAGTAAGATAGCACTGACCCTCTGCATGTCTACTTGCCAACAATCTTGTATGTTAGCTTATGTTTATTGCTTGACCTATACAAGTAATCTTCCCGGTCTTATACTTATTAAGATTGAGGTTGTAAAGGATAAATTTATTCTTTTCTCTTATGAGTTATGTTTTGAAGGGCTCCTTCTATCTATCAAAATTGATAACGTTCTTCATGCTTGGGTCGAGGGTTGGCTTTGGAAAATATATAAGTTAATTGCTCAACTGAGTTGTATGACTCTTAGGGTTTTGTATCACTGATGTTTTCATTAGATTTTATATGGTATTTTGCCGGTTACGACTAGTTCTCCTCTTTCTTTATTAAAGAGTCGAGGCCACTGCCCCAACCCAGAAAGAGGGTTTGTCATGTTCTTATTATAAAAATATTTCTGGTTTGTTTTTGCGCACTCTATTTTATTTAAGAGACTGATTGTATAGATAGCTCTGAGGGTTGTATATATTTATAATTTTAAGTTATAATTTCTATTGAAATGTATGGAATGTCGTTGCTTTGAAATGGTTTAATTGTTAATGTTGATATTCGAACTATTTTTACCCTTTTTGATATTGATAATAGGAGGAAATATGTTATGCAAATTCCAAAATGTATATGTATTTTCTAATACCTTAGAGTTTAAATATGCAGCTGCCCCATTCTATGCAAAATGTATTGTCTTATTCCTACGCAGAGGTTAATGAAACACTTCTATTTATCAAGTTGCATTTTATTGAACATTGTAAGATTTAATGCCTAATAGTAAGACTATCAGGTTGTCTATAGTGATCTGGGTCTAACCTATCTTTTCTCTTTAATTTAATTACTTGTTCTAGCCATGCACTACCAGGTCCTCCTCACAACCTCTCATCAATTTTGTTTATTTACACTTTTGGACCGGTCTACACATATGTAACCAATACATGTTCTTTGTATTCACAGTCAATATACTAATACCTTAAAAATACCTATTCTACCTTTATAAAAACTCTATTCATATATTTAACATTTCACATACATTTATTACTCCAGTCCTTCCTACCTTAAAAATACCTATTCTACCTTTATAAAAACTCTATTCATATATTTAACATTTCACATACATTTATTACTGCAGTCCTTCCTACTGTAACCTTTTATTTTATTAAAATTTTGACTAAAAACAACCTTTTAATACTTAGTTGAGTTTGGAGGAATTCACAACTTTTGCCTCAGTAATGGCACTCCTCTTGACCAATGAGACCATTCTCTATTGTGTCTCCCCCCGAGCTACTGCACACTGGGACTTGGGCTACGTATTGCAGAAGGTCTTTATATTCTAGTCTCTACTAGACAAGATCCTCTCTCCTCTTTTTGGCAATCCAATATAGATTTTCCTTCCTGTACATAAACCTTGTTCTTTTTCCTCTATTCTACCTCAGATCCCCCAACCCTATTGGCTTTCCTCTCTTAACAAAAAGAGGAATCCTGGCAGGTACTTGTCCTACTCGCTTCCCATATCTGTCGACAATTGTGTGAGTTATCACGTTCTTTACTTAGGTTCAAGTTGTGCATCCTCTTGACTCACAATATTTAATCTAGATTGCAATCATAAACATAATTATTATGTAGATAATTTTCCTTTAGTAAATAAAGTAATAGTAAAAATATATATAAGTTATTTTTTTCTTTTACAAGGGGGCACTACAATAGATATATTTATATTCATATTTCCCATCATAATTAGCACTTCATAATTTGTATTTTACTTTTATTTTACTATAGAAGGCTTGAAAAAATGCATTAACTCATATTATCATTTATGCTTGTAAACATGGTTGTTCTAAAATGCATTTACTCATATTATCATTTATGCTTGTAAATATGGTTGTTTTGATATGAGGAAAATTCTTGGTCATTTGGCCTTAAATATAGATTATTGGCCTTGTTTGACATGAACAATACCACAATAGAAACCCTCATTATGGGGTCTTTAGCATCGAACTCAAATATGGATGTTTTTGAGATGTTTTGTTCACAAAGGATGGTTTGTGGGCTCTTAACCATGGTTGAGGAAAGAAACAAAATTTCCACGTAATATTGTTGAAAAATTTATGACTCAAGAACCTTAAATAGGTCCTTCAATAACCACATTAAGGTCCTTCAATAACCACATGAATCCTTTACAGTGGTTCTTTTCAAGCCTTCAAGTGGGATATATGCACTATAACTAGGCTTTTTGCACTCTAAATAGTTTTGAAGTAATAAATATGATTGCGTAGGAAAAAATGGCCTTATAGCATCATTTAAAATTATTGAACTTAAGCATCACGAAAAACTCTTAGAAACCATGATATAAGAGCTTTCAAGGAAGTATTTAATTTCCAAGTTGAATATTACAAGGTCTCCACCATCATTGATATGTTTCTAGTTCTTGACAATAGTGGAGGGAGGGAAAAAATATCCTTTAATGATAACACTTGATTCTTAAAATCAAGCACTATGAAAGAATCCTCAAAATAACAAATTTAAAATGTATTGGGTGTCATTATCCTTCAAGTGGGATACGACTATGTGACTAGGCTAGTTTTGAACGAAGAACATTCCAACAAAGGACAATAATAAACTTGTTCCCTAAATGAAGCTTCATAGGATCAAGTCCCATGAATAATACATGCAAACCATGTGGATTCTCAAGCTATATTGTAATACCATGAATGCATCCTCGAACTAGCACATTCGATCGGGTTGTGATGTACCCTTGGCATACTAAGGGGATATGGGCCCCATAAAACACAATATAGGTCGTAGATAGGGATGTGTCTTGGTACCACCACAAGAATGGTTCTTAGGGTCATGATTGAGGTTCGTTAGCAACCAAGCGGGATATGGGAACAATGACAACGTTTTGTGTAGTTAAAATGGGTCTTCAGTCCTAAACATAGTTAGTGAGGAAAAAAGGGTTTAAACGTTGGCAATGAAAATAATCTACATGTAGATATAAAGCATTCTCCCGAAAATCACACATATAACAATGTAGATTTAAAAGAAGAGAATAACATAGAAGTTCTTGAAAACAATACAACAATTTTATTATGAGAGAGAGATGAGCATTTTATAAGAACTGAAAATATTCTCCTTATTAAGTTAATTTATGAAATATATCACATAAAAATAAAATATGTTATTACATAAATCAAATACATCAATATGTTTCCTTCTTTACCAGTGTTTAAATATTCCCTTATTTTTTAGTCTTAGATATTGTGAAGGAAGGAGTGAGGATTTTTATTGGTTTCCCAATCAAATGGATGTTTCTAATTCATGTGCCTTTATTGGTTTTCTAATTCCTCGTTTAGAGCTAGAAGTGTCTCTACTTCCTGCACCAAATTAGGGAAAGTGTGCTTCAATGATTTTGTAGTCATCCATTTTTCCTGCACTGGCATTTGTCCCACAATATATATATTTCATTATATGCTAGCAATCCTGAAGATATGAGGATGTATACAACATAACACTATTTAGGAATATGCTTATAAATTCCAAAGTGTAAACCATAAGTTCCAAAGAGTACTTTATATAATCTACTTCTAGATGCTAGACCCCATTTTAGAATCATTCAACATCTTGTAATTAATAAGAATGGGTTCATATATTTTGTATTTCCTATTAAGAAATCTCAACTAATTCTAATTATCGAGATTATATTCATCATGAGTTATAGTCCCCTCCTTTGTGAAAGTCATGGAATTCTTCACAATTGGATGTGGAGAAAAATCTTCCTTATAGAGCAATAGCACAGGAAAATATAGAAGTACCAATGGGTTTTCATAGTGATCTAGATATTTATCTCCAAGATACTCACTTTTGGCTTCACAATTATCACCTTCTCCATTTTTTTCAGAACATGGCTTCTCCAAATCTAAATTATTTATGATAATTTTGTTGCCTTTCGAATTTTTGAAAGTCTTATTGACCAGTGGATTATCCAATCTTGGATTCAATTCACTTTCATCATATTCAAGTGCAAAAACATCCTTAATATTCACTTTATTGTAAGGAGACTTATGTTACTTGTCTAAATCAATATTTCTGCTAGCAACTTGTCTCGCCAGACTTGGAGATTCTATACTGTAAGTAATTTTTCCATTATCCCTTTACTTCATCAGGATTCTTAAATTCCTAGCCTACTTTTCCATTTTATGATTTTGAGATCTATTGTGGATAAGCTGAGGTTTGAGATATCCTCAAGATAGATTCCTTTCATAGAGCCTCATTTTCCATTCACTATATTTTTACCTTACAGTTGCAGTTGTAACGAGCCTCCCACATTTACCCACTTTTACAAGTCCTCTAGCATAAACATGAGTTGAGTGTCACTATGATATGACCCAACTTCCAAGTTCAAGTTATGGAAGTGGGGCCTACAAAACATAAGTGAACTAACATCCCTTAGAGACTATAGATCAGTCAGGGACCTACCAACCACCCCTGGTGATCAATCCCAAAGATGGAACTCTTCTTCACTAGGTTTACTCCCCAATCGCACCCATAACACTTCATGTGTGAAGTTGGGAGTATATAACCTCGCCCAAAAGCATGTATTCATGTGGTTATCACCCAATTTACTTTGTTCTATGCATGCGGTCACGAGATCTATGCCACTTTTTCAGGTTAGCCTCCAGACCACTTCCTAGAAATTCCTGTAACTTTCCATAATCATGACAATGATGATACCAATGCTAAACAATAAAAAAATTGGCAAGATATTGACATATCAATGCCTAATCCATGATATATGTTACAAAAAAGATATGGTAAATGTGAAATGTACAAGTCATGAATGCATATATGATCCTAAAATTTTGAATTTCATCTAAGAATCACGAAGAAGGCTCCAAGGCCTCTCTGGCTAGTTGCAATAACACTTGTTAGACCATGCATTAATCAAACATTATATAACTTATAAAAACATGTCAAGATCCATAGATAAAATACATCATATAACCAGCATATAACTAGCATATAAACATAATGGAAACCATGAAAAATAATCCATAAAATCACCATCATAATCACTAAAAATGCACATAGATCACAATAGGAAACATCTTAGATTAACATATAAAAATGGAAACCAAGTGAGGGACATCGACGTACCACCAAACCATAGATTTTACTGAGCCAAAACCCTCTTTCAACCAACCACCCTCGTGCCATATTCCAAACATCAATGTGGGATCATAAGGGTTAAATAAAACAAAACCAACTAGGACTTCCAGAGACCAAACCACCTCAACTCTCAACCACAACTATTTCACCTCTATGGTCGCGAAATAAATAAAAACAACTAGATTTGTCCCTACCGATGTTTTTTAGGGCTTGGTGAACTAATAAATAAACCCAAAACTGATTAGGGATCCAGATCGTTTATTCGAACTTGTATCTCAAGGGACTAGTAACTCAACTGCAAGGCTCCAGAGCATTTGTCCCAACCTGCAAGCTATAGGAACTAGTAACTTAGCCTAAGTTGTTCCAGGGATCCAGAGTTTTTTTTCCAACCCACGACCATAGGGAACTTGAGAAACAATAATAAAAACAAGTCAGAAACCCACAACACCATGGTTATCCAGGAAATGGAAATGCAAAGCTCAAACTATTGTCAATCTAGGCAAATATCCATGCCAATGACAACACATAACCATGGAACCACATGCATATATGATGCATTGAAAAATCAGCAAGGAGATCACTTACGAACCTATTACCTACAAATTATCCCTATTTTAGATGTTGATCCAAATTTTCTGCTTGTGCTCCCTTTCTTTCCTTTGCTTTCTTTCTCCAATTCAAGTGATTTCTAGAGTGCTCCAAGCATGCTCAAAAAATTCTCTAAGTGTTCAAGAATATGAGAGAATGAGAGAATGAACAAGAGCTTAGCTTAAAACTATAAAAAAATATGGCAATTGATTATTTCATCTATTTTTATTATTGATGTTTCACTTTCCTTAATTTTTCCTCTAATTTCCATTTCATTAAAATTTATGTTTCTTCACATTCCTTTTCTCCTATTTTCCTTTAGTTCTCACAATTAAATGCCAATTATTTTGTCTTTTCTTGATCAATATCTTTTCCAATTTCCATAGCCATCATTAATCGGAGGTGATGCCCACTGTTGTAGCATGTCAGCCCCTCATTCAAATTTTGGTCTTCAACTCCCTCTGGAACCTCTCAAATTCCCTACCATAGCTTAAGAAATTCATTCTTGCCTACTGTTGCCTTTCCCGCCTCCTAAAATGCATTAGAAAGCATCACGGGCTCATATCTGAAGTAATGAAAAGCCCAGCCCCTTCTGCTAAGCCTCTGCTCCTTTCCTCCATGAGACCAAAAGCCAGAGCCGAGAGTAATAACAATAGGCGCTTATCAAAGAACATCGGGTCATTTTCTATCCACAGATCGCATTTTAAAAGGCTGAAAATTCATATGTGAAAATGTATAAAGCCCCAGCCCCTTTGCTACAAGCCCCAACCACTTCCCCACATGCGCCCCTAGCCTAAAACCGAGTGCCTACTCTTAAGGTGCTAATCGCATCCATCGCAGATCGCATTTTCATTGGTTATGACCGTTTGATCCATCGCAAATATTTGCGATGCGATCGTCCAATCGCGCCATCGCATTTTTCCGCCCGATCGCATATTCTCCCGTCGCACTTCCGCTAGTAGCAATTTTGCGCGTCGTGTGATCCCTCCATCGCAAAGCGTAGAGTGTAATTTCCCGTTGCACCACCGTCTCCCCATCGCGCTTTCTCCATTTGCGAATCTGCGATGCGCCCCTTGGGTCCCACCTTACTAATCCTCCACTCATTCATTGCAAAACCCCATTTCTCCTTTGTAAAGTCTAAAATGACATTTGTATTATTTATACAAAGTTTTTCTTCCTGATCGCGCAATCGCAATTTCGGTGCCCCCCAATGCATTTTCCCCCCGCTCCTTTTTGCGATATTGCGATGGCTGTGTGGGTCCCGCCTCGTACGGTCATTCCCGTCCACCTCATCACCTTCTATAACATTCTTCTCCTCCTGTGTACTATATTATAAAACCTTATTATAAAGTTTACTTAACCCGGTGGTCCCCACGCCCGCCGCTCCGTTTCATTGTTTTTCCCTAATTTTCTTCGTAATTCGCTCAAATGAAAATCTTTGGGCCTTTACATTATAACTCTCTCTTCCGCCACTCTTCACTGTTTTCACCGCTCTCAACTGTTCCACCACCGTCCCATCACCTTTAAATACATTTGTAGCCGTGGATCTTACTTCAAAAATGGATGGTCAGGGCCCAGCTGCAACCTGTTACTTGACCAAGTTCGCATCTACATCACCACTCCATGGTCATCACCGCATCCACCACCCCTGAGTCTGTTCTCCTTTAATATGTTCGTAGATTTTTGCAGGGTTTTCAATAACAAAGGATGATAATAATCTGCAGCCTCCATTACAAAGGTCGAATTCACTCCAAAGGACCATTCAGTAGATGTAGAATTGTGGAACAAAGATCTGGAGAGGTATACAGACAAGACTTTCATTTAATGAAGCGAGATTGATATTTATCAAATCCCTCAAATAAATTCAAAAGGGGCAGGTTCTGTTAGATGAAAACATTAATGATGCCGCAAAGAATATCAGCAGAAGATTGAGGAGTTCGGTGTCCGGCATTGAGAATTTAAATTTCAGCTCGGGGCTCAAGGGATTGAGAGTACCATGCATAAACACCAATATCCTCCAGGCCTTATTACAACAAGTTTCTCTTTCATCCAACTACAGAGTGCTTGTATATTTTAATTTTTATGTCTTGTTTACGAGGAGATTTTCATCCTCAGCATTTATTCCATAGAGCAGCAGTAGAGTACATACAGTACAACATATTTACTCAGCAGTATAGGCGCGAATGTTTCCGCCATTTTGTTCAAATTAGGCAAATTTAATGTGCATCACCTACCTCGTTCTCCAGAGTTTTCTGTTTCTTCTATAAAACCCAGAAGAAAGTCATTGTAAAGGTTCTAGATTTCTATGAGCAAACTGTGCAGTGAGAAGTTCTTGTATACATCTTGTAAAGCTTCTGTATGAAGGCTCAGAGCCCGTAGGGTCTCATTGAGGAGGAGTTATAACTGTAATGAGGATTCTACTCTTTGGTATCCCACAGTATGTAATATTTTCTTATGTGTTAATATAATATCTCATTTCATGCTATTTATCTTCTTGTATCATGTTCTAGAATTCGAGTGGCTCACTGGTCTTAAGTAAGGATTCATCCCAGTTGGTGCCCATACTTGGATTAGTCAAGCACTTTAAATAGGCCTAGTCATGATATACTGTTCCATGTTCATTTCATCCATATTTTCTGCTATATTAGTTACTTGAGGAGGGTGCTTTTAAAACTCCATTTTCATGTATGGATTCTTAGTTGGATAAGCCCGTATGTGGTTTTGTTGTGTATCTGGGTATCAGCCTCATGCTAACTAGTATCTTCTTCATGTTTCTTCACTGCATCCACTTTCTGATATTTGATTTCTATGGCATATGATTTGAACTGGCCCTCTTTGCAGTAAGTTGTCTCTTAACTGTCTGATGCGTTTGTATTGGAGTTTTGCATGCCGTTCCTACATTATTCTTATCTTTGTATCAGCTTCTGAGAGATTTTGGTTCCATTTAAACTAATTTCCTTGTTTAGCAAGAGATAGCAGGAGAGCATTTGGATTGACACCCAAGCTATATTTCATGCTCCCTTGCTATGATAAGATGTCCTAGGCACTGGTCTATGGCAACACTAGGCTGTCTCTAGGAGTGACAAAATTGTCTACAACATCTTTCTGGCGCCGTTGCCGGGGAACGAATTCAAGAAAATCATTTTCCCTGGGCCTCGACAAATTGTTTTCACTCTCTAATCAGGTGAGCACAGAGAGTTGAAGAGTTGCATATCTCTCACCTTGGCGACTCCACTGTTGTTTATTTGATAAATCTATTGGTAGTCCTGGCTTCTCGTAAGCCACATTTGAGGTCAGATACGTCTCAGCCGAAAACACATGTGTCTGATCCAAAGAAAAAATCAGCCCGTGTTGAAATCCTTGAGTTCCCGTAGAAGATTATCCATCCTCTTCTTCTCAAGAAATTCCATTAGAAAATCCCGACTCCGCTGAGGAAAATCCTGAATATTACTCAGATAGCCCACCCAGGGGAAGTGCTAGAACCAAAGAGAACTTTCATCCTACCCCTGAGGCTGAAGAAGTCAAAGAAGTTGCAGAGGTAGCTCCTGTTAACCGCGAATTGTTTACATCCACACCTCAAGCTGTTGTGCATTATATTCCTACTGTTACTCATACCTCACTTCCACCTCCTCCGCTTCCTCCATTCGTACACCAAACTGTTGCACGACCCCCACCTCCTCTGATGGTTAATGTTCCAGCCTTTTTGTTAAATAAATATGCTCCCCTAGCCCTACCCCAAGTGTTGAATGATATGCCTCAGGATTATTTGAAAATATTGCCCAGATTTAATGGTGAAAATGAAATTGATGCTCAGAAACATATTGATATTTTCTGCTCCTTTACAGAAAACTTAAATGTAGAACATTTGGATGTGGTCTTGAGATTTTTTGTGCAATCTTTGGATGGTGAAGCCAGAAAATGGTTTAAGACATTGGGAAACCATTCAGTAACCACCTGGGATGACATGGAGAATACTTTCCTCAGGAAATGGGGAGAAAAGAAAGACCATGGACAGTGTCTTACTGAATTCAATACTCTTAAGAAGAAACATAATGAAGGGGTGTCAGAGTTTATTAAGAGATTTAATAAGTTATATCTAAATCTCCCCGCAGATATGAAGCCTCATCAGAACACTGCTAAAGTTGTTTTTGTAGCAGCCTTTGACTCAGAATTTGGTTTTTGTCTGTGGGAAAGAATGCCTGTCACTTTGGATGATGCTCAGACAAATGCTCTAGAATTAGAAGCAAATTTTGCAGCCACCGGAAAATCAAAAGGAAAAGTCGAGCAGGATGCCAGAAGAAGAGGTGAAGAGGAGGTATATACTTCCAACCAGGATATATATTCGGACCGAATGGAAGAAATAAGTAAAATGATCGAAAAGATAGTTAAGCTTGAATGGGAAGCCCTGAATCCAGCCCCCAAAAATTTTCAGAATGTTCCGAACAGAGGTTATAATCCTCAATATAGAAGACCACCATTACAAATATTTCCAAGGGAAGCAAAAGGATCGACATGATCGGGTACTACACCCATTGCACCTGGAAGGTCTAGTATATGAATCCACAGGGGTGCTTGCTATGGGATCGGAAGATGTGAATCTCTTTCCTTTTCAAATAGTGACGGAGAAAAATCCTCTTTTACTTTCAATTTACAAAAAGAACTTGAGAAGATCAAAATCCCGGTCCCCCTTGAGCCAAGCTGCCCTGAAAAAACCATCATATCAATCTCAAGTCACCTCTTTCATACTTCCTCCGACAGCGACATTCACCCCCGAGATAATATCAAGCCCTGGCAAGTCTTTGATGATGAAGAACGGATGATGGGATTCTAGCAATAAAAGTGAATTCTCCAACATGGAGATTGATGCGACAAAAGAAATTTGACACCACTTGATAGTCAAAGAAAGGAGGAAGGAAATTCGGTGAAGGACTTTAATCCATGGAATGAAGAAATCGGATTATCTGGAGAGTGTGTTGAACAAATATGATTTAATACGGGGAAGGAGAACCTCAATTTATAAATTGGGAATTGCGGAATGTAAAGATACAAGGAAATGAAGACAATGAAGACTTCCCGGGTCACAGGGAGAGACTTAAGATTTTCGAGAAAGAATTGGTGGCTGAATCATCAAGTAAGACTTTTGGGTCTCATGATTTTCGAAACTCGACAATTCGGTTTGTGTTGATAGGTATTGCGGAAGACAATCCACCCTTTACAGTTGTCTTGGATACAAATGAACTATCACGAGAAGAAGGAAGGTGAGGCAACCCTATCTCATGTGAAGGAACTTATATGCCGATAATGACAAGAAGAAGTCGATGTATACGATAGACAAAGAGAGAACTAGAGAAAGAAATTTTGGAGCTACGTCGGTGATGGGGAAATCGAAATTGCATTCGATAGAAGATAGGAGTCCAAATCTGAAGAACTTGATTTGATTGCTAGAAGCAATCAAGCGGGTAAGAGGAAAATTGTCGAAGATTGTCAAGGAAGAAGAAAGAAGAGTATCGTCGAAACAAATATGAAACATATTGATGAAATGCTTAGTAGACAAATGGTTTAATTGTTTGTTGAAAACATTTAGAGAAGAGAACGAAATTGCGAACCTTTGAAGTGAAAATGCTGAGAGTTGTGAAAGGAGCGAGGGAGTAGATACTAGTTTGCGGAAATTTAAATATGCTTACTAGTACACAAGGAAGAATGAACGATTGTGCCTCACATTTGCGATTAAAGAATTAAAGGTAATTTACCTTTTAAGAGTAAAGTTGCGAGTCGATGAACAAAAGAATGTTGCGAAGAAGGTATCACGAGGATATGTCGACGTTAAGTTTGTGAAGCGACCACATTTTTTAGCAGAAGGGCAACATCGTATAAGTCAATGTTCGAGACGGTAGCAACCAACAAAAATCAAAGACAACAGTGGGCAAAATAACTCTGGACAAAAGAAAGACTTTGGACATAGAGGTAATTTGCATCGGAAGGCGATGATGAAGGTGTCTCGAAGGAAAGCGACGGATATAACGGCAAGAAAAGGAAGAAAAGTTTGGCAATGGAAAAACAAGAACATAATGTGAAAGCATAAGCTGAGCAAGTTGTAGAACAAAATATGGAAACATAGAAGGTACGGTTGAAGAATAATGCAGCTAGTGGATACATGACAAAAGCAAAGTATGGGACCCGGAGGCAAAACGGCTGGTGTATTATAATGTACATTAGCTTTCTTTTTGTTTCTCCATTCTTTTAATAATGTGCGTTAATATTTTGATTAATTATGAAGTGAAAACTAGAGTGCGAAGAGCGAGAATCCACCTGAGCATGATCGGTTGGTCGCAGAGTTTCGACACATCCCGAGGAACGAACGTGCGAGTCCCTAGATGGAGCCGATGTTGTGGCATATGGGCCCCTCATTCAGAATTTTGGTCTTCAACCATACAGAACCTCTCAAATTCCCTACCATAGCTTAGAAATTCATTCTTTTCTCTTTGTTGCCTTTCACTTGCTCTAAAAACGCATTAAGCATCACGCAGAATTAATAACAAGCCAATAGCGGCCCTTCTGCTAAGCCTGCGCTCCTTTCCTCCATGAGACCAAAAGCCCAAGGTACGAGAAGTAGCCAACAATGAGCGCTTGTCAAAGAACATCGGGTCATTTTCTGTATCCATGGGATCACGTTTTAAAAGGCTGAAAATTCATATGCTTAATGTGTAAAACTGACCCCTTTTGCTACAAGCCCCAACCACTTCCCCACCTTCGCCCTAACCTAAAACCGAGTGCCTACTCTTAAGGTGCTAATCGCATCCATACGCCGAATCGCATTTTCATTAGTTATGGTTGTTTGATGCGTCGCAAATATTTGCGATACGATAAATCAATCGCGTCATCGCATTTATACTTTCGTCGCATGTTCTCTTAATCGCACTTCCACTAGGCTTCGCAATTTTGCATGTCGCGTGATCCCTCCATCGCAAACGCGGAAGCGCGATTTCTGACCACCGTCTCACCTTGGCACTTTCTCCATTTGCGAATGTAACGATGCGCCCGCCGGGTCCCACCTTACTAATATCAACGTCACCAAAACCCATTTCTCCTTTCAGAAATGCCCAGAAATGGTATCAGGCTATTTGCGCGGTTTTCGCCTATCCGAGTAATCTTAATGTTACCAAATAAATTTTCCTCTGCCCATCTTTTCCGATATTTACAATAACTCATTTACACGGGTTACTTTCCGGCCCACTCCCCATCACTTATAATAATTTTCCCTACTAAATATATTATAAACTTTATTAAAGCATTAATACAGAACCCACGCCGCCGCCTTTCCATTTATTTGTCGCCTCATTTTTTCAATAACGTTTGCTGTTGATCTTGGCCTATAACAGAACTTTCCGCTTAACTCTCTGATATTTTCACTGGCTTTCAGAACGTTCTTACGCACCAGTCTCCATCGCCAATATTTCAGCTGCGATCTATCAAAACTAATTTTTTTAGGGGCCCAAATGCAACTCCAGGCATTTGACCAGTTCGCCTACATTCTCACCACTCATATTATCACCATCCATCTCCAGCCCATTCTCCTTTACGTTCAGATTTTGCAGTCTTCGCTGTAAAGTGGATGATAATAATCAGTGTTCTCCATTTCAGCAAAGGCCTGACCACTTCAAAGGATCATTCCAGGATTGAATTCGGGAACAACATCCAGAGGTATAAAGGCATAAGATTTCCTCTGGATTTAATGGAAGAGATTTTGAGACGCATTCAAATCCCTTCAACAGGAATTCAGTGCGGGGGCAAACAGTTAATGAAACATTAAATTACGCCAGGAATACCGGTAGATCAGAGAGTCCAGTCCGCATTTGAGACTGGAATTGCTCGTGCCCATGGATTGGTATGAGTAACGCTAAACAACAATATCCCCGCGCCCATTACGTCGTGCTTCTTTCACGCAGAAGTAATAGCAGTGGTTAAAAGGCTGAATTTTGCAGGTCGTCAGAGATTAACTTCGCGATTTATTCCATAGACAAAGAGAGCACGCGGCGAGAAAGGGCAGCTGAATACAGCGATAGCGCCACGTTTCACCACCACCCATAAATATGAATTTTCATAATGTACCTACCTCACCTATTCTCCTGAGTTGTTGTTTTCAGAGAAACCTTGTAATATATGATTGTATGGTTCCATATTTCAGTGAGAACTGTAAAAGAGAAACAATACTTCCTAGGAAAGCCAGATAAAGGCTCTAGCTCCAGAGGTCTCCAGTGATGATAATGATAACTATAAATATAGGATTCTGTCTTTATATCCCATGTATATAATCTTCTGTGTTAGCTGTAATATCTCATTCTTATAGCTCTATCTCTCTCACAGATTCTGTCTGTAATTGAGTGCCTTTCACCTGTCTTGGTAGCATCTCCATCCTGCATGAAACATGTTTGATTTAAATAAGACTTAAATAGTCAGCCAGCATTATACTGTTCCAGTGTTCATTCATCCCATGTTTTCCATATATTTAGCATTTATATAAGGCTTTTAAACATCATTGCTGTGTATGGACTGAATAAGGCCCTGAGGTACTTTGCTGCATCTCATAATTGCATCATGCTAACCAGCATCTTTCATGCTCTTCACCATCCACTTTCAATATTTCATTTCCCCACATGGTTGAATCATCTCTTTAGCTGTCTCCTTAAATCCATCCACGTGCGCCAGGTCGTGAGTTTTGCATGCTGTTCCTAGCATTATTCTCCTGTCTTTGCATTCCGCCTGGTATAAGTCATCCTGATGAAACCTACCTCTTGTTTGAATAAGATAGCATGAGAGCATTTGGACGACACCCGCCATATTTCTGTCTTTTTTTGTGAGCAAGATGTCCGAAATCATATTCGCAGTAACTCTATAGTCATTCTGGGAGTGATAAAATCGAGCATAAACGACTCCACGTCGCCAGTGTGTTTTCCAATATTTATTCTTGTATGTTCACACCTTGAAGCATTTTTATTTGGTATAAATCAACCTGTATTTTTATACCTCCCCTCTTGAGTAACACCGCCTTCAATGCCCATTAATTACGCTCGGGATAATGCGGAAAATTGCTTGCCCAGCGTATTTATGCTAACTCATATGCAACATTTGCCGATATCAAAACCGTTTTGAAAATACAAGAAACATGATGAGATGATTTTTGTTAACAACTGTAGTATTTAAATATGCCTTTATTTGAGTCATAAATATTAAATCGCTTATATCATGAAGGTTAATAATAAGTATAAAACAAATTCAAAATTGTTCAATAATATGAAACAATCAAGAAATAAGGGAAGATACAATCCCATATATAATGATCAACCATCCCCCCACATAGATTCATCGAGCCTAAACTGCTCCCATCTCACTTTAACTTGTTATATTCCTTAGTTCTGGAGCATGATATTTTTTCACTGCAAAATGGACCAAGGTTCTGGATGGAATTATCCCTCCGGTTCCACTTGCAATACATACCATACAATCACATGATAAAAATCCTAGACTTATCTCTTAAGCAATGAAACATGGAAAACATCATGGAATTTCATTGTTAGAAACAATGTAAGTCTGTACACCACTAGTCCAATTCTCTCAAGGATCTCAAAAGGCATACAATATTGAGGTGCCAAATTGGAACATGATCCAATACTCAAGGAGATCATCTTAGGTTTGATGCACAAGACACATGCTCCCTAGTATGAAACTCCTTGAATGCTTTATGTTGGTCAACATAACACTTATGCTTGTCTTGTGTGGCCTTTAAATTCTTTCTAATAATTTGGATCTCCTGATCCATCTCATCCAACATATCTGGTCCAATCAAAGCCTTGTTCACTCAATCACTCCAACTAATAGGAGTATTAAAACTTTGATCATTAAGAGCCTCAAATGGACTCATCGTCAATGATTCTTGATATCAATTATTATATGAAAACTATACCAGTGGAAGATATTCCTCCAACTTCCTCTGCTAATGCATGAAATACATCCTCAACATGGCCTCGAGAATCATATTAACCCTCTTTTTTTTTCATGTTTCTATGGATGATAAGTTATACCGAAAGCTAAGTTTGTCCCCAAGCCTACAAACAACTCCCTCCAAAACTTGGAAGTGAACTTGCAATATTTGTCTGATATAAGCTTCTAGGGAACACTGTGCAATATCACTATATACCTCATGAATATTTGAGCTACATCACTAGCTAGATTAGTAGACGTAACTGCAACAAAGTGAGCTAACTTACTCAACCTCTCAACCACAGCCGCGATGGAACCCTATGTCTCAATTTCCCTAGAAAACCTGTAATGAAGTCCATGGAAATAACCTCCCATTTCCATTTTGGAATCAAAGTCATCTATAACAAACTAGGTGGATCCTTAGACTATTCTTTCACCTTCTGACAATACAAACATATCGCATCAAACTCAACTACCTATTTCTTCAATTTCGACCAATGATATAAATAATTATTAACTGTTGTTAGAGTCTTATGATATCTCGAGTGACTTGAATATGGCTTGACACGAAACTCCCTCAAGATAAGCTTATTTAGCTCATTTTTATATTACACATAAATATTTTTTCTCAATCTGACCAAGCCATATATTGTGAGGTGATACTCCTCATCCATATCAACTTCACGAAACTATTGCAATATTTTCTTTAGTTGTTTATACCCCTCATCATGCTACCCTGCATGCAAGATCTACTCTTGTAAATTTGTCTCAGAAGAACTTACAACTAAAATATGATTCACCTACACTCTCCTACTGAGAGCATCTGCAACCCTATTCTTGATTCCCTTGATGTAATTTATCTCAAAGTCAAACAAATTAAGGATAACCAACCATCTAGCTTTCCTGGTATTCAAATTTGGTTGGTCAAACAAGTACCTTAATGCACTATGATCACTTATAAAGATAAACCTCCTGCCAAGGTGATAATGTCTCCACATCTTCAATGTATGAATCATATTTTCCAAATAAATATAATGAGTCACATAGTTCCTCTCGTTCTCATTCAGATTTCTTGACTCATAGAATACCACCTATCCTTCCAATATCAGGACTCCACCAAATCCTTCCTTGCAATAATTTGTACAAAATAAAAACTCCTTATGAGGATTTGCAATCTTCAAACTGGAGTGTGTGTCAGCAAATACTTCAATTGCTAAAAACTAGTTTCATACTCCTAAGTACATTCAAAACTTATTCCTTTTCATTGTAAATATGTAATAGGTTAACCAATATTCGAGAAGTTGCTCATGAAGATCATGAAATAACCTGCTAGTCCTCTGAAATATCTATGGGAAAAACTATTGGAAATATTGTCATTGATTGCAAAGGAACAGGAAGGAGTAGCACCAGAATTATCATTGAGAACAAAGGAGCAGATCAGGATCAGCTGGAGTTTAAAGAAAAAATAAGGAAAATAAGGAAAAAGTTAAGTGGAGAAGCATGAAAGAGAGGAAAAGGAGTAGCAAAGATTAAAAGAGAGACATAGGAGCCCCATTAGAGGAAAAGGAGAAAGGCAGAGGAGCAACAAAGAGGCATGGATCAACACCACAATTATCATTAAGGCAAAGGATTAGAGAGGAGCAGTAAAAAGGCAAGGAGCAACATTAGAATCTTTATCAAGGAGCAAAGGCAACAAAGCAAGCAAAGGAGAAAAGGCAGCAAGTAGCAAGGCATAGGAGCAAAAAAGAGGCATGGATCAACACCAGAATTATGATTAAGGCAAAGGAGTAGAGAGGAGTAGTAAAACGGCAAGGAGCAACACTAGAATATTTATCAAGGAGCAAAGACAACAAAGGCAGCAAAGGAGCAAAGGCAACAGAGGAGCAAAGGTAGCAAAGGTAGAAAAGGCAACAAAGGAAAAAACCTTGGGTCAAGTCGTGAACGTGCTAAGACAAGTAATGAATGCATTCAACAAATGGAGGAAGCCATGAACTCATGGGTCAATTCAGGCTAGTTTGCATTCAAATCAGTGCACAAGGGTGCGTGCAGCGTGTGTAATTATATGGGCAGAGTCAGGTAATTTCCAAAAGTAAAGAGTTCAGAACAGTGTTTAGAGGTCCTAATCGCATATCGTAATCGCAATAGGAGGCCTAATCGTAAGCTGTAAATCGCAAGCAGAAGGAGTATCGCAAAACAACAAAAACACAACAAATTTGAAATGTGAAGTGCGATAAGATGATGTGGTTGTGACATAGGCAGTGACATGGCAATCTGACGTGGCAAGTGACGTGGCCTCAACCCCACTTATCATAATAAAATATTAATGGAGTGGCAAGGTGACGTGGCATATGACATGGCAATAACGTGGCACCCCGATGGGACCCAAACCCTTTATCGCATATTTCAAGTTGCAAAGCTCATAAGAGATAGTTCTTATGCACCCCATTGAAACATCGAAATGCGAAGAGTGATGATGACACAGATGAAATATGCTTCAAAGCTAAAGTGTAAAGAATTTAAAGTTCGGCATGGGACCCATTCGCATATTGCAAATCACAAGATCAGAAGGGTGAATATCATAAGAACAAGGTTGAATTTCCGAAATGTAAAATGAAATAATAGTACTGGATGCAATGTAGTTTCAGAGTTAAATTGAAAAGGATTTCAAATTTGGAATACGGCCTTATTTTGAAGAAATCGTATTGGAGCTGGCAGCGGTGAATATAATGAAAAACCACCAATAATTCTGAGATGCGATATGAGTAGGGGACGCGATATAGTTCAATGCTAAAATCTAAAGGAATTAAAGTCTGGTTGTAGGAACCAGTCGGATATCGCAATTCGCAACCTCAGGAGGATAAGCGCACAAGAATCATGTTTAAATGCCGAAGTGCGAGATCTCATATGAGGAGTGGATGTAATACATTTCAAAGGAGAAGTCCAAAGGATTTCAAATTGAGGTGTATATGAAAGTTCGTTAAGAAATCGTATCAGGGTTTGAAAGAGTTATGCATAACAAGAAGCACATGAGAACATCAAAGCGAGAAGTGAGATAATGAAGTAGACACGATGCAGGTCAACGCTAAAGTGTAAAGGATTTCAAGTTTGGGTGTATGTGGTTTTCCTTTGTTAAATCGCATCGGAGAAAAGAGGATGCTTATAAAGTGGAATGACTAGATCGCCAAAATGCGATTAAGGGGCCAGATGTGAGGTTGTTCAAAGGTTAATTGGAATTTATTTAAGGTCCACGATTCTTTGTAGTTATGTTGTTTGATGAATAAAAGTGAACGCAGACAGTAGACCTGGGTAATAGCCGACACTCGTGCAGAACAGTGGTTGATGCAGTAACGGTGGCTTATGAAGAAAAGGCTAAACGCGGTAGAAGGAGTCGGGTAGAATAAGACTTGACACTATGTGTAGACGGTAAAGCAGTTACACCTTGATAATGGAGGAAAGTCTGAACGCGGGCAGAAAGGCTAGGGTAAGGAACCCAACACGGAGAAAAGTACATAGTAAGATAAACTTCGTAGTAATGAGGAGATAGACACGATGGGTCAAGTTTGGCTCAACAAAACCCTTCGGGCAGAGTCGGTTGTTGAGAAGAGCAGTGAAGGCTGAACGCTGCGGGCACAACTAGAAGAAGCATAGTCAGGCAAAAGGATATATGGTGGCACTGTTGGAAATGTGTCAGCTGGATCGAGTTCGGAATTTTTTTTTTGTGTAGAACTATTATAATATAATAGCAGAAACAAAAAAGACAGTGATAATAGGAGAAAGGAGGAATACACCGCTAGCCAAGAGTTGAAATGACTAAGTGAATATATTTGTTGTAACTGTAAATGTAAATGAATTAATTATTTTTTATTGTATGTGATTCAAAGGCAAGTCTCCATAGGCATAGGAAAAAACTCCAATGAAGGCTGAAATGATTATTTCTGTATTCTTGTTGATGTAATAACCTAAACTGAAGTGTGTGGAATCAAATGGGTAGAAGGCATAAAGTCGGGCTTGTTGTCTTCATATTCCATGTAGAATGCAAACAGTCATGTAGTTATCTATATAAAACATGTAATATTGGTGTGCATAGAGAGGCTGGAGAGTGAAAGAATAAGAGAGAGCTGATAGTGATGTTGTGCACATCAGGAGCTGACATGAAGTAGATATGAAGGCTTAAGAGGAAGCAGTGGAGAAGCAGTATAACAAAGCTAATATCCAAGTAAATCAACATTTTAGTTTCATGTTGAGTGAGGAGATTATAGTTTCCTTTCAAGTTTTAGCTTGATAAATTTGCAGTTCGAGTTGGGTAAGGTAGGAGCCTCCTGTGGGTTGTAGCCTACATAAAATACATGGGAGTTAGTGCTTCTATTTCAAGTTGTAGCTTGATAGATGTCCTATTGGAGCTGGTTGAGGTAGGAGCCTCCTGTGGGTTGTAACTTGCAGAAAATAGACGGGGGTTGGAACTTCCTTGAAAGTTGTAGCTTGCAGAATTTGAGGAAGTAGCCTCCTGTAGGTTAGAGCCTATAGAAAATAAATGGTAAGAGGGAGTCGGAGCCTATCTTTGCATCACAACAATAATAAGATGTGGTTTTTTCGCTTATGGGTTTCCACTTATATCTTCTGTCTATGTGCTTGATGATTATGTGTTGATGTGATGTATTATTTTGCTTATTTACTTATTATCTATACATTCATTTTGGATTAAGCTACTTATAAAATGAAGTAGTTATTGAGTTGAATGAAATGAGTATTAATGACCAGGAATGTACTAAATTGATTCACCCCCCCTATCATTTTAGCTAAGCGTTCATCAATTTGTATCAGAACCAGGTCCTTCTGTAGCAGTTTAACCACCGGAAGGAGGTCCTTAGTTCCCAAAAATGGCTAGCTTAGAAGCATGCTCTATAAATAAAGCCCCTCTATTTATTGGCACAAACTATGATTTTTGGAAAATAAGAATGAGGACATAATTAACGTCTCTTGAAGTAGAATTATGGATTTTTGTGGAAGAAAAATATGCACCAAACAATACAGACATTGAGAAAGAAGCCAAAAAAAATTTCATAGCTAATGCAAAAGCAATGAATTTTCTCTTGAGCGGTTTGAGTGAGTCAAGATTTATGAAATTAGTGCACAGTAATACCTTCAAAGAAATATGGTGTACATTACGAAATATTCACGAGGGAGATACAAAGGTGAAGATGGCCAAACTATAAGCACATAGAACTCAGTTTGAAAACTTAAAAATGAATGAAGATGAACATATAGTTTCATTCTTCTTAAGAGTTGCAGAAGTTGTGAATATCATGATAGGTCTATGAGAATAAATTAAATAAAGTATTGTATTCCATAAAATATTGATATCTCTACCATCTACATTTAATCCTAAGGTTTATGCCATAGAAGAAACAACAGACTGGGAAACCTTAACCAGAAACCAATTAGTTGGGAACCTAACATCATATGAGATGAGATTTCCTAAAGCGATGTCAAACATGAGGGAGGCTACCTTTAAGGCTTAAACATGCGCAGAAGAGAAGGAAGGTACATGCTCATGCTCTAATGAATAAGAAGCCAAATTTTTTAGAATATTGGGTAGAGGCACAAGAAAGTACAAAGGTAAACTTCCATTCAAGTTCTTTAATTGTGGAAGAGTGGGGCACTATGCCTCAAAATATCCCAATAAGATAACAGAGAACAATTCTTAATAGAAAGAGAGAAGAAGCTCCTATAATATCCAAAAAGGGGAGAAATTTATGAGAAAAACCTTTTTTTCCCAGCAAAATAGCATTGCATCTGAAAACTCAGATGAATCCCCAGATGAAGATGGAATCTCTGAATTCACACTAATGTGTATGGATAATATTGAAGATGAGCTCCTGGAATATGAAGAATTGGGTGAGGTAGACCTTTAGGGGGAGTTGGTGAGTGCCGTAGAAGAAATCGATAGGCTCAAGCTCAAGACTAGAAAACAAAAGGAAATCCTTCTGAAATATGTTAAGGAAGAACCAAACTCTGAAGATTTTATTAAGTTAAAGATTTATCTTAAAGAAGAAAGGAAATTAGAAGACATTCTGCTGCATCAATAGGAGAACAAATTTAGGAGTGTGGAAGATTGTAAGAAGAGGTGGTGAGTCTGACGAAGAAATTAGAAAAGGCTCAAACTAATGTAACAATCAACAATTATCAATTAAAATATGCTGAAAAATTGGACATGATATTGAATGCACAAAGATCTCCTCTTGTAAAGGTTGGGATAGGATATGAAGGAGAATCTAGCAAGTAGAAGGAAAAGGATAAGAAATTTATTACTTTTGTGAAATATGTGATAAAGGAAAATGATAACTCTCATCAATCTGAGATTATTTTAGCTAGGAAAATGATAGAAGAAAGGAGCAAGTTGTGTAAGTATCTCGAAGGTGAGAATTTCTCCATGGAGCAATCAAACAAGGCAAACATTGAAATGGATGATGAAGAAACTCAAAAAGGATCGACAAAATCATAAGCCAACAAGAAATAGATGTGTAAAGAAACAAACAAAAACAAGTAGCAACATCAAGTGACAATGAATGGGAGGAAGAAGAAAGTTGTTGCAAAAAGCTCAATTGTTCTGGAATATGAATTGAACAAGTTTGGAAGATCTCAAAGGAGGTTCTTTCCTCCTGGGAGAATTGTTACATGTTTTACCTGCCATAGACCTGGACATATGGCACCACATTGTAAGGCATACCAAATCAAGTTTAACCAGTAAAAGATGCATAAAATGAGAAGATCCCCTCAAGCAAGAAAATGTAAAGGACAATCTTTCATGAGGTACAAAAATCATTTCCATGGCTATTGTTATGCATGCAATGAATTTGGACATAAACTTGTTAAATCTAAATTATGTTAAAAAAGGAGCACAAAATGTTATACATCAACTCAAACATACCTAGGTAAAATAAGACGTTATGTGTGCCACAAGCTTGGACACAAAGCAAATGAATACAAGCTTCCATATACATTAAAGGACTCTAGACACATGATGGAACCAAATCAAATCAGACCAAAATATGAATCAAAAATAAATGCAAACATTATGAGGAACCTAAACGAAGTATGAAAGAAGATGAAAAAGGGGGAGCCTATTACTTTAATTACATTATGAATCCATCAGAGTCTCAGGGGCAGCTGCTCTAGGAAGCAACACAGATATATAGTTAGTGATAGACAAGAAGAAACATCCCAGAGGGAGACAAGTTCATAAGAAGTCCCCATAAGAGTTGTCAAAGAAGATCTACTTGGAATAAGAATACCTAAAAGTTTAGGAAGGGAAAGTAAAATTCCTCTAGCAGAGAACTATAGAGGAAGAAGGACACCTGAAGAATTCAATAGCCAATAGGTTGTTAGAAGAAGAGAAAGTAGCAAGTAGCCATGGTGGTAAAGGGAACATCATTCATGAACTTGGAAACTAAGAGGATGATTACACTGTGTGTGTCACTGCAAGTGTTGGTAATGAAAAAAAAATATTTTAATAAGGATGAATAAGAAAAGTGTTATTATCATTACTTCATTACAAATATCCATCCCAAGTGTTATTATTGGAGCGGTGGTATGATACAAGTCCTCAGGATCAGAATATTATGGTATGCATCATGGTGGTGGTATGGCGGAAATACATCAAAGAAGTATTCCCATCATTATCAACATTATAATATGTGTGGATTAAGTTCTAGTTCTTTTGATTAGTGCAAATTATCTTCTGGTTTCAAATGTTGGAGAATGTCGAGCTGCGTTATCAAAGAATGGAAAGGTCAGTAAAATGTCAAAGCATCATTATCTTATGTTCGTTGATGTGCTATATTGAGCGTTGAAGAATCACTTAGTCTTGGATATGAATGTACGGATTTTCAAGTCAGTATTGATATACTTTTAGGGCCTCTTTCTTAAGTCATACATAAGCTTGTTGAAGTCTGTCTGATGAAACTTCGAGTAGACAAATTGAAGATGTTTTCCCAAAGAACATGTTGATAGAATAGTTGAAGTGTCTAGAGTATGATGGAGAGTTGATCATTGAACTCCATACCCCCTTGTGTCATAAATGAAAGTGTATAGTTGATAGTGAGAGTTTCTAATGCATGAAATGTATCAAGCCTCGAGGGTTTTATGTTTAAATATGTAACTATTAAGTATTAAAGTCATTGGGATTTTTAGATTGAAAGATATTGTCTAATATCACAATAAGTTGTAGCCCTTGTTTGGACTCATTTTTCACATCAGCATCAAGGGATTTTGGCTTGTAGTGATTATACCTTAAGAATTCTAGCACATATCACATATATCAAGCAGTAAGGGACAAAATTACAGAACATTCTATGGTGACATGCCTTCTTGAATTCTCATGAGTTTGGGATGGCATCAATTTGAAGAATATTCATGTAATCTCAATGATTTTCAAAGTGTTACCTCAACAATGCTTATATATCTTATGAAGTCTACAATGTTGTGACAATGATGCCCTACTACACTCTTGTAATGTTGAAGTTCACATACAACAATGCTTATGTGTGACATAAAGCAGCACCCACTATGTATGAAGAAGATCAAAAAGCTGCAATACAATGATGGAGTGTGTATATTAATTTAATAACAAAAGGATAGAATGAATAATGGTTATAAAAAACTCAAATGATAGCAATGAAATAATGGAATATACACTGAAAAAAATTATAACTCCTTGCCATTGATGTCAAAGGGGGAGGAAAAGCAAGAAGAGAAAGATAAGCACTTCTCAAAATGAAAGGGGGAGGAAGCATTGGAGGAAGTGTTGCCATCAATGCAAAAGGGGGAGACGGTTGCAAATATTGTCATTGATGGCAAAGGAACAGAAAGGAGTAGCACCAAAATTATCATTGAGAACAAAGGATTATATCAGGATCAGCTAGAGTATAAAGGAGCAATAGGGCAAATAAGGAAAAAGTTTAGAGGAGAAGCATAAAAGAGAAGTAGAGGAATAGCATTAGAGGAAAAGGATCAAGGAAGAGGAGTAGGAAAGAGGCATGGATCAACACCAAAATTATCATTAAGGGAAAGGAGTAGAGAGAAGAAGTAAAAAGGGAAGGAGCAGCATTAGAATATTTATCAAGGAGCAAATACAACAAAGGTAGCAAAGGAGCAAAGGTAGCAAGGATT
Organism: Pinus albicaulis; assembly: GCA_034641835.2. NCBI lineage: Eukaryota > Viridiplantae > Streptophyta > Pinopsida > Pinales > Pinaceae > Pinus > Pinus albicaulis. The sequence continues at coordinate 1,357,100,701 of CM076580.1, forward strand.
AAGGCATACGAGCAACAAAGAGGCATGGATCAACACCAGAATTATCATTAAGGCAAAGTAGTAAAGAGGAGAAGTAAAAAGGAAAGGAGCAACACTAGAGTCTTTATCAGGGATAAAAGGCAGCAAAGGAGCAAAGGCAACAAGCTTAGTTCAAGTCATGAACATGCTAAGAAAATAAATGAACATTTTCAATAGATTGAGAGTGTCCTGAACATGTAGGTCGAGTCGGGCTAGTTTACGTTCAGAGCAATGCACAAAGGTGCATGCAGCGCGTGTAGTTCTGCATAGAGAGTTGGGTAATTTCCAAAAGATAATCATTCATAATAGTGTTCAGAGTGCCTAATCACGTATTCTAACTACAATAGGAGGCCTGATCGCAAATCGAAAATCGCAAGCGGAAGGAATATCACAAAACAACAGAGACACATAAATTTTTAAATTTAAAGTGCGATAAGATGACGTGGCAATGATGTAAGCAGTGACATGGAAATTTGGCATGGTAGATGATGTTTCCCTGACCCAAATTATCGCAATAAATGTTTGATGACATGGCAAGGTGACATTGCAGAAGACTTGGCAGTAGCGTGCCACCTCGGTGGGACCCAAACTCTTTATCACATATTGCAAGTCTCAAAGCTCAAAAGGGATAGTGATTACACACCACATTGAAATGTCCAAATGTGAAGAGCGACAAGGGGCGGGATGTGATATGCTTCAAAGCTAAAGTCTAAAGGATTTCAAGTCTGGCGTGGGACCCATTCGCATATCACAAATCACAAGATTGGAAGGGTGAATATCATAAGAACAAGGTTGAATCGTCGAAATGTGAAATGCGATAAGAGTATTGGATGAAATGTAGTTTCAGAGTTAAATTGAAAAGGATTTCAAATATGGAATAAGGCCTTGTTGTGAAGGAATCACATCAAAGCTAGAAGCGGTGAATATAACACAGAACCACCAAGAATTCTGAGATGAAATATGAGGAGTGGATGCAATAAATTTCAAAGATAAAATCTAAAGGAATTGAAGTCCGACTATGGGACCCAATCGGATATCGCAATTCACAAGCTCAAGAGGATAAGTTCACAAGAATCATGTTGAAACGCTGAAGTGCAAGATGCGATATGACGAGAGGATGTGATAGATTTCAAAGGTGAAGTCCGAAGGATTTAAAATCCATGTGTATATGAAAGTTCTTTAAGAAATTGCATCAGGGTTTGAAAGAGCTATGTAGAACAAGAAACACATCAGAATGCCAAATTGCGAAGTGCGATAATGAAGTGGATGCAATGAAGGTCAACCTTGAAGCCTAAAGGATATCAAGTTTGGGTGTATGTGGTTTTCCTTTGTTAAATCGCATTGGAGAACAGAGGAAGATTATAATGTCAAACGATTAGATCGTCGAAATGTGATTAAGGGACTAGATGCGAGGTTGTTCAAAGGTTAATTTGAATTTATTTAAGGTCTAGGGTTCATTGTAGTTACGTTGTTTGATGAAGAAAAGTGAGCGCGGGCGGTAGACTTGGGTAAGATCAGACACTTGTGCGGAACAATGGTTGATGCGGTAACAATGTCTTATGAAGAAAAGGCTAAACGTGGCAGAAGGACTCAGGTATAATAAGATCTGAAACTACGTGTAGAGGGTAAATAAGTTATGCCCTTATAATGGAATAAATTCTGAACGCGGGAAGAAAGGCTTGGGTAAGGGACCCGACACAGATAAAAAGGGAAAAGTAATCTAAACAACGCGGTAATGAGGAGATAGAAACGATGGGTTGAGTCGGGCTTAGAAAAACCTTCCAGGCAGAGTCAGGTGTTGAGAAGAGTAGTGAAGGTTGAATGTTACGGGCACGAGTAGAAGAGGAAGAGTTGGGAAAAAAGGAGATATGGTGGCACTATTGGAAACGTGTTAGTTGGGTTGATTCAGGAAAAAGGTGTTTATGCAGAACTGTTATAATATAACATCAGAAACAAAAAAGACAATGACAACAGCAGAAAGGATGAATTCACAGCCAACCAAGAGCTGAAAGAGCTTAGTGAAATATATTTGTTGTAACTGTAAATGTAAATGAATTAATTATTTTGTATTGTATGTGATGCAAAGGAAAGTCTCCATAAGCATAGGAAAAAACTCCAATGAGTGTTGAAATGATCATTTCTATATTCTTGTTGATGTAATAACCTGAATTGAAGTGTGTGGAATCGAATGGGTGGAAAGCATAGAGTCAGGATTGTTCACTTTGTATTCCCTGTAGAATGAAAATATTCATGTAGTTATCTGTATAAAACATGTAATATTAGTGTGCATAGAGAGGTTGGAGAGTGGAAGAATAACAGAGAGCTGATAGAGATGCTATGCACATCAGGAGCTGATATGAAGTAGATATGAAGACTAAAGAGGCAGTAGTGGAGAGGGAGTATAACAGAGTTGATATCTAGCTAAATCAACATTTTAGTTTCTTGTTGAGTGAGGAGATTTTAGTGTCCTTTGAATTTGTAGCTTGATAAATTTCTAGTTGGAACTGGGTGAGGTAGGAGCCTCTTGTGGGTTGTAGCCTGCAAAAAATACATGGGAGTTGGTGCTTCCATTTCAAGTTTTAGCTTGATAGATGTCCAATTGGAGATGGTTGAGGTAGGATCCTCATGTCAGTTGTAGCATACAGAAAATATATGGGGGTTGGAGCTTCCTTGCAAGTTGTAGCTTGTAGAATTTGAGGTAGTCGCCTCCTATAGGTTGGAGCCTACAGAAAATCAGTGGCGAGAGGGAGTTGGAGCTTGCCTTTGCATCACAACAATAATAAGATGTGGTTTTATCCCTTATGGGTTTACAATTATATCAGCTATCTATGTGCTTGATGATTATGTGTTGATGTGATGTATTATTCTGCTTAATTACTTGTTGTCCACACATTCGGTTTGCAGATTCATTATGTATTAATATTCTTTTAAAATAAAGTATTTATTGAGTTGAATGAAAGTTGTATTAATGAGCAGGATTGTACTAAAATGATTCACCCTCCCCCCTCTCAGTTTAGCTAAGGGTTTATCAAACACATCCTGAAACTGTTGTAAAACATTATACTTCTTTCAGACTTCCTCATCCTCAACATCATTCCCTTTGTCACTGGAAATATGAAATAAAAAAAATACACAATGTTTCCTAGAACTACGCTTTTCCTGCATAGATATAACCATTCTCACTGATGTAGGATTTTTATTTCTCTGCAAGACTCCTCTTTCTCCATCATCATATAGATACTCAATAGCCTTATCATACCAGTCAACTTTAGTCATGTGAATGAAAACCAATCCATGCCCAAAAGCATAATGTATGATCCAAATGGAAGCGCATTTATATGTGTTTTTGTTGATATACCATTGAACTCAAATGCACAAGATCTCACCTAATGATGAACTCTTTTCTTAGTTCTTTTAGTGAAATGCACCAACCAAGATTCTGAATGCACTTATTTATTCAAGCAACACTTATCCATAAGGTAAGGATTGATATAACTATAGATAGATCCATCATAAATAAAAGTAGAAACAAATCTATCACAAATCTTACCTTCCATATTGATAATGGATGCTTGATGATTTACTCTACCCAACATCTCCAACTATATGTGCCTCTTGAGCACTGAAAATATGCGGTCTACCACCTGAATGTGATGGATGATATCTCCTGCAATTCTCTCCAAAAGCAGTCCAACACTGCAAAGGTCTCCCCCCATCACCTTTATTCTTCCTCTTAGACTAATATCCATGTCCTCTGGTCAACTGCATTGAACTTCTTATAAGGTGCCACATTCTTGTTATTACCTACATCTCAAGGTATTCCTCGCTTCTGTAGTATACCGAGGGGGAATAATATATGGTACAGAGGGAGGTACCCAAGGTAATAATATGATGTAATAATGTAAGAATGATAAATAAATGGGCCATAGTTAATAAATAAAGTGGTTAACCCACATTATGCAAGGGACCACATGTAGCTAGAGAATAAAGTGATAAGTCCATTGTATTGGATGTATGGTATTGAGAGAGACATGGTAACTACCCATGGTATTGTATGTATGAAACCTATATAGAGGCAAGAGTCTCTCCATTGAGAGGGGTGAAGGATTATTGTATTAGCAAGCATATGGCTTGTGGAGTGATCTCCTTCCTTAAGGAGTGAATCTATGGTGTTGCCCTACCTCAAGGGTTTTAATATTAATGAATATTTGAAGTTTTGTCTTCTATGGTGTTATTTCTTGGGCATATTTTCTATTTCTATACATTTTCTTGTCAGATCTATTACAGCTTCTTATCCCACTTTATTTTAGTCTCGTAATTACCTTTCCAATATCGCTTAGGCTTATAATTATGCTTAAACTGCTCTTAACAACGCTTCATCTTCCCAATGAATTCCTCTAATTACCCAGTCTCATCATACTCAATATGATCTTTAAATGCTAAAGTAAATCCAGTAATGAAATTTTTTACCTTTGTCTTCTAATCGTTAAGAAATGGCACATACCTCCAAAAATCAAGAAACTTAGTTGTGTACTCTTCATCTTTCATAGAACCCATATTCAACTCATAAAATTCCTTAGCCTTTCCATCATAATATCTCTTGTACAAGTACTTCTTCCTGAAGAGTCCTTTAAAATCATGCTAACTAAGTTCCTCTATCTTGATTCCTCTAACATCATTCACATATTCCCACCAGACTTTTATTCTTCCCTTGAGACTAAATATCCCTATCTTGTCTTTCATATTCTCTAAATAATCATACAATCCGAAGAAATTATGGATCCCAAGAAACCATTCCTTTTCAACTTTTAGTTTCTTCACAACCCAATCAAAAGTAGGAAACTTGGATTTATTGAAATATTCTCAGAAATATTGATTATCATCTCTCTTTTAAGGATGTTCGTGGTAATGGTAGTGATGTCTCTCAAACCCATAACTAGAATAGAATCTGTGAATGATATCCCGCCTATCAGGAGAATCCAAAGATCTGCCACGTTTTATTGTGTCATCCTTGTCTAACGTGTAACCTAGTCGAACTAGATACCAAATGCCCCCATTAGTATTTCCCTCCTGTCCATGACTAATCTTTATTTATCCCTACCTATGTAAATATGAAAGGCTATGAAGAATGATTGCATTAAATTTTTCTTTCTTTTCTTAAGCTCTGGAAATTCTTTCCTATGCCTCAATCAACTTGTTATTTTATTCCTTGCAAATTATTATTTTTTCCTTCAAACTTTTCAATGTATTTGTTATATCGGGAGAGTACTCATCTCCTTGCCCATCAACTGATTTGTAAGTAGAGTCACGTGAACTGTAATCCACCATTATTCTTGTCATATCTGATCTTCTACCTCTCGAAAACATGTCATATTAGATAAAATAAATAAAAATAAGATCGATCATACATTAGATAAGCTCAAGGGAGGCTATCTCATCTGCACAAATCAATCTATATTAGAGTAATATATATAATGACATTAACACGTCAATATATCAACATCTCACATTGTGCATGATAACAAAATGGTAATACTGACTATATACATGAAACATATAGCCATGACAATGCATACATAGTAGTCACACATATGATTGAAATGCATGAATAATAATCATATATAGCCTATCCAGTCTAAGTGATTGGACTTAAAACCTCTGATACCAACTTGTAATGTCCCTCCCACATTTACCCAATTTTAAAAACTCTCCAAAGTAAACATGAGTTTAGTGTCACTATTTTATGACCCAATGTCCATCTTCTTGTTGTGGAAGTGGGGCCTGCAAAATGGAAGTTAACTAACATCCCTTAGAGACTACAAATCACTCAAGGGATTTCCAACCACCCCATGTGATCAATCCCTAAGCTGCAACTCTTTTTCACTAGTTCTACTCCCCAATAACACCCATAACACTTCATGCATGTGGTTGGGAGGCTATAACCACACCCATAAGCCTGTATCCATGCGATATGAAAAAATTTTCTTTATTTTGTGGATGCAATCATGATATCTATGCCACTTTTTCATGCTAGCCTTCGAGCCACTACCCAAAACTTTCTGTAACTTTCCAGAATCATGACAATGACGATAATAATGCTAAACTCCCAAAGCTTGAGCAATATCTTGACCTAGGCATGCCTAATCCATGACATAAATTTCTTAAAAGATATGGTAAACATAAAATACATAGGTCATGACTACATATATTGTCATAAACTTTTAAATTTCATTTTAGAAACACCAAGAAAGCTCCAAACCCTCTCTAGCTAGTTGCAATAGCACTTGTTAGACCATGCATTCATCAACCATTCAATAACTTATCAAAACACATAAATATTCATACATAGAATACATCATATAAAAATCATATAAATGAAATGGATACCATGCAAAATCATCCATAAAATCGCCATTATAATCACTAAAAATTCTCATAGACCACAATAGGAAATATCTCATATTAACATATGAAAATTTCAACCAAGTCAGAACTTCCGCATACCACCTGACCATAGATTGGGCTGAAAAAAATATCTCTTTCATACAGTCACCCATACACCATATTCCAACCATGAACATGGGATAATAATTATTAAAACAAAACAATACCAACCAGGGCTTCTAGAGAGAAAACCCCCTCATCCCTCAACCACCATGATTTCACTTCTATGGTCCAAAAATAACTAACTTCAACCAAATCGGTCTATACACACACCATTGAGGGATCTAGTAGTTAGTAACTCAACCAATAAATAATCATGGTTCCATATCATTTGTTCCAACCCATGGCTCCAAGGTCTAGTAACCCAACCCCAAGGCTGCAGAGCGTTTGTCCCAACCTACAGGCTCGAGGAACTAGTATCTCAACCCAAGGTTTTCCAGGGCTCTAGAGAATTTGTTCCAACCCACAACAGTACAAAGTATGAGAACCAGTAAGAGAAACAAGTGTAAAACCCACAACACCGTGGCTATCTAGGAAATGGAAAGACAAGGTTGAAACCATTCTCAATCCAAACAAATCTCCATGCAAATGATAACACACAACCAAGGAACCACATGCATATACCACACATCTAAAAATCAACAGGGAAATAAAACATGAAACTTGTTATCTGAAAAGTATCCCGGTTTTAGATGTTGATCCAACCTTTTCCCCTTCACTCCCTTGCTTTTCTTTTCTTTCTTTCTCCAATACAAGTCAATGCTAGAGTGCTCCAAGAATGCTCCAAAAATGATATAAGTGTGCAAGAATATGAGATAATGAGAGAATGAACAAGAGCTCAACTTATAACTTTAACAAAACTAGAAATTGATTCTCTGATATCTTTTTATTATTGATGTCTCATTTTTCTTCATTTTCCTTCATTGTTCCTCTAATTTCCATTGCATGAAAATTTGTGTCTCTTCACCTTTCCTCTCTTGTATTTTCATTTATTTCTCATAATTAAATTCCAATTATTGCCTCTTTCCTTTACCAATTTCCATAGACATTATTAATCACAAGTGATTCCCACTAAAGTGTTTTCCCAACATTCAACTTGGAATACATGTCCCATGACCTTGGTCTTATTTTACTTACATGGAAAATCAACTATGGGTTGTTACAGGAGAAATATCATTGCCAAAATGATTTAAATATGTGTTTCTACTAGGACTGGAAGATCTCTTTGTAGTTAATATGCAATGATCCCTAACCAACCTTCACGTGATTATTATTGAGAATCTCTAAAGTTCTTGTAGGAATTAGGTTTAAAAGAAGCTTTGCAAGCTTTATTACAAAGACGGGAGTTTCCAAATGTATTGTAAGATTATGTTGCATTTCTCCTTGTCTTTGTCTTTATCTTTGTATTTTATGATTTTGATATAATTTTTTCCCCATCACTATCATTTATGGTTATCCTTGAACCCCATTACTACCACCACCATAGGTTTCATATCCCTTTGCAATCGAAATATTTTTTTGTGTATTCACACCTTTTGCAATAGTAGTTTTCTTTTATTAATAAGGTCCAATGGAAGTTTTTATGACAGGGCAATGTGATGGGGCATTGGGAAAATAAGCACCTAGAATAAGATTGTTTTGGTATTCAGTATGGTGAACGGGAGGTAACACTATGGGCTCGTTGAAGACATTTGTAAATTTTAGAAGTAGTGGAGCCATGGAGAAAGGTACTCATTTAGTGTGGTTATGTGGCTTGGTAGGAAAAACCAAACACAAATAAATGCATTATTTAAAATTGAATTTCATAATGGGACCTTTTCTAGTAATAGGTTGGGTTCTTGTGAGAGACGAGGATGTGAGGACATAGGTGCGACCCTTATGTTGTAAGTGATATCTTTGATATTTAGCATGATAAATAGTGTGTTGGGACTATTCATTTTGAATTCCTATTAACAATTTGAAACAATCGAGGGGAGAAACATCACATGCCACAATATATTGAAAAGGGCCATTAGCAAAGGTGATGACACAATGTTGGGAGACAGTAAGACAAGGGCTTTCTTTTTGGATCCATCGAATCTGATATGGGTTTGAGTGTGGAGTGGTGGAAAGGTGAAGCTGTTGAACAAATTTTTTGCCACAAGATGATTTTGACTCTAATTGTGAATGATAAGAGTCTTCAACTCATGTTTATTTTGATAATTACGGGTAAACAAAGGTGTAGCAGTAGTGTTGGCTTCATTATTAGTCATGAGGATCCTAGAGGGGTTAGCTTCAGTATGACTATCAAGATAAACAGTTTTTGGTGGGTTACGATATTTATTTTTCTCTACCTATGCAAAAAGATTCTTATTGGGATGCATATTTTGAAGTGCTCCACAATTTGTAGAAGCATGTGAGTTTGTATTATGAAATGCACATTTGGGGTTATTTTCACATGTGGGGTTAGAGGTAAGGACCACATTAGAAGGACCAATAGGTGACATACCATTTCTAGTTTGAGGAGGTAAGGTTTAAGGAGCCACTGTACGTTCCACAAATAAGGCCTAGATAAAGGCCATTTCCACAGAATTACTATCAAACAACTTAAATTCTCGATGAAAAAACTTTAGCAAACTAGAATTAAATTTGATAATCAATAGATTTTTTAGATCGGATATACAAAGTTTAATGTGAAACTTGCAGAAGACATCAATGTAAGCTTTCATTAATTAATTTAGTAGTTCCCAGAGTTGAAACCAGTTGGAAATGAGACTCTTGATATATCCTCAAGGATAAAATCATTCTTCTAAGGCATAGAATATTTCATCCCAAAATTTGATAAGTGTGGATCTAGTCGCTGCTAGTTTTCAAGCTCAATGACCAAGGATATTTCCTCGAGTTGAGTATCCCAATATTTTTGAACCATTCCGTCCAATTGTAAACTGGTGATTTGAAGGTTCTTGATCTCTTCCATCGTAAGGTTTGTTTTGAAATAGGTGGAGAGACTGTGGAACCAAGAATTGACAGCCTAACCTTTCATTTTTCCTACAAAGTTGAGTAATTGAAAGCATGTATATCGTTCCATTTACCTTGGAGGTTGGATTTATTGTTGCAACGTAATTGGCTCTTAAAGGGCCATGGCTAAATGATGGACTTGTGAGAACTCAGTTGAGGTTTCTTGATAAGGTGTCATGATTTTCACCAACTAAAGGGATTGAAATGTATGACAACAAATTTACCAACTTAACAGGAACTACATCGATTTCTCCATTTTTTAGAGGTTGTAGAAAATAATGATTTTCATGCTAATTCTTAAAAGTGTTGATGCAACATCAACATTTTTTTTGCAGAATATTTTTGACAATTTAAATTTTCTTATGTATTAATTATTAACATGCTCTCTTAAATGTTAGTGATTTTCATGCCGATTTCGGAAGGTATTGATGTAGAATCAACCCCTTTTTTGGGGGATTATTTTAACACTTTAAATTTTGTAATGTATTAAGCATGAATATTTTTTTATAATTTTGGTGATTTTCATGCTAATTTTTAAAAGCGCTAATACAACATCATATTTTTTTGTTTTTTGGGAGCAGTTTTTTGGCACTATACATTTTCTTATCATTAGTATACACATTTTTTTTGGTAAAAAAATTAAATAAAAAACATCTTTAATTGAAAAAAATCAAAACCAAATAAAAATTAACTGTTTAAATTATTATAAAAATAATTTGAAAACAAAAAAATTGACTCAAAATAAAAGTTGAAAAAAAATGAAATCATTTAAAACAAAAATCGAAGAAAAACAAAAACAAAGAACAAATTAAAAAAACATTATAAACTACATAAAATCAAAATTTATTTTTAAAAACTAGAATGAATATATATATATATATATATATGATGCAGAGAACATGCATAAATCAGAGTAGGGTGCATAGAAGGGTGTGTGTTTCCTTAACATGGAATCCTCATCACAAAATCTTCACTAAAACCATTTAAGATCAATGACCAATATATGTATATATAAAGAGAGATCCAAACAATAAACAAAGTACTTGCATCAAATACAACAACAAATTTCAAATTCAAACCATTTTGCCCGAATATTACAATTGTGGGCCTCTCGGCTCTTGCCCTTTACATAAACTCTCACACCATTTCTCTATATCTCACTCTCTCCTATTCCATTATTTGTGTCTCCCTATCCTCACACAAATCTTCACATTTATTCATAATTATGGATTAATTTGAATCCACGATTTCCTCCATAAATATCTCAACCAAATCCTAAAATGTCTTTATCCCTTACTTGACTCAACCAAGCTCCATTTAAGGAATTCCTAATCCCTAAAAAATCTATACAATCCAACTCCACTCATATTCTCAATTAATTAAGAGAATATTTACAATAAACCTCACATTCATATTTTCTTCTCAATTTATTTTTAAAATGTACATAATTTATAAAATAATTAAAAAAATATCACCCCCTAAATCCCATTAATAAATAATGAAATTTTTGCTCGATGCTCCAGCATCAGACTCCCCATGTAGATAATTTTCCATAGAATCTTGTCTATGAGGTATGTCACTTTTCTATAATAATGTGATAGCCACAAGTATTAATAACTTGCTCCCTCCAGGATTCCAAACTCTGTTTTTCCGCTGGTCTTTTAAAGTATCAACTTTATTTTGTAAATTTGCACAAAATTTCTAGAATAGTATTTTCAGAATAATATTGAATGTAACTCTCACTTTTCCATTCCACATCATCTTTATTTTGAAAACTACAGACTTGTATAGAATCACTGATACCCATTCTTCTGGTCTCCAAAATTTGAAAGAATCTTGAACTGGTTTTACCTCAACATCACTTATTCTATCAACTGAATTCCATCGGCTTCTCCAGCGATTTCTTTCGCCAATTCCTCAGAGTAATTCCTCTTTGTCTAATTCTTCCATCTCCAATTGCGCTGAACACTCAACTTCCTGAAATGAAGAATAATCAAGAATTTCTCCTTGATCACAACTATAGTCATTGACTGCTCCTATAGTAACAAATTTATCATCTGGTGTTGTACCTGTATTCATAAACAAACTATTAGTTTTAAAAATATAAGACCTTTCGACCTCTTTTGATGCTTCAAGCACCAATATCCCATCATAGACTTTCTGAATTTTAGCAGATATTGTTTTGAATTGCTGGCTGCTTTCATCTTTATCTTGCTAGATCAATACTTCTATTTCCATTGTCTCTAAGGACATAAATTTCTTGTTGCTCCTGATCTTTCATCTCATCTCTAAATACTTTCTGCTCAATTTATCTGATATCAAGATCATATTTATTAATGTTTCCTTATATATCTACAGCCACATTATTATTTGAAGAGTTAAAACATTCACTTAACTCTATAGATGTTCGAAACATTTCATCGTTATCATGCACGACAACTGCAATATCCTTTGTATCATGTTTTGCAAGCTTCATTTCTCCTTCAGGTTCCTTAAGCCATCATTACAAGAATTATATTTCTGTGTGAAATCTTTTCAGCATTTCATCACAGCCTTCATTCTTAGTTTCATTCTTCTTTTGGAAATCCTCCTGAGTTATCTTGTTTTCTGTATCATCACATTGCAAAATTCTTTCATCAACTTCATTAAACAAATTCATTTGTTTACCTCCTTGAAATATCACTTTGGAATTTTCATTATGCTTTTGCTTCATAACAGCTTCAACTCGATGTCTCACACCAAATAGGAATTCATCTATGAATTCTTTCTACTACAGCAAATCATTACCTTCCTCCTCTGAAAGGAATTCTCCATCATACTTCACCTTAAGAGTTTCATTAATCTCTGTGAGAGTTTCACCAGACTGTCCATTATCTTCTGCACATCTTGCAAACATACACAAACTATGATTATTAAAAATACAAGGCTTCATGGCCTCATATGCTTCTCTCATCAACATATATTCAAATTCTTTTGAAATATTCCAATAGTCCATGAGATCTTTATCATTGATCTCTTCACCCAGAATTTCACCCTGTTGTGGGCCACAAATGGAAACTTTCATTTTCAACTCAACCTCTTTGAGTTATTCACATCTCAATTGCACACTCATCATCTCCTCGAGCTTCCTCAGCTCTTCTGTCAATTATATGTTTACCTGTTGATCCCTCTTTTATTGTAGCCTCTGCCATTTCACTTTCTTCCTCATGGTCCAACCATGTCTCTGGTCTTTCGTATTTGTCTGCAACAATTTCATCAATAACTCAAGGTGAACTGTTATCTCAGCTTTCTCTCTCTCATAATCTTCATTAGTCAACTACTTCCATATGCCATTTGATTTTCCATTTTCCTTCTTCTTTCTTCTGCTGTGGAATTTCTCGGAACTTATGAAATGACTATCAATTGTCATCTTCTCCCCCTTTTTGAACTTCATCTGTTCATGTGTGAATTTCATTTAATCCCCTTTTAGGCGAGCCATCATACTTGCTATCCAACAATGCAACTCTCTTCATGCACTCGGTATCTTTTGGTTCTCTATCCTAGAATAATTTCTTGGCAACTCTCTTGCTTCTCTTTGCTGCAAATAACAACTGCAGTAATTCTTGCGTTACAATGACCAAACTCTTTGGGTGTCAAGCTCTGCTGATCATGCACCCAATTACATTCAAACCTTTGAATTTATTTAATATTTTTTTATTCTAGACTTGACATCAAATCTTCTTCTTGGATGAAAAATGCATCCTTTTGTACAATAACTCAATGGTTTAACTTGACTCAAGCTATCCAAATTTCTTCATTTGACCTTAACATCTTATTTGAATTCAAAGCTTGACCCAATAATTACAATAGTGGATATTTTAACTCTAATTCAAGTTATACAATATACCAATAAACATCCACCCTTAATACATTTTCATGATGTAAAATCTTTACTCCACCAATTCTCTTTCATACTCCATTGGTATGATAATATCATAAGTCACTAATTACATCATCTACATTATCACTTTCTTTTACTGTCATGACACTTAAGGCTTTAAATTGAAATGAAATCCACTCTTTCCAAGATTTATTTTATGATGAAAATAAATAAACCATTTAATTTTCAACATTTAAAATACCTTTTGGAAATGAATTTTCATACCTTACCCTCATCATCTTGGCGCAGACAATTTTCCTGCACTTCCATGCAACTCCTTCTTTGCAGTGATGGTTCTCATGCAACACCGTCTCTCTTCAGTGCACAAAAACAATTCTTTCATAGGAATTTCCAAAACTTTCTTTTAACATGGTGGAATCAATATATTCCTTCGGCAACAACAAACACAAACTGCACTACCTTTTGAACAAAACAATGTGAACACTTTCACATGCGCCACAAGCAATGATAAAGTATGATCTTTAACTCATGGAAATCATAGATGGTCCTTTACAGGCTTGCTCCTTCATGTAGATCACAGTTATCATGACCTCAAAAATGGTATGCCACAACAATGCTCGAATCATATTTACACATCAATTTTTGAAATGGATTTCCATTCCATTCCTTAAACTTTGGATTGATTTCATTCTTTCATAAAATTTACAAAAATATTAACTTCTTGAGTATGGCAAGGGAAATTTAATCATCAAAAATTTAAAATACCTCTAATCAATGAATATTGATCCATTCAAAGAGCACTTACCTTGGAATCTCCTTCTGGGTGAAATGATCTAACCCCTTGCTCTTGTATTGCTGGCAAAGTTTGGCTCCTTTTTTCCTGGCATTCATAGCAAGACCCTCATTATAAGTTGTAGAGGATTTATTCAACAACGTATCTATTTTCTTCTCACACATGAATTTTGGTGAAACACTCATAAAGTGCATATGGCCTTAAGCACTATTCTTCTGAACCTGAATTACACATCCATTTTATGATAAGGTTTAAACACAAACATTACCATCACTCTCTGCACAGTGAAAACAACACTTCAACCTCTTCTGCATTGACAACTCCAACATTTTAAAAGAAAAAATTCTATTTATGAAGGCATCGCCCATGCAGGTTTCTTCATCTTCGGTGGCCGGTTTATACTATCGACAAAATACCTAATCAAGAGGATTTGGTATTCTTTATGCAAATGCCAGCAATATGTTAATGAAATTATCATCAAGGTAAGGGTGGATATAAATGAATAGATGCCGACTTGGCATGTAACCGCAATAATGGTGATTGTACTAAAGTAATTTCTGAAGCATTCTCCTAAAAAGAATGGAAGCAAAATATCAAGAGAAGTTTGATATGGAGATGACCAGTTGAGAATTCTTCCTGATGGTGTTGTATCAAAAAAACACATGGGTGTAAGGAATATGTTGCCGAGCATTTTTTCATAAAAATAAAATCTCATAACTAACATGGTTCGCAAAAATATACAGACCCATGTTCATGCTGAAAGCAGGGCATACATTTCTATCAATAATTTGGGTGGTAATATTTACTATTTGCATCCAATGTTTCATGTGCCAGCCAATAATCACTCACCACTAAAAAAGTTTGCAATATGATCTGAACTATAAAAAATGCTAAAATTATGTACCATCCATATGCTTTGGTTATAGACAACCAGTAAAATTTCGAGCTGACACGCCCTGTCTTTCTTTGTTCTTCTTCCACAAGCTTCGTCGTTCCTTTTTTGACCTTTGAGACAGGAGTATGTGATTAATTGGGCATGGTTTGCACAGGAAGGTCTCTGGATTTAATTTTGTGCACGTTGATTTCCCTTCTGAGCCTTCAAAATTTCAAAAGGAGACGTCGATATAAAATAGAAATTGTTGTATGGGTAGGCTTGTGTGTTACTGCAATAAAAAATGTAATCAGTATCGGAAAGTTCGTGTTCCATAGTGCGTTTTCTATAGAAACTCTTGGCAGATGTCAACGCCAGTTGGAGATGTCTTTAGGTTCAAATCACAACCATCACATTCCGCTTCCTCAATTGGTCTCCACGTCACAGTCCAATCGGTCTCCAGTTCCGGCATTTAGAACTGGGTTCCAATATACAGTCGTGGATTGCCAATCTATGCTAGCCGATTTTAGCTTTGCGTTTACATTGAAGCCCTGCCCTTCAGCGACCACGTACAATCAGAGATTGCCCAATCTAACATCGACTTCGCCATCGGCGTTTGCTCCAGTTGCACAGATCTTCCTCAATTAGAATTGTATTTCCAAATTCTCACAATTCAATTTGACTTCAGCGATTCTCAACAGCTGATCAATCACGACTTTTCCAAAGCACTTTTCAAACACACAATAGTTGATTACATGGTAGCAAGAACTCCTTCCACATGTCGATCCATGCCAATAGATTTGGATACTTTCTGTTGTAAGAAACATTGTTACCAGCCTCCCTTCTCAACGTTCCAGGCAACCAAAACTCTGCTCTTACCAAAACATTGTGCAGCTCCTCCTCAACGCTTTCAACATGCTTCCAAAAATCAATCACATATTCAATTAAAACCTCCAGAAATATATCACACACTAAACTCTAACCTCCAAGACCTTTGATCACAACTCGTGAGGCATGGATCTTCAAATTCGATACCAAAATGATGCAGAGAATTTGCATAAACCAGAGTAGAGCGCATAGAAGGGTGTGTGTTTCCTTAGCATGGAATCCTCATCACAAAATATTCACTAAAACCATTTAAGATCAACTATCAATATATATATAAAGAGAGAGCCGAACAATAAAAAAGGTACTTTCATCAAATACAACAAGAAATTTCAGATTCAAACCATTTTTCCCAAATATTACAATTGTGGGCCTCAAAGCTCTTGCCCTTTACATAAACTCTCACACCATTTCTCTCTATCTCACTCTCTCCCATTCCATTCTCTGTGTCTCCTTATCCTCACACAAAGCTTTACATTTATACATAATTATGGATTAATTTGAATCCATGATTTCCTCCACAAATATCTCAATCAAATCCTAAAATATCTTTATCCCTTCTTTGACTCAACCAAGTTCGATTTAAGGAATTCCTAATCCTTAAAATATCTATCCAATCCAACTCCACTCATATTCTCAATTAATTAAGAGAATATTTACAATAAACCTCAGATTCAAATTTTCCTCTTAATTTATTTTTAAAATGTACATAATTTATAAAATAACTAAAAAAAACATGACCCCCTAAATCCGATTAATAAATAATGAAATTTTTGCTCGATGCTCCTGCATCAATATATTAAAAATGAAATTAAAATAAATTAAAAGATTTGTTGAAAAGACATAATTAAAAAAATGAAACACAAAATTGAAAAAAAAAAGTTTAAAAAATAATTGTGAAATAATAAATTAATTAATTAATAAAAGAAGACTAAAATATAATTTGGAAAAAAAAAACAATAATGAATAAAACATATTATAAATTAATTTAAAAATAAAAAATAAACAACAATCATTAAAAGTTTTTAAATTTTTTGAAGAAAAGAAAATAATAACTTAAAAATATTAAAAAAATAGAAAAATATATATATTAAAAAAAATTATATATTGGGCCTCCATACTAAGGCGCCAAAGGGTTACTTGCAAACTATTGGAGTGACATATAATTTGTTGGCCAAGTGCAACAAGTCCAAAGAATTTTTTTAAATACATATATGGTTAATTTATTTAATTTTTAATTTTTTAAATAATTTTTTTATATATTAATTTTTCTATAATTTTATTATATTATTGCTTAATCTTCTTTTTTTAATTATTTATAATTTTGGCTTTTTTGGTTAAATCCTTTATTTTTAGTTTTAAATTGTTTTTAGTAAGGTATTTTTTGTTATTTATTTATTTTAATTTATTTTTTAAATTTATTTTGTTTATTTTTTATTTTAATTTTTTTTTTCTCTCTTTTTCTTTTTTTCTTTTCATTAGGTACTTTCTATTGCTTTTTTGGTTTTTATATTATTATTGTTATTATTATTTTGTCATTTTTAGCTTATTTTTTAAAATATTTCTTATGTTTTAATTTTATTTTTTTTACTTATATTTTATTTTTTTATTTTTAATTTTGTTTGTTTGTTTTATATATATATATATATATATATATATATATATATATATATATATATATATATATATATATGGTAAATTAAGGATTATATTCATTAAGTATAAAAGCATAGTATCTGAAAACGACGGTGGCAATAAGTCAAGCACGATCATTGTCAGCCCTCGAGGGGGATACAGTGGAGAAATGTTGAGTGGGGGAGACAGAAAAAACAGTATATCTGCAGTAGGTTGAAGCATTCAAGGAACTAGAAAAAAATATCTTTTGATCTTGAGAGCTGAGTGAGCCTCATACAGACAGAAAACAAAAAAAAAACCAAGAGATACTGAGAAAGTTAGGGGCCTGAGGGGGGTTGCACATCTTCTTCATCATTGAGATAATCCTCCATGATTATAGCGATCCAGGGTTCCTTCCTCCAGGTCGAGGAGATTGCGATGTGCTGGAATAGCTTCCTATGGGTTACCCTTTGCTTTAACTTCTTCCTTGATTCTGGGCTTTGGCTAGTGTTACTTAACCGAGCTACACTTTAGCAAATCGTAGTGAGGGGAGGAGCTGTCGACGAATCAGAGGTGGTGAACCGCCCTCACATAAGCTTCGAATTTGTCAGACAGCACATCCATTTTCCTTTCCAGCTTTTTGCTAATGTTATTTTTCTCCTGGATCACAATAGCCAGTAAATTTTTTGTGTGACAACGCAGATCAATGGCACAGCTGTAGACATTTTCACGGATCCTAGTAAGAGCGGGCTCTAGAATCCTTTTTCCACCATTTCTAAGGGGGTGGACCTGCGTTAGGTAGAGGAATCCGCCCCCAAGCTAGACAAAAGCTCCTGCACCAGCCCCGTTGTGTTCTCTGAGAAGATGCGAGCAGCATTACGTGCAGAGGTATCCGCCCTCGTGACCAAATGACAGGAAGGATTCTCCTAGTAACTATGGAAACCATGGTGAGGCTGGGTAGGAGGTTGGTGGTGATGGGGGACCATGTTATACTTCCTTCTCAGAGAGGTGGAGGGTGGTGGCAGGAGTAGGAAGCTGTAACTACTACGTAGGGAGAGAGAAGAGCCCAATAGTGGAAAGCAATGAGGGATGAAGGCTAAGTGAGGGGAATTTAAGGTGACAGGCCAAGGGGAAGTTTGAGCGAATGAACAACTGTATTGCATGCGAGAAAGGGTGTTGGAGGCCGGCTTGGAGTAATGGCCTTATGTGGAGACGTACCAGGGTGAGCATACCAAGGGCGACCCAACAAATCAATCAATCATGAGAAGGAGTACTGTGTACCAGGTCATCATGAATGATAGGTGAAGGTGGTGCTGACAAGACCAAAGCCTTTTGAAGATCATTTTTGTTAATGTTGGTGCAAGCGGTTTTTACATTTGGAGAGTCAATTAAGTTCTAGGCCTGAGAGACAAGTCTTTCCGAGGTCTTGACCCCTTGGTTGGCAGGGTAATCCACCAACTTATTTTCCTCCCTTCTGTCTGCCATGAAAGAAACCACTCTCGCCTCAACAATACTAGATTTGATTTTATGAAGGATTTTGTTGATACGCCAGTAGTCGGAAACTTGACCGATGCTATGCCCTTGCTGAAGCTTCTTGCAATCATGGGTAGCAACGTTGGAGTCACCCTCTACAAGAAGAGGCTAGTAGTTTTTGTCCCTAGAAATTAACAATCCATGAGCCAGCGCGTGGAGCTCTGATGCATTGTTAGTGGTGTACCCCAAATTTCCATAGTAAATCCAGAGGGTGGATACCTAAGAGTTATGAAAGACACCTCCGAAATCAACCATTCCTGGGTTGTTCTTGGATGCTCCATCATAATTGAGCCTAGTGAAATTAAGATCGAGAGGTTGCCAAATGGTCAAAGGAAGGGAGGGGTTAGGTCTAGTAGGGGAAGGGGTGCAAGATGGGGAGGGGAGGTTGAGGAGGGATAGGATTCTGCGTTCATATACTGAGGGAGTGTGAGAATGGTTTAGGAGGTTGGAAGTGGAGGCAGATTCACGCAGAGTGCATTTTATTCTATGGAGAAGATGTTCTTCCTTTGAGGCCTTGATTTTAAAAATGTGGGAGTTCCTTTCCTTCCAGTGAGCCTTGCAGATGATGCTTGGGAGGAGGTTCTAAGCTAAATTGATGAGGGGCTGGTTAGAGAAGGCAGGGCACCAATTCTCTAGAGAGGAGGGAATAGAATCATGAATGCGATCAGAGGCTTTGAAGACATGAAGGAGCCAGGACCAAATGTTGGAAGAAAAAGGGAAAGTGTTGAGGATTTGGTTGGTCGTTTCCTAGTTGAAATGACACAACGTGCACTCAAAGGGTTCTATGAAACCTTTCTTCAAAAGATTATCGTATGTTAGAATTTTCCTATGCATGAATAACCATAGAAAGAGTGTGATTTTTTTCCAGTCTCTACCACTCCAGAGTCTCTACCACTTGTGGTCGTGTAGATCTGGGTTGGGAATCTGTAGGACGTTGTAAGCTTCTTTGATATTGAATATCCCTGCTGCATTTGAGCCCCATCATAGAATGTTGGGTCCTTCTTCCTTTTGAATTTTCCTGTTTTTTAGTTCCTCTGCAAGAATGTTCATGGGATGGTGGAAAGGGATAGGGATAATGTCTTTGATGACCACCCATTCCCCCCACTCGGAGACTTCTGAGAGTTTCCAATAGTTTTTAACTTTGTGTTTATTTTGAGCTTCCAGCTGCCTTCTGACTGGCATGTAAATCTTTGAGTCAAGTTTAGGACATTTCTTCCAAGCATCCACCTAGAACAGGGCATTCTCACCATTACATATCTCCCAAAAGCTGTGATTTTGAATGAGTGATCTGTTTTCCCACGCCTGATTCCAAAAAGGAGAGCCTCTAAGATTACTTGAGAGCCTAATAAGAGAGTCCCAAGGGTGCATGGGGGCGTATTTGGCTTTCCAAAGAAAGGCCCAAAGGGTGGAAGGATTAGTGAGCCAGTGCCACCAAGTCTTGGCTCCCAAATCCTTGCCTAGGATTCCTGGATCTCGAAGTCCAAGACCACCCTATTTCTTGGGCAAGAAAACTTTGTCCCATGCCACCAAGGCCCATTTACCATTGCTAGCTTTTCATTTCCAGAGGAAATCTCTTTGTATGGCTCTGATCTGGTTCGAGATGGAATGGGGAACTACAATTGCAGAGAGCTGGTATAGGGGCATGGCTTGAAGAACAGAGCATACAAGGACTAATCTACTCATGAAATTGACGGAGTGAAAGGTCGAATTGGACATATTTTTCTTGAACTTAGAAATAAGGGGTTCCCAGTTCGAGCAGGCTAGAATTTTTTCCGTCAGGGGAACTCCCAGGTATTTTGAGGGCAAGCTATTTTTTTGGAATATCGGGATTCTGATGATGTGGCTTTGAATGGCAGTGGGAGTGTTAAGAAAGAAGATTTTATACTTGGAGTCATTGACAGAGGATCCAGAAGCTAAAGTGAAGTCATCGAGCATTTTTCGAAAAGAATGGGCTTCCCATGAGGAGCATATCATCCACAAACTGCTAGTGGGAGATGGGAGGGAGGGGGGGTAGAGATTGAGGCCTAAGATAAGATTTCTAGAGGAGATCGTAGAGATGGACTTGCCTAGACCCTCAACCATGATGACAAAGAGGAATGGAGAGAGAGGGTCTCCTTGTCTGATGCCTCACATAGGGTTGATGGCGGAGGTGGGGGAACCATTGAGGAGAATGGAGAAAAAAGTTCCTGAGGCCAAAGCCATGATCCATTTGATGTAGTCAGAGATAAAACTAAAGGTGGCTAACATATTTTTGATGTAATTCCAATTAATCTTGTCGAAAGCTTTGGACATGTCGAGTTGAATCAGCATACCCTGTTTGCCGTGGTTTTTGAGGGAGTGGATAACTTCCTGAGAGAGAACGATGTTGTCCATGATTTTCCTGCCTTCAACATTCCCCATTTGATTGGCCGAGATGAGGAGAGGAAAAGTAAGTTTGATGCGGTTAGAGAGAAACTTGGAGATAATCTTGTATATTACATTACATCTTCCTTAATAATACACCATCAAACTTTGTAGAAGTTGATTGTGAAGCCGTCGGGCCAGGGGCCTTGCCTTTGGGCATAGATTGGATAGCAGCTTCCACTTCCTCCATGGTTATTTTTTTTAAAAGCATCTGATTGTGTTCTCCAGTTAAGATGGGGGGGATATTATTGGTGATCTTCTTGATGTGTTCCTCATTGTGCTGATTACTTTCTTTGAGGATGCTCGAGAAGCGTTGGTGCAGTTCTTCCTCAATTTCCTGATGCGTATAAAGCAAGAGGCTCCGCTTATTTTTGAGGTTAAGAATTTTGTTTTTCTTTATATGCTTGATCATTTATTTGTGGAAGAATGCTATTTTATTTTCCCCATATTTGAGCAAGTTTATCCTAGATTTCTGCCTCCATAGGGTTTCTTCTTGAGAGGCCCTTTCTTCCCATTGTTTCTAAAGTTCTGTTTCTTCTTGTTTGATTTCCTCTGTCATTCCATTATGAATGATTCTTTGTTGAAGTACTCCCATTTTTAGTTCGATCACTTTTTTCTCCGTTGTGATATCCCCACCAACTTGAAGGGTGCATTTTTCAGTCTTTCAGAGATTTTGATGGTTAAAACAATCGGCCAGTGATCTGAGCCAACTTGCGAAGAAATGGTGGCTTCCGTTTCGAGAGAGGAGAGAAATAATTCTTTAGAGAGGAGAAAGCGATCAAGTCTGGAGGAAATTTGACGCTCGCCTCATGTTCTATTATTCCAGGTGTAAATTCCATTTTTTTTAGGGGTATCTATGAAGCCTAAGCCATCTATCGTGCTTTGAAAAGCCAGAGAGTCTGATTCCAGTCTACGAAGCCCACCCCTTTTTTCTCCCAGATTTAGGATCATGTTGAAGTCTCCAACAAGGAGCTGCTACTGATGACTAAGAGGCTGGAGAAGGATTTTGATATGGTTGAGCCAAATACAATGTTCATGAACTGTATGAGGGCCATAGACGTTGGTGATGCATAGCTTTTCTTTTTTCCTTGTGATTTGGTGAACCATTGTGAGGGCATGCTTGGAAGCAAAAGAGTCAATCAGATGAAGCTTTGAGTCTTTCCAAAACATTGCTATGCCTCCTGCAGTGCCAGATGCAACAATAGCCAAATGACTGTATTGTTTCCTAAAGCAAGCTTATTGAATGGCCATCATGTCGGACAGTCCACTTTTTGTTTCTTGTAACAATAGAATATCATTTTTCCCTGAGGTAACTTTGGATTTGAGGATCCTTTTTTTTGTAGGACTGTTGAGTCCTCTGATGTTCCAAGATGTGCAGATCATAATAAAATATTGGGAGTAAGAGAGAGAACCTTTACCTTTCCCGCATTGATAAGGCTACTGCCGAGCTCTTGGAGATGTTGACTATTGGTTTTCCAACCCCTTCTCTTTGGCTGCCCCTTTGTGATCTGGTTGTTGGCTTTGAGGTTTGATTTGATTCCATCATCTTGGTTCTTCCGCTTGTTTTGGTGTTCCATTTTCTTTTGAAAGCTTTGTTGCAGAGTATATGCTTCCCCAATTCTTTGTATGTAATCTTCTATTATTCCTTCGAAACCTTTTGTAGTCCATTCCTTTGAGATCTTCTACAGGTCCATGCCCATCAGGATGTCCTCTATAGATTTTTCCTTTGAAGATGGTAGGTCCTGTGTCAAACCCATATCATTTTGTTCCTATGTTGCATGTTCTTCTTAAGAGAGAGTGGTTGTGTTATCCATATCTATATCCATGTCCCTTTCCTGTTCGTTGGTTTTCTCTATGCTATTTCTATGTTGTCATGTTTCCTCTGTTATGGAAGAGAGGATGTCATATTTGTTTTTTTGTGTTGGCTTTGGAGTTTCTCTTCCTGTGTTGCTCCTTTTGCCTTGCCTATTTTTGTGGCTCACTTTGATGAAACATTTCTCGTCCTTCCTGCCTGCTTGATTTTCCTTTGGGGTTGGTTGGTTCTGTGGGAATTCTCCGAAGAGATGTCCATGCTCATGGAATTTCCGAAAATGGAAAGGTATGTGTTCATAGTCCACCATTTGAGTCCATATTTCATCTCTGACGTTTAGATTGATGACATCTGTGAGGGCTCCAGAGACATAAATATAGGCACATATCCAAGCATATGAAATATAATGTCAATTATTTGTACCTTTTGACATCTTAATATATTATCCAAGTCCATTTCCAATGGCTTTGAGAACAGCAGGTGCCCAATAGTCCGTAGGGAGAGAATATAGTCTAACCCAGACTGGGACATGAGTGAAGTCTTCTTTCTCAGGAGTGAATTTCTCCTTCTATAATCTCATATAGATACCAGCAGAGTTGAAAAAATATGCCCCCCTTCAAAAATTCGGTCCTTGTCTTCTAGGAGAGCAAAAAATATGGTGAAGAATCCTTTTGAACCAAGCTGGAGTTCTATCGCACTTTTGGGGTTCCATTCGGATTGGATCCATCCTTTAAGGGCTCTTTCAGATGGCCAGATACCCATTAATTTGAAAATTATGGCATGTTCTCTCATGTATTGTTTGTAGACCTCAATGTGAGGATCCTGAATAACTATTTTGCGGGATCTTCACAACTTTTGGGTTGCATATGTTCACTTTGTGATGCTTGTCCTGGTCCTTCTTTGAAGCCACAGAGTTGCTACCGTCATAGTTCTTTGTCTAGTGTGTCGTCCGCTCATATTCACCTGCATTACCTTTAGGTCCTTTGGTAGAGCCATCCAAATTTGGGGTGGGAACTGATTTGTATTTTTCCCAAAGAGGGGAGCTAGGACAGAGCTCTAGATCGGAGCAGGGAGAGGCTGATGAGTTGATTAGGTGAATGAAAAAATAAATATCTGGAGAAAGGGATGAGCCCGCAACTTTATCTCTGAATGAAGGCGTCGTTGGGAAAACATTATGCTCCATATATGGATCCCACAGAGAGAAGCTCTAGACTACTATGGCAAGATTGCAGGAGCAGAGCCTGCAACAGCCTGAGGCAGAGGCCGCAAAGGAACCAAAGTGTTAGGGCATGAGATAGGGTTCGCCTACAGAGCACTCATATCAATCCTCTCGTTTTATCTTTAATTTTTATTTATTTATACATTTTTTTCAATTTTTTACTCTTTTTCTTGTTGTAGGAGCTCTATAGATGCTCCACTAGCAAGTTGACCTTATATGTGCCAATTTGCTAGTTCATTTTTAAGTTTTTGTTACAATTGATCAAGTGTGCCCCAATTGTGTGTCAATTTCATGGTTGATTTTTAAGTTTTCATTCCAATGGGTCATGTTCGCCCCTACTGTGTATCATTTTGATGGTTGATTTTTAAATTTTTATTGCAATTTTGATGGTTGTTTTTTAAATTTTCATTGCAATTTTGATGGTTGATTTTTAAATTTTCATTGCAATCTGTCACATTGTTTTAGGTTAAGATTTTTAAAGAGCTATAATTTTAGCATTTTTTAATTACTCTTGGTATTATGATTATTTGATTTATGTATTCATTTTTTAAGATTTTTTTAGTCTTGTTATATTCTTTTAATTCAATGGTTGAAAAAATTTGAAATTTTAAAGTTTTCTAGAGTCACGATATTTTATCTTTAATGTCATGGGTGAAAGATGTCAAAATTTTAAGGTTTTTTGGAGTCATGATATTTGTATTTAAAACCATGTTTTAAAATTGTTTCAATTTTTAGGTATTTTGGAGTCACACATTTTATCTTTAGCGCTATCGTCGAAAACTATTAGAATTTTAAGGTTTTAGAGAGTCATGAGTTTTTACTTTTAATGCCACTACTAAAAAATGTTGGAATTTTGACAAAAAAAATTGACATAACACTTTTCAATTTCGGGGTGCGTTTCACATTTAATGCATAAAAATGTTAGTTTCTAAGGTCATTATTAGGCAAAAAACAAATGTTTACATAGCATCAACACACTTGAATTTTGTTGTCTCTTTTCATGCTTCTTGGACAAAAAATTATTTTTTAGTACCATTGATAAAACAAATTTGGAATTTTGGCCCCATAAAAAATTGAATGATTATCATGATTTTTTATTTTCGAGGTGCTTTTTGAGTATTTTCTGCAAAATTGATGTTTTTTTAGTCTACGTTTTTCATTTTGAGGTTACACTTCTCGTTAATTTGGTAACTTTGTTTGAACCCAATCTATAATGTGTGACAATGATCTAAAGCAAAGAGGGCACACTAAGAAGGTAATTGAATTGGTAAGACAGAAATCCCAAAAATAAATTCTTCGAATAGGTGGATGACTTCCAAGTTATTATTCTCTCGTACTAATTGATATACATGTAGATTTAAAAAGGTGTCCGGAAAATCAAATATATAAAAATGTATATTCAAAAGAAGAGAAAAATATAGAAGTTCTAGAAAAAAATTCAATAATTTTATTATGAGAGAGAGATGAACATTTTATAAGCAACAAAAAAATTATACTTATTAATTTAATTTACAAAAATATTGCATAAAAATAAAATATGTTACTAGATAAAGCAAATACATGGATATGTTCCCTTGTTTTCTAGTTTTTATATGTTTCTAAGGATGGAGTGCACTTTTTCTTGGTTTCCTATAAAATATTGAAATCAAATTCCAAGGTTACTGGAGGATATCACAAGGAAATTCAACCCTAATTATATATTTTCTAACATTATCTCCATGAATAACATTTTCAGACCATAACACAAACATTATCTAGGGATACTTTAGTATTACACTTGGATATGGATGGAATTGAGAGGATTTTTGTAGTGAGTATGTTTTCTAAGGCCTTAAGAATGGTCAAGGAATTAAAAAAAAATCCTTAGGATGTTGTCTAATCTTCTTATGATCAAGAGCATTGAATAAGTTCTAAAACCAACACACCAGTCCTTTTCTAGGGGTATTTTACAATCCTTAAGGTGAGTTATATGTTCCAAGTTCAATTTTGTGAACTAAAAAAGGGTTTAAAAGACTAAAAATAGGGAAGGGAGGAAACAAGGGCCTTTAGCACCAATCAAATCTTCTCAAGTTCAAGCACATTGAATAAGACCTAGAAACTAGTATACAATCCGTGTCGAAGGTTTCTTTGGCATCTAACTAAAATATGGATGTTACAATGTGTTTTTCATCATGTAAGAGCCACCAACCATAAAAGTAATTTCATGCTAAAACACGATGGGGGAATCCTTGAACGACCACATACAACTTTTCTAGGGTGTCATTCAGCTTCTAGTTAATGTAGGAACCATAATGAGGTTGGTTTTAAGTCAAAAATATCTCTCAAGGTATAATTAACGTTGACAGAGGGAAATAAGAGCTTCCTCCCTGCATGAAGCTTCTTAAGGTCAAGAAATATGAAAAAAGCCTACAACCCATGAAGATTCTCATGGTATAAAACCATGAACATGTCAGGTTGAACCACAACATTAGACCCTTACATGGTATGTCAAGCTACTAAATGGATACAAGAACAATGATTAAACCACAACATATACTATACATAAGAGTTTATTTATACCACGTTAGGAATGTTTCTTAACCCCATGGTTGGGTTTCTTTAACATCCAAGTAGGATATATGTGTTGTGAGTATGTTTTTTTCAATGGAATTGGGTATTGAGTCCTAAACATGGTCAAGTGTAGACTAAAGGTGAAATAGGATAAAGAAAACCTTATTTATCTCATGTAACATGTTTAGGGTGTAACACAATCGGCTCATAAGTCACCTTAAGCAGATGTGGGTTATAAAACCAGAATTTTTTTCTCTCAACTCCAAACCAAATTATAGGATTACATTCACGTGAAGGTATTTTCAATGATATTTAAACGTGATTATGAAACTAAGGTATTGTATCAGGCTCTTGAATGTTTTCATTAATATTTCCCATCATCATTTATGTATCATTGACATGTTTTTGATGACATGACACCTTAGGTTTACATATTTCCCCAAGAAAGGGTGTCTTATAAGTCCTAAGGCCACTTGGCCTTTCCATATAATCCTTAGGTGACACTATCATCCTTTAACTTTATCTAGATACATTCATATAGTTATTTGCAATATGGAGTCATTATAACATTAACTTGAGCCCAATATGGATAATCCATATAGATTTATTTATTTCACATGGTTATATATATATATATATATATATATATATATATATATATATATATATATATATATATATATATATATATATATATATATATTCTTAGTTACCTTATTTTACGATAAATTCTTCACTAAAGCTAAATTTCTAATTCATATTTTATGATGAAACTTAACACTACAAAATTATATCAATACATATATTTCGTCTCTTGCGTAAATGCATAAATTTCCTAGTCTTTACCAAACTAGAAACATGAAAGAAGTATTCACATACATGATATTCTACACTTAAAATATTATTACTATATGAAAACTTCACGATAGAGAATTAGATCCTTACTTTAATCAATTTATTAGGAAAATAGAACAAGATATGTGGATAATATTGGATTCCCTTTGATTTAGATAAATAGGACCAAATATGTCCCTAAATATAAGGAAAAGAAGGACTTTAATCATTTGGGGAAAATACAAGATTCACGCTAATTTAGAGAATTGGGAACAAACTTATCCATAAATTAGATAGTGGCAATGAATTATTAAAGCTTCCTCATACATAAAATATTAAGTTGAGTTAAATTAAAAAATGTATATAAATGTAGATATTTATACAGGTAATTTCGATTCTAAGTGAATTTTTTTTTAAATCTAACAACATTGTAAATTTTTACCTTGGTAACATGTTTTACTAGTGTGTGATGGAAAATTCATTGGAGGTACTTGTTTTATCTTGGGATGACTTTCTTTGTTCCATGTTTTTTGGGACTAATGCTTAGGAGTTTATCTGCTTCTCTCTATTAGTGAGACCATGCTTTAGATGTTTTTTTTATGTTATTATCACTGGGAAGTCCAACACTAGAAACCCTATGGATTTATGGGTGTTATGGGAAATATTACCCTAAGGTCTTGGGTTGATAAACCTTCACATGTTAGGGGCATTTAATCACAAGAAGGACTCAATTAACCAAATCCTATGCTCTAAACTAGAAACTAAGGGTTGCAGGCCTTACCCTTTTATGCTTCGGTTGTAGTAGATCCTGTGGGGTTCAAACCCCCTGCAACACCCTGTTCTCCAGAACCTGCAAACCAGCAAATAAAAAGCACAAAAACCTAGTTGTACAACATATATAAGTTCTATATGTTATCGAAAAGCATGCATAATCTCATAAAACTAACAATAAATGAACTATTTAAGATCATTACACATGTATAAGAGATTAATGAGACATGAAAATCAGGAACAAGATGGCAGTTATTTTATTAATGAAATGTATAGTAAAAAATTGTGGAGATATCACCTCAAATATGCCACAGCCTTCGAGTATAACATCATCTGGATCCATCCAGCCCTAGCCTCACAAAATTCTTCGAAAAATAGTGCACAATGGATGTCACATAGGATGAGTGAACATCTCAAGGAAATAAGGGTTTCCTGAAAATTTGGGGAAGTGTAGGAGGAATAGGTGTTATATCAGACTTGGATATGGATATAACAAAGTATAATATCTCTAATTCTCTCTCTCCCTCCTTTAGGCCATTCCCTTGAGGTGCATTTATACCTCCTCAAATTAGTTTTTTTAGTTGGGGAACAGTTAGGCCACATGCTGGGGTAGTTAAGTTACAGGAACAACCGTAAAACCCACCTCAAAGGTAGGGAAATTATATATTTTTTAATGTTTAAAAAGGCATACACGGTTCTGTATGTATGGAATCGTGTGTATATGTAGAAAAGTCTAGGCACAGTCATGTATAGGTTTTAAGAAACTGTTTTTTAAAGAAATATGACCAAGTATGAATGGAAGGGTTGCCCAAGGCCAATGCATAAGTCTTAAAGTATGTAATGGTGATAAATTATGCTATAACAAATTCCCCCTAATATATGAAGTTAGAAGGGGTACATGATGGCCGAAATGTACTATGTGCGTAGAAAGAACCGTGCAAGGACTAGAGAGGACATCACCAAATTTCAGCCTCACAAAAAACCAGTGAAAGAGATCTAAAAGATAGCTCATGTCTAAAGTAGGCATAACCATGCTCAGTGAAAGAAAAACATGTCCACATATGAATTATAGAGCGGATCCAATATGTATACAAGTATAGATGAAATGTAAAGTACATAATGAATCATCTGATCACTGCCTGGAAGTATAAGTCAAGATCACGTCCAAGTATCAGATATAGAATACTAACCAATGATGCTACAACATATATTTGATTAAAAAAGTCACAACTGAATCTCCAAGTACCAAATCATAAGTGGTGGAACAAATGGTACAACATGAAACTTGGGAACCAACATATAGGATGCTACCGTGATGAAACTGCAACATATAAGGGTGGATGGTGTCACTAGAAGAAAACTAAAGGAGCTATGAAAGTGAACCAGAACATACTGATGCAAACCCAAGGCCTTCACCGATCACCATGGTACAATTCTTCACAATTGGAATAAATGAACTGAAGTCGACCATGTGAGATATCATTTTATTACCAGTCATTGATGTATACCGTTAACAAACGCGAGACAACCCACAAATAATGATAATGAGAATCAAGGTGCCCCAGTACAATCTATCAAGTGTGAATGAAAGAGTTGAAGTTGAACACTTGAAAGATTCTATCAATCAGGAGGCAATGATGTATCCTCACTGTCGATAGAGAAGAGTCTGCCACTGATGACTACAAACCCTAAGTTACTGAAAAAGGATTCTAGATCTTATCCCTAGAGCAATGAGTCAGATTCGATGGGAAAATATCTGCTGGAAGGAAGGCATTAAGGCATCCCACATCAATCCAATGCAAATGTAACCTACAAGCCAAGAATTGGAAGGAATCAGATGAAGTAAAGTGATATTAACCAACCCGAAGTACGTTTCCAGCATACAAAAGATGAATCTAGTGCACGAAAAAAACCATCTGAACCAACCAATAATGAAATATGACAAAGAGGTGAGATATCCACCGATATGGTCAAATTGAATCAAGGTAGTGCATGAATCCCAGGTGTGATAACGTAATCTGAAGTCGAAGACAAGGGAAACCACTCAGTCAAAGATGCATGATGTTGATCAAATGCTGAGCACAAGGTCACCTAAGAATGATGTAAATATGGCAAGGGTACCGATCAAGGTTTACTCTGAGAGAAATATGTGGTAGTTGATAAGAGACAAAACTGCCAGCAAGAAGTCAGTGAAGTCCTTCTACGCATAGAAGTGGAACACATATACTTCATTACTGGGCTCTCTCGAACGGGAGACCAAATAGATTTGCACGACAAGCCTGACGGAGGGCTCACTATAGAGGATTATGTCCAAATATATTGCGTAGATAATGCATAGAAGGTGGGAAGTCAGATTCCCATCAAAGATATGAGGGACTTATACATAAAAATTCTTTTTTTTAGCATTGGTAGAGTAGTAGGATCAACTTCTCTACATCAGGCTTCACGTAGACATATGAGCATAGTAGTGGAATGTTTGATACATCTATATGATTGGTGCACAACTTTGCTGGGAAATTTGAAAGAAAAGATGACTTCAATCCGAAAATCAAAGAATAAACACTTTGGATATGGTACAATCTTGCTGACATTATTCTTCGAGAGGGTCCCAGGGCTTCGTCCCAAGGTCATCTCAACTATCAGCAGCCCAAGAGATCCAAGAATAGCCTGATGGGTTGATCTGATGACGAGATTGGGGGGAAGTGAGGTTCCCCAGACCACTTGGGATGATGAGTTATTCCAATGGTGGGAAGAACAAGTTAGCGTAGTGGAATATTATCCCTCCACTAGGATGGAATTTCGTGTAGATTAAGATCTATTCCTTCGACCCGTAGCAACGTGTTAGAAAATTAAATGTTACAGAGCAATGAAACACATAAAATATGTGGAAAACACAAGCACACAAAACACATAAAACCAGAGAGACACAGATATACGTGGTTCACCTAACTTGGGCTACGTCCACCCTGAACAACCATTCCTTCCTTTCTATTATCCAACAAAATAAAGAGACACAACCTATATGAGATCTACTATAATATCCTCTGTTCTCTCTCACATTCTCACTCTCTATTTCTCACTCCGAGAATACACATACCATACACAACCACAATACAATACCCTCATACAAGTGAGGGGGTGCTTTCTAGGGCCAAAAACCCTAAACTAAACATAACTTCTACCATCAGATCATCTGCCTAATGAATGGCCCAGATTGACTAGAAATTACTATACTTTTACAAGGAAAATTTACATCTATTTTTAGCTTCGAGGGCGCTACCCCCAAAACCCCCCACCAGGGGGGGGCTTCATGACGTCGCAGCTGTCTCACCCTGGACCCCCCAGGTAGCATTTAATTACAGGTGGAATTTCCATCCCCATTAAGGTACAAGGGTCCAACGCTTTGATACAAAATAAACAAGATAATCAGGCTACACACCCAAAAATATCCCACTTGGAGACTAATTTTAGCAACTCTACCACTGCTTCATTTGCTGGACAATGACTCCTCTTTGGACCTGGTTGTTTCTCATCTTCATCGTCATCCTTGAAGACCAATTGAAACTGAGCATATTCTTAGTTTCTCCCTGGTTACAACTTTTGTTAGCATATCTGCAGGATTTTGGCTAGTGTGTATATTTTCCATCTTCAACTGTCCATCTTCCAATACTAACCATATGAAATGGTACCTGAGTTGTATGTCTTTAGTCCTGGAATGAAATGCTAAGTTCTTTGCAAGATGAATGGAACTTTGGCTATCACTGTATAATGTGCCCATATCATTCTTCTTACCCAATTCATCCATAAACCTTTGTAACCAAATCATTTCCTTACTAGCCTATGTAGCAGCAACATACTCTGCTTCTGTTGTTGAAAGTGCAACAACACTCTGGACTTTTGAAACCCAACTGACAGCTGTTCCACCTACAGTAAATACATATCCTGTAGTGCTCCTCATGTTATCTCTGTCACCTGCCATATCCGCATCAACATATCCCTGTAGAGAAATGTTTGAACCACCAAAGCATAATGCTTGATTTGTGGTACCTCTCAAATATCTGAGAATCCATTTTACTTCCATCCAATGTTCTTTTCCTGGATTGTTCATGTACCTACTTACAACTCCCACTGCATGTGCAATATCAGGCCTTGTGCAGACCATTGCATACATTAAGCTTCCAACTGCTGATGCATATGGAACTTTAGAAATATATTCCATTTCTTCATGGGTCTTGGGGCACATCTCCTTACTAAGTTTGAAATGTCTAGAAAAAGGTAACTAACTGGTTTTTCATTCTGCATATTAAATCTTTTCAACACCTTTTGTATGTACTAATTCTGAGATAGTGTTAATTTGTGATTTTTCTTGTCTCTAGTTATTCTCATACCAAGGATTTGTTTTGCAGCTCCCAAATCCTTCATTGCAAATTAATTTGCCAATTTTCTTTTGAGCACATTTATTTCCTGCATGTTAGACCCTACAACAAGCATGTCATCTACATACAATAACAATATAATATAGCTGCCATCATTTTTCCTTTTCAGATAAACACAATGATCAGAGTGACATCTAGTATAACCTTGTTTAGTCATAAACTTGTCAAATTTTAGATATCACTGCCTTGGAGCGTGTTTTAAGCCATACAAGCTCTTATTTAACCTGACACTAATTTTTCTTCCCCTTTGACCTCATATCCTTATGGTTTCTCCATATAGATCTCTTCCTCCAAATCTCCATGGAGAAATGTTGTCTTTACATCTAACTGTTCAAGATGTAAATATTCTGCTGCTACAAGACTTAAAATAGTTCTGATTGAAGTCATCTTAACAACAGGGGAAAATATTTCATCAAAATCAATACCTTTCTTATGTTCAAACCCCTTCACCACAAGTCTAGCTTTGTACCTCTATTTTCCTCCATCTTCTTCCTTCATCTTGTAAACACATTTATTCTGCAATGTACTTTTACTTGCAGGTAACCTGACTAAGTCCCAAGTCTAGTTATGCATTAAGGAGTCCATACCTTCTTCCATGGCTAGCTCCCACTTCTTCGTACTTTCAACTTGCATTGCTTCTTCATAACATTCAGGTTCACCAGAATCAGTCAACAATAAATAATATAATGAAGGAGAGTATTGTTCAGACAGTCTACTTATCCTGGTAGATCTTCTAACACCACTTTCAGGTGTTTGAGGTGCCTGTTACTGTTGTGGTGGTTGTTGTTTTTGTGGCTCTTGATTATTATTATTTTCAAGCACCTTTACATTTTATGTGATCTCATCAAGAACTATGTATTCTTTGTTTTGTTTTTCCTGTTTCTTTTCCTGCAACTGATTCTTATACAATACCTTTTCATTGAATATTACATCTATGCTCCTAATGATTTTGTGATTTTGATAATAATATATGCAATAACCAAAATCATTAACACCATATCCAATAATGGTACATTTATTTGATTTTGCCTCAAGCTCGGTTCTGTTTTCTTTATTAATATCGACAAAGGCCTCACAACCAAAAGGCTTTAAAAAAGAGTAGTTTATATTTTTACCTCTCCATGCTTCCTCTGGAATAACACCATCCAAGGAACTTGAAGGCCCTCTGTTTAGTATATAAACAACAGTATCTACAACATCTACCCAAAATTGTAAAGGAAATCATGCATGCAATCTCATGCACCTTGCACGCTCCATGATTTTTCTGTTCATCCTTTTGGACACACCATTTTCTTGCGGTGTTCTTGGAACTGTATTCTCTCTAGGAATTCCATACTCTGAATATTACCTCTCAAAATCTTTGCTGCAATATTCACCTCCATTGTCCTGTCCGAGACACCCAACTTCTTTCCTGCCCCAATCTCAACCAAAGCTTTCCATTTCTTGAAGGAATCAGTCACATCAGATTTATTCGAATACAATAAATCCAAGTTTTTCTAGTTGCATCATCAATAAAAGTAACATAATAATTAAGAGTCACCAAGATGACACCGCGAGCAGTCCCCACACATCCTAGACATGGCCTAGTCCACCTCTTTTTTCCCCAACTCTAAGAAATCACCTTCTCTTTATGTTTTCTATAAAATGTACTCCTTTGCGTAAAATCCAACCAACATTTCAAACCTCAAAATAAATTTCTTGAGGAAGAATTTTTCATCCTCTTCTCTACCCGTGTCCTAGCCATGATGCCATAATGTTGCACCTGCTCCTTTGGAAGTTAAAGCATTAACAGAGTTAGAAATACCATTGCATAAATACAATGTACCAACCTTTTCACATTTTTCTATTACCAGCGCTCCTTTGGTGACCTTCCAAGTTTTATCTGTGAAAGTTGTCACACAACCTTCACTGCCTAACTGCCCTGTTGAAATCAGATTTTTCTTCAGATCTGGAACATGCCTTACCTCCTTTAGTAGCCATTGGTTTCCATTCTGTTGTTTTACAATAACTTTACCCATTCCAAAATTTTTATAGGGTTTATCATCACCCAAAAGAACTTGTCCAAAATCTCCTTGAACATAGTCATGAAAATATTTCTTATCAGGTGTGGCATGGAATGAAGCCCCTGAATCTACAACCCAAGAATCAGTAACATTTTCAAAAGAAAGAATCAGAGCATCTTGTAACACATCACCTGTCACATTTGCTTCATGATTTTTTTCTTGTTGTGTGTCTCCTTCTTTTCCCTTCCAAGATCTACAATCTTTCTTTAGGTGTCCTTTCTTTCCGCATTTCCAGCACACTATCCCCAATCTAGACTTGGATCTGCCTTTCCTTGATTTACTGTGATATCCCGAGCTCTTTCCTCTTTCCATTCTTCTTCCCCTAGACTCCGCACTCAAAGCATTACCCGATGTCTCACCAGAGCTTTTCCATTGCATTTCCTCGCTAAGGATAGCACCGAAAACATCATCAAACTTTAAAGTACTAGATCCAGAGACAGAGTTACTAATGGCCATAACTAAACAATTCCAGCTTTCTAGCAATGAGCACATAAATAACAGAGCTGTAACTTCATCATGAAAGTTTACCCCTACAGAACTTAACTGACTGGTAACTGTATTAAAATCATTTAAATGGTATGCAACAGATCCACCTTTCGACATCTTCATATTAAATAATTTTTTCATAAGAAATACCTTGTTTGAGGCCGAGGGTTTTTCATATATTTTTTCCAACGCCTTAATCAAACCCTATGTTGTTGTTTCCTTCGAAATATTGAAGGATACCAACACCGCGAGGCACAAGCATACTGTTCCGAGTGCCTTTCTATTAAGAATCTCCCATTCTGCATCTATCATAGTTGTCGGCTTCTTTGTTTTTCTGCTCAATGGTAGGTACAGATCTTTATGATATAGGTAATCTTCCGTCTACATCTTCCACAGTGGGAATTTTTGGCCATTAAATTTCTTGACCCTAAATTTACCATCTTCTGCCATTACCCCCACTCAAACCATGAAACCCTTCTTTCCTGCGAGTTTATCAGCCAAATAGACCTTCGGCTCCGATACCAGTTGTTATAAAATTAAATATTACAGAGCAATGAAACACATAAAATATGCGGAAAACACAAGCACACAAAACACATAAAACAAGAAAGACACAAATATATGTGGTTGACCTAGTTTGGGCTACGTCCACCCCGAATAGCTAGTCCTTCCTTTCTATTATCCAGCAAAATGAAGAGACACAACCTACAACAGATTCGCTATAATATCCTCTATTCTCTCTCACATTCTCACTCTCTCTTTCTCACTCCGAGAATACTCATGCCATACACAGCCACAATGCAATACCCTCATACAAGCGAGGGGGTGCCTTCTAGGGAAAAAAACCCGAAACTAAAAATAGCTTCTACCATCATATCATCCGCCTAATGAATGGCCCAGATTGACTAGAAATTACTACACTTTTACAAGGCAATTTTACATTTGTTTTTAGCTTCGGGGGCGCTGCCACCGAAACCCCCCGCCATGGGGGGCTCCATGAAGTCGCAGCCGCCCCCCCTGGACCCCCCAAGCAGCGTTTAATTACTAAGGTACAAGTGTCCAATGTTGTGATACAAAATAATCAAGATAATCAGGCTCCACACCCAACACAACGTGGGGCACAATCGGTGAGATTGCATTTTTTTTATTTTTGATTATATGATTTTTTTTATTTTTTCAAAATATATGGAAAATGAAAAAATGTTTTTGATTGGACAAAATGACTTACAAAATTATGATGATCATGATGCAGACATAGGACCAGTCAGCCTAGAGGGGTACCCAAGGCATAAGCACCGCAGAGGTGAGATAGATGCAGAAGACCCTGGTAGGACACTCCATGTAGTACCGAGAAACTTGGAGAGTTTGACTCGCTAAGTACCTATGGCCGCTATTGAGGACCTACCGGAGGCTGTCCAAAGACGGGTGGTAGGACTACCATGAAACTGGGTACGGTTATTCCGCCCTGTAGCAACTTCCATTGTGTTCTATAGGAACACAAATTTTGGGCACGGACCTCAGGAGTAGATTATAGATATGATCGGATGACTGTAATATTTTTTGATGATAGACATGATCAGGCATAAGCCCTAATTTTGTAGGACATGATGGTCCATATTTTGTATATTTTTGAACACTCTGATCTATATATATACATCGATTTATATGATGTGATGTATCAAATGTACAATAATGAATGAATTTTTTGATATTTTTTAAAGTATTGGATGATTAATATGCCAATCAAGTGCTTAATTATCTAATGAGTCCGCAAACCAATTATTAGATCCAGGAATATGAATGAATGTAATAAATTGAAATGATCATTGTAGCAAACATACCCTTAAGAACAATCGATGCAAAAATGGGTCTCTGACACGATAGGTGTTGTTCAAGTGTGAAACCACCAGCTGTTAATCAATGTAAACTACTAATGAATCAATACCCAAAGATATTTCCTTTGATAGTAGGTTGACCACTACATTGTATTATTTTACATTGTTCGAAGTAGGACCATTGTAGACCCCTCTTGAAACTAACAACTAATCGGATGGATAATGGATTACCCTAGCCGCAGAAACCAAATTTTGGGTATGTCTACTAGCACCATCGATAAAACTAAAGTGACTCATTTCATCCAATATTACCTGCCAAAGCAGATCAAACCCATCAAAACCACACAAAAAATTGAAACACATATATGTACAAAAAATAACATATATACGACAAATCAAGATGCTAGGCCAAATCCTAGGCATAATACTTCTTCAAATAGAGCCCATTTCTAGGCTCTGCAAACTCGTTCCCATCAAAGTCAATAAAGGCATAGGCTCCTTTCTTCAGGACCATTTTGATGATAAAGGGGACATGCCAAATAGATTTCAACTTACCTCCCCCAAGGCATCCTTCTATTGATTGTAAACCAAGAGAAAAACCTAGGTTTGACCACCTTATCGTACTAAACCTTTACTCATTTCTTATGTGCCTCATTCTTCGTAGCTGCATCTCGACGCTGCTCATTAAGATGTTCTAGATGGAGAAGGCGTTCTTCGAGACTATAAGTGTCAGGAAGAATATAAACAACTAGCTTAAGAGAGGGTATCTCACATTCATTAGGAAATATAGATTCCAACCCATAAACCAGCTGAAACAGAGTAAAACTGGTTGTAGTTTTGACTGACATTCGGTATGCCCAAAGCATAGGATACATCATGATATGCTAGTTGGATCAGGCTTTATTAATTGTTTGTTGAAGAATTGTCTTCAAATATTTGTTGATGTCTTCAAACTGCCCACTTTCTTGAGGATAATAGGGAGATGAATGCTCCTACCGAAAACCTAATTTCAGAGCCAATTCAACCACCATGTTATTCTGAAAGTGAGTGCCATGGTCAGTGAAAATCTCTTTTGGGATAAAAAAGCAATAAATGACTTGATTAAAGAGGAACAGGGTTGTTGTCTCACCATCATTCCCAAAATTAGGCATATCCCCAACCCACTTCGTGAATTAGTCTACAACTACAATAATGTACTTGTGACATTTAGCCGAAGGCAAGTTACAAGTAGTAAAATCAATACCCCACTTTGTGAAGGGACTGACAGTGATGACATGAAAGAGTGGAGCTAGATGAGCGTGCATATTTCGATTATAAACCTGACATAGATGGCATTTTTTGACCGATTCAATACAATCTTTGAAAATCAAAGGCAAAAAATATATTGCACGTAACATTTTTTGGGTTGTAGCAAGCCCATATAAATGACTGCCACAAGCTCCACTGTGGCAATCATTCAGTACAACCATAGCTTCTTAGAGAGTTATGCAGTGTCTAAGGTTCGAATAGACAATGCGATGATATAAAGTGTCACAAATAATCAAATAAATTTTTGCTAAGTGACGTAGCTTCTGACGCTCATCTTTCAAAAAAGTTGACGGAAACCTCACAGTCTGGAGATAAAATATAGGATCCTCATACCAAGGATCTTGTGAAGAAATGAGAAAAATATGTTCATCATGGAATGAATCTTCATAAACAATCTCTTCTCCACAGGGAAACTCAGAAATCAACTCCACAAATACTAACGTTTTCTTGGACTTAGTAGCAAAAATTCAAGATCAAATTCTTGCAAAATAAAAATGCACCAATTGTATTTTCCCCCAATCACATGCCTCCTGAGAACAAATTGGAATGAATTGACTGCATCCATAACATATGTTTTGCGAAGGATAATGTAATGTCTAAGTCATTGAACAACATGAGCAACTGCTAAAGAAATTTTCTCTATCAGAGAATATCGAAGTAGTATCTAATGTGCTCGGAAAGAACATCATCTTCC
This sequence comes from Pinus albicaulis, assembly GCA_034641835.2. NCBI lineage: Eukaryota > Viridiplantae > Streptophyta > Pinopsida > Pinales > Pinaceae > Pinus > Pinus albicaulis. Next base: position 1,357,140,145 of record CM076580.1, read on the forward strand.
TGAACTAGAACCATACTAATTGTAGATTCTGCTGTAGCGAGATAGAAGAGAAAATCCCTGCTGTAATTGGGTGGGCTCAGTAAATGATTAGAGGTCAAATATTTTTTGAAAGCATCGAATGAATGTTGAGTAAATTCATCCCAGAAGAATGGAACTCCTTTCTTTAATAACCTCATAAATCCTTTTTTAATATCGACATAATTTACGGTAAGTCTCCGCATGAAATTATATTTTACTTGTAGACTTTGTAGTTGAAGAATTGAAGACGGTGGAGGCAAATGAAGTATTGCCTCAAACTTGAAGGGATCTACTGAATTCCTTCTGCAGACACGATGAATCCCAACAACCGACTAGATGTGACAGTGAAAACACACTTATTAGGGTTCAATCGAATTTTATAATGCCGACATCTTTAAAAAACTTGACGGAGGTGAGAAGGATGATCAATTCTCTTGTGAGAATGAGAAACTAAATCATCAAAATATGCCTCGATAATATGTTTGATGTCATGGAAGGCATCATACATAGCCTGTTGAAAGGTAGCCCCAACATTTTTAAGGCCAAAAGGAATCTTTTTTTAAGAAAAGGTACCCGAGGGAAAAATAAATGCATTCTTATGTTGATCTTCAAAATGAATAGTAATTTGATTATATCCTGAGAAACCATCCATGAAGGAGAAAATCTCATTCCCCACACACTCATCGATAATCTGATCTATAAATGGCATGGGGTAATTATCTTTAAGACATGCCTTATTTAGGTCCCTGAAATCGATGCAAACTCAGATCATTAATTGTTTCTTATCCACAGGAACTGGATTTGAAACGCACTAAGTTAATGGAATGGGGTAAATGAAACCCACCTTAAGAAGATTCTCCACCTCAGCTTTGATAGTTGTTGCCTTCCTAGGGTTGACCGAATGAAGCTTCTACCTGATAGGCTTAACATTTTCATATATATTGATCTCATGCTGGACAAAAGAAGGGTCTATACCAGGCATTTCTTCATAAGACCAAGCAAACACATCTCAAAATTCTTGAAAGAGATTGGTGTAAGTATGAACTTCTTCAAGTGAACACTCAGCTCCAATTAATACATTCTCTATAATGTTGGGATCTCTGGAGATGTTCACTGGGGTAGTAGCAAAAATAACAGCCAGGTTCCCTTCAGCAAAAACATGTGATGTTGTTAAAGGGTTCAGGATTGAGTGAAGAGGACTAGAAGATTAAAGGCTAGGGAAACTTGATTCAACTTCTCGCAAGTCTGGTAAAAAGTAAGACTAATGATGAAAATCATCCCACGGTCTCTCTACACCAGTGATTGATTTGAGGATAGCCTCTTCAGATGGAAGAGTGGTATTAAAGAAATCCTGAGTAGAAGATGAACTAAGAGTCCAAGTCGGAGCCACATCTATATCCAATTCCTTCAGTGAAAGAGAAACTCGAATGGAATATACAAAGTCAACAGTAGATCTATAAGAAATCTCAGCTGTAGACATAGGAAATGCCATTACACCCACTTGACCTTCTTCTAATGTGGAGGTATGAGAAGGCAAGGTCCAAGGATCCAAAAAATAATGAGTTCTGAATAAATCTCTCCAAATAGGGACCTTGGAGGATGAAATAGCATTAATATGAACTGAAGGATGTGGAAGATCAAAAGTACCCATCAATGATGTATACATTCCAACCCCCAGATTCCCAACAGGTTGCTTGGCATCCTTCACCAAGGGAATGGTTGAGTCAGAAGATGCATTTGGATCTACAGGAGAATAATCCAATTGGTAAAATATAACAATTATCCTTGGTGAGGGAAACATACAATATGAAATAATAAGGATGCAATAGCATCCATCTCATAGATCTAGTTTCTCCCCAACATAAGGTTATAGTTTAAGCTTGCATCGACTATCTCAACTTTGATATTGAAAATTTTACCCCTAACATAGATCTATGAGAATTACCATCAAGCGGGAACAATCCCATGCGGCCTGTGAGAATTACCATCAAACGCAGTCAAAAGAGTGGCTAAAGGGACAAATTTGGGGATCCAATACCCTTCCAGCATGTAAGAGACATTACACACATGGAAGCGCCCTCATCAACAACTGTTCGAAAAATATTAAATTTCTGATATGTTGACTTGATATGGAAAGCCATATGATGAGTAAGTCTCTTTTTAAAATTCAACATATAAAATGTGATCATCAGAGAATTTTTTGGATCAATAGCCATAGTGGCAATGAGCAATGCACTCCTTTCTGGAGGACACAACTGGAGTACCTCTAATGCAGACATGGCACAAGGACTTTGAGCCAGATCTACTACAATCGAGTGGTTCTAGGTAGCCTTGGCATTAGGGTCGATAGTCGTATGCTTTGTAGATCCTTTCGGCATCCGTGGTATAGGCTCAACTACATGCCTCTCTATATGGAGCAGCTCAACACTATTGGGAGCACCCTTAGCTTTCAAAGACTCAGCTTCACCATAATCATGGCATCTCATCACAATATTTGTGAGCATTCATCATGTATATTTTTAATGTATTTTCCCCTTCGTGGCTGCTCCCAAAGGGAGCCCTAGTATTTTCATTCACGCCAGCAAGTAATTGTTTCCCTTTGGGAAAAGGGTTTGTCAGCACAGCCTGGGAAGTAGAAGAACCTTGTTGAGCCAACAAGCATTGTGCATCTTGAATTTTAGGGCAGAGGTGTGTAATATGGTCTCCAATGCGAAACTTCCATGGAAACTTAACTTTCTTTTATTTTCCTTCTTACCCTCTCCAACATGATCATTGGATTTGTTCGCATTATCCTTCCCACCATTGTCCTTTTTCTTTTTATTACATCCTTTCTTCTTCCCATTGGAATTTTGATTTCCTTTAGGGTTAGAAGTTTGAACAACATTAATTTCCAAGGGTTGAGAAGGAGTTCACACTGAAGGCACAACCTGACTAGAAGAAGCAGATTGTATAGAAAACTATTGCAATTGACTTAGCAATTTCGTTGTACCGCTATCAACCAAATTGATAAGCCCATCACCATGAGGACCAGGTTTAGTTTTCACTAAACCTAATTTTGAGTGAGGAGAATCTAGAAAATTTTTATTAAAGACTCTAGACTGAGAATAAATCAGTTCAAGCTAATCAGCCCTAAAAATAGTCTACTCTTCTGAAAATACCCCTGAAAGGGATACATCCTTAGAAATCGCTGGCTATAAAGATTTCAAAAACCATTAAAGAAGGAATTAATTCGGGATTTGGGCTTTAATGAGCCTCTTCCTTCTTTTCCATTCCTGAATATGATCAGAAATGTGAGTTTCCTTATCCTACTAAAAATTGGCTAGGAGGTCAGTCCCGACGTCATAACGGACAAGTAACTGAAAATGATTTAAGAACATGGTAGCCAACTCTCCAAAAGTAGAAAAAATTCTCCCATTTAGCTCGATGTACCATTTGGTTGCATTTCTAGTTAGGGTTCATTGAATTAATATCAACCTAATCAAATCGTTGATATGGGAGTTTGACGAACACCATAAATGGAAAGTGGTGATATGATACGTCGGATCCTCACCAGTCTTCCCTTAAAACTTTGGAATGTCTGAGGGGATTTTGGTGGGGAATGGAGGCCAACCCAAACAATATCCAATAGGATCGTTAGTCAATTTTGATAGGTATGACAAGGTTAACGTTGCCAAAAATGGTAAGCGTAGAGGAGCCTGGGAATTCCATCCCCCATAGGAAGGATTCCCCACATTCTAAAAAGAATAACCTATATTTTTGAGGCACCAGGTTGCCAGATGTTGTTTGTAGAAAATGTTGGGCCATAAGAAAATACTTCCGATCCAACATTCGGAGAAGGACCCCCACCCAACATAGAGTTACTATACACAGGAGCATTCCCTCCAACCGAGGTACTGAATGAAGAAGAAACCCCTTGGTAAGGGTTCCAAGCATTTGCAAATGGAGAAAAAGCACGAGAAGTACTCAATCAAGGGAAAGGAACATTACCTTTCTGACTAGTGAAAAACTGACTCCTTACTCCCGATGTTGTAAAATCAAGGTTCCATCCTGAAAGGATATTAGAGCTTTGACCTCCAAAAAAATGATTTAAACCTTGATTCTAAGAGGTGAAGGGCATGGATCCTAAGGAAGGGTTTGAATGAGGGATCTGCCTACTTCCATAGGGGAACCCTTGAAAATGAGGGTGTGGAGACAACTGAAGCAACAAAAAATGAGAAAGAGTAAAATTCACTAGTCGGCATTCATTAAGAAAAGGGACCAGATTGAGAAGCATGTGCTTGGGTGTTTTGATATCTAAGAAAAACAACCCTAGAAGTGATTATATATATAGCATTATTTCCTCCTCCCTTGACTGAAAGAGGAGTCTGAACACTTGCAGTGCTCATAGCCAAAACTGTGTTCCCAGTTGTGGACGTTGAAAGAAAGTGATGTGGAAAAGGACTAGCCGGTCTCTGAGATCCTACAGGGTTCAAAACCCCTACAACACTCTGTGCTCTAGAACCTGAAAACCAGAAAAGAACAAGCACAAAAACCTAGTTGTACAGCATATATAAGTTCTAGATGTTAGTGAAAAGCATGCATAATATTATAAAACTAACAATAAATGAACTATTTAAGATCATTACATATGTATAAGAGATTAGTAAGACGTGCACATCAGGAACAAGATGGCACTTCTTTTATTAATGAAATGTATAGTAACCAAATGTGGAGAGATCACCTAAAATTTTCCACAACCTTCGAGCATACCGTCATCTGGATCTATCCAGCCCTAGCCTCACAAAATTCTTCCAAAAATAGTGCACAATGGATGTCACATAGGATGAATAAACATCTTAAAGAAATAAGGGTTTCCTAAAAATTTGGGGAAGTGTAGGAGGCATAGGGGATATATCAGACTTGGACAGGGCTATAACAGAGTATAATATCTCTAATTCTCTCTCTTCCTCCTTTAGGCCATTCCCTTGAGGGGTTTTATACCTCCTAAAATTAGTTTTTTTAGTTGGGGAACAGTTAGGCCAGAGGCTGGGGTAGTTAAGTTACAGGACCAACCATAAAAACCACCTCAAAAGTAGGGAAATTATATATTTTTTAATGTTTAAAAAGGAATATGCAGTTCTCTATGTATGGACTCACGTTTATATGTAGAAAAGTCTGGGCAGAGTCACGTATAGGTTTTAAGATTTTTTTTTTTAGAGAAATATGACCAAGTCTAAATGGAAGGGTTGCCCAAGGCTAATGCATAAGTAATCAACTATTTAATGGTGATAAATGGTGCTATAATAGATGCCCCCTAATGTATGAGATCAGAAGGGGTACATGATGGCCGAAATGTATTATGTTCATAGAAAGAACCATGTGAGGACTAGAGAGGACTTCACCAAATTTCAGCTTGCCAAAAAACCAGTGAAAGATATTAGAAAGATAGCTCATGTCTGAGGTAGTCATACCCATGCTCAATGAAAGAAAATAATTTCCACATATGAAGTATAGAGTGGATCCAATATGTATACAAGTATAGCTGAAATGTAAAGTACATAGTGAATCATTTGATCACTGCTCGAAAGTATAAGTCAAAATCATGTGCAAGTATCATATTTTGAAGACTGATCAATGATGTTGCAATAGATATCTGATAAAAAAAGTCAAAATTGAATCTCCAAGTACCAAATCATAAGTGGTGGAACAAATGGTACAACATGCAACTCGAGAACCAACATATAGGATGCTACTGTGATTAAACTGCAACATATAAGGGTGGACAATGTCACTAGCAGAAAATTGAAGGAGCTATCAAAGTGAACCAAAACATTCTGATGCAAATCTGAGGTCTTCACTGATCACCATGGCACAATTCTACACAATTAGAATAAATGAACTGAATTCGACCATGTGAGAAATCGTTTGATTACCGGTCATTGATGTATTTTTTTAACAAACGTGAGACAACCCACTGATAATGATAATGAGCATCAAGGTGCCCTAGTAAAATATAGAAAGTGTAAATGAAAGAGTTGAAGTTGAACGCTTGAAAGAATCTATCAATCAGGAGGCAATGATGTATCCTCACTGTCGATAGAGAAGAGTCTGCCAATGATGACTGCAAACCCTAAGGTACTGAAAAAAGGACTCTAGATCTTATCCCTAGAGCAATGATTCAGAGTCGATGGGAAAATATCTAGTGGAAGGAAGGCATTAGGGCATCCCACATCACTCCAATGTGAGCGTAACCTACAGGCCAAGATTTGGAAGGAATCAAACAAATTAAAGTGAAGTAAACAACCTAAAGTACATTTCCTTCATACAAAAGATGAATCTAGCACATGGCAGAAACCATCTGAACCAAACAATAATGAAATATGACAAAGAGATGAGGTATCCACCAATAGGGTTAAATGGACATCAAGGTACTGTACGAATCCCAAGTGTCATAATGTAAGATGAAGTCGAACAGAAAGGAAACCACTCAGTCAAACATGCATTATGTTGATCAAATGCTGAGCACAAGGTCACCTATCAAAGATGTAAATATGGCCAAGGTGCAGCTCTAGGTTTACTTTTAGAGAAATATGTTGTAGTCGATAAGAGACAAACCTGTCAGCAAGAATTTAGTGGAGTCCTTCTCAAACTGGCATGAGAAAAAGATAAAATATCTGATGTGATAGAACAAGATACTAACAAGACCAGCAAGGCCGACTAAAAAATGAGTCAAGAGACATCGTAGAAAGGCCGACTCAGGTTAAATTCCCTTGAAACAAATAATGACTCATGTTGACTACAACCGCAAATGATGAATTTGTATAAGTTTGTCATGCAAGAGGCATAAAAAAAACCCTCCATATGAATGGAAGAGATGAGAAACTGGGGGAGTACTGACTCAAAACCAAGGTTATGGCTTCTCCTATGTCAAAAATGAAAGCCATCCCAAATGGAGAAAAGAGTAAGATTTTTTGTGCTTTGTTCAAGGGTTACACAACTAACACTCTAGTTGCCATCAAATATGGAAGTAATATCTTGTTCCTACCTTTTTTTAAAATATTTAATTTTTTTGTCTTTTTCATATTTCAAAGCCTGACAAATAATAAAATAATGCTATAGTACAATGGATATAACAAGTGTCCAAAAATAGATGCACTAGTTCCTGGGTTGGGAACAATCCTATGCTCAATGCAAGGTGGCGAAAACTGGTAAGTGACACTCAAAGGAATGTTCCATCCATGGGTAAAGGTGTCAAGTCGCAGAATCTAAGTGATTGCATGGTTAATTTGTATGGAAAGAAATGGTCAAAAGAGGGCTTAAAATTGAGTCCAAATGAAGTCAGCTAAAGGCAAAGATAAACAAGTAGTCAATATGCAATGCAAAAATACAACTCAACAACATAAGGGAGCTTCCAGGCTAAATGGCTAGAATAAAAATAGCAAAGAAGAAGAAGAATGAATCTTCAACGCATAAGTCATGGTGGGACTAAAGAGGACTCCCAAGCCTACATAAATTGCAGCATGAGCGACAAATGCTAGCGAGGAACTAGCTAAGAAGCCCATGTAAAGGATGGATTTACCACCAAGTCATGATTAAAAAATCAACCAGTGAAATGGGTTAAGTACTCATGAAATGATGGGATCGACCCTATGGCAAGTGATTAGAATGGAGGCTAGTATGCAAAAATGTAACGGAAATTGAATTCCCTAACTTATATGCCATTTTGAAATCAAATACCTGCCATGACAGGTCAACGGTCATCGGTCCGAAGAAGAACTAGGAGAATATCGAATTCAGAAAAATGTACCTGAAAATATAGTTTTCCAAATGCTTACAAGCCAAATGGTTATACAACCTTAATCAAATTCAAAAAATTAGAACAAAAATAATTTGCGAAAAATTTCAAATTATGGCCATAAATACACAATTTGACTCGCATATTGATCATTGTTACATTGTAGAAGTGGAGAAAGAGCTTTGGGGAAAAAATTCCTCTTCTCAAATACCAAGAAACCGGCCACCAAATCACTCCAAATTAGTCAGGTAAGACTTGAACTCATTCTATTCATCAATTTCATTCATGTTTAGTGCAAAATTTTGGATATTTGACCATAGAAAAGATATTTTTCACTGAAACCCTCTGCGCATATGCAGGTTCATGTGGAGGAACGTGCGTATGATACGCAATTGTGTACAAGAAAAGTCACGTATGCGCAGAGAGGAAATTTAAAACTTGTATCTAATAAGCCAATTAATGATTTTTCCCATGATATCAATCATCTAGAGAGAGTGTGAGCATAGTGAAATTGACAATGAGATGATGGAGGATCAAAATTCATTAGATATTCTTCGGAATTGTGAATTGGTCAAATTTTTCAAAATGCCCAATATGAAGAGAAATGCTCATTTACTTTAGATGATTGTTGATTACTGGGAACCAGAAGAAGATTGTTTTATGATTGATCAGATGCCACTATGCATAGAAGTGGAAGACATATACTTCATTGCTGGGCTCTCTCGAAGGGGAGACCCAATAGATTTTAAAGGAAAGCCTAACAGAGGGCTCCCTATAGAGGATTACGTCTAAATCTATTGTGTAGATAATGCAAAGAAGGTGGGAAGTGATATTCCCATCAAATATATGAAGGACTGATACATAAAATTTCTTTTTTTTACCATTGGTAGAGTAGTAGGATCAGCTTCTCTACATAAGGCTTCACATACACATATGAGCATAGCACTGGAATGCTTGATACATTTATATGATTGGTGCACAACTTTGTTTGGAAATATGAAAAAAAAAATTGACTTAAATCTGGAAAGAAAAGACTAAACACTTTGGATACGGAACAATTTTGTTGACATTATTCTTCGAGAGGGTCCCAGGGCTTCGAGCCAAGGTCATATCAACTATTAGTAGCCCAAGAGATCCAAGAATAACCCGATGGGCTGATCTTATGAAGAGATTGGCAGGAAGTGATGTTCCCTGGACCACTTGGGATGATGAGTTCTTCCAATGGTGTGAAGAACAAGTCATCACAGTGGAATATTATCCCTACATTGGGATGGAATTTCCTATAGATTCAGATCTAGTCCTTCCACTCATAGCAATGTGGGGGCACAATCGATGAGATTGCATTTTTTTATTTTTGATTATATGATTTTTTTTTTCTTTTTTCAAATTATATGGAAAATGAAAAAAATGTTTTTGATTGGACAAAATGACTTAAAAAATTATGAAGATCATGATGCAGACATAGGACTAGTCAGGTCAGAGGGATACCCAAGGCATAAGCGCCACAGAGGCGAGGCAGATGTAGAAGACCTTGGTAGGACAATCCATGGAGTACAGAGAAACTTGGAGATTTTGACTTTCCAAGTACCAATGGCCACTATTGAGGACCTACTAGAGGCTATCCAGAGATGGGTGGTAGGAGTACCATGATATTGGGTGGGGTTATTCCACCGTGTAGTGATTGCCATTATGTTCTATAGGAACACAAATGTTGGGCAGGGATGTTAGGAGTAGATTATAGATATGATCGAATAACTATAATATTTTTTGATGATAGACATGACCGGGCATAAGCCCTAATTTTGTAGGACATGATGGTCCAGATTTGGTATATTTTTGAACACTCTGATCTATAGATATATACATAGATTTATATGATGTGATGTATCAAATCTACAATAATGAATGATGTTTTTGATATTTTTTAAAGTATTGAATGGTTAATATGCCAATGAAGTTCTTAATTAGCTAATGAATCTGCAAACCAATTATTAGATCGAGTAATATGAATGAATGTAATAAATTGAAATGATCGTTGTAACAAATGTACCCTCAAGAACAATCGATGCAAAAATGCGTCTCTGACATGATAGGTGTTGTTCAATTGCGAAACCACCAGCTGTGAATGCAAGTAAACTACTAACGAATCAACACCTAAAGATATTTCCTCTGAGAGTAGGTTGACCACTGCAGTGTATTCTTTTACATTGTTCGAAGCAGGACCAATGTAGACACCTCTTGAAACTGACAACTGACCGGATTGATAATGGTTCCCCAAGCCATGGAACCCAAGTTCTGGGTATGTCTACTAGCACCATCGATGAAACAAAAGTGACTCATTTCATCCAATATTACCTCCGAAAGCAGATCAAACCCATAAAAACGACACAAAAAATTGAAACACAGATATGTACTAAAAATAACATAAATAAAACAAAGCAAGATGCTAGGCCAAAGCCTAGGCATAATACTTCTTCAAATAAAGCCCATTTCTGGGCTCCACCAACTCGTTCCCGTCAAAGTCAATCAAGGCATAGGCTCCTTTCTTTAGGACCGTTTTGATGATAAAGGCTCCATACCAAATAGATTTAAACGTACCTACCCCCAAGGCATCCTTCTATTGGTCATAAACCAAGAGAAGGTTACCTTCATAGAAAACCCTAGGTTTGACCGCCTTATCGTACTGAACCTTTACTCATTTCTTATGTGCCTCATTCATCATAGCTACATCTTGACGCTATTCATCAAGATGTTCTAGATGGATAAGGAATTCTTCGAGACTATAAGTATCAAGAAGAATCTCAACAACTAACTTAAGAGAGGGTATTTTGCATTCAATAGGTAATGTAGACTCCAACCCGTAAGCCAGCTGAAACATAGTAAAACCGGTTGCAGTTTTGACTGACATTTGGTATGCCCAAAGCGTAGGATACAACATGATATGCTAGTTTGATCTAGATTTATTAACCATTAGTTGAATAATTGTCTTCAAGAATTTTTTGACGTCTTCAACCTTCCCATTGGCTTGAGGATAATAAATAGACGAATGCTCCTTCCAAAAACCTAATTTAAGTGCCAATTCAGCCACCAAGTTGTTCTAAAAGTGAGTGCCATGGTTAGTGAAAATCTCTTTGGGGATACAAAAGCGAGAAATGACTTGACTGGAGAGGAACAGGGTTGTTGTCTCACCGTCATTCCAAAAAGTAGGCATATTCTCAACCCACTTCGTGAAGTAGTCTACAACTACAATAATGTACTTGTGACCTTTAGCGGAAGGCAGGTTACAAGTAGTAAAATTAGTACCCCACTTTGTGAAGGGACTGACAGTGATGACAGGAAAGAGCATAGCTAGATGAGCGTGCATATTTCGATTATAAACCTGACATGGATGACATTTTTTGACTGATTCAATATAATATTTGAAAATCGAAGGCCAAAAATATCATGCACGCAAGATTTTTTGGGCTATAGCAAGCCCAGATAAATGACCACCACAAGGTCCACTGTGGAAATCATTCAACACAACCTCATATTATTCGAGATTTAGGCAGTGTATAAGGATCGAATCGACCCCGCGATGATATAAAGTGTCACCAATAATCAAATAAATTTTTGCTAAGTGACGTAGCTTCTGGTGCTCATCTTTCAAAAAAGTTGAGGGAAACCTCACAGTTTGGAGATAAACTATGAGATCCCCATATCAAGGGTCCTGTGAAGAAATGAGAAATAGGTGTTCATTAGGGATGGATACTAATTTTATTATATCCTGAGATAACATCCATGAAGGAGAAAATATCATTCCCCACACACTCATCGATAATCTAATCTATAAATGGCATGGGGTAATTATCTTTAGGAAATGCCTTATTTAGGTCCCTCAAACCGATGCAAAATTGGATCATTGCTTATTTCTTGTCCACGGGAAATGGATTTGAAACCCACTAAGTTAATGGAATGGGGTAAATGAAACCTGCCTTAAGCAGCTTCTCCACCTCAGCTTTGATAGTTGTTTCCTTCCTAGGGTTGACCGAATGAAGCCTCTTCCTGATAGGCTTAGTGTTTTCGTATGTCTTGATCTCATCTTGGACAATAGATGGGTCTATACCAGGAATTTCCTCATAAGACGAAGAAAACACATCCTGAAATTCTCAAAATAGATCGATGTAAGTATGAACTTGTTCAGGGGAACACTGAACTCCAATGAATACATTCTCTATAATGTTGTGATCTCTGGAGATTTTCACCGGGGTAGTAGCAGAAATAATAGCCAGGTTCCCTTCAGAAAAAAACATGTGATGTTGTTAGAGGGTTCAGGACTGAGTGAATAGGACTAGAAGACTGAAGGGTAGTGAAACTTGATTCAACTTCTTGCAAGTCTGGTAGAAAGTTAGACTGATGATGAAAATCATCCCATGGTCTCTCTACACCAGTCATTGATTCGAGGATAGCCTCTTAAGATGGAAGAGTGGTATCAAGGCAATCCTAAGTAGAAGAAGAACTAAGAGTCCAAGCCAGAGCCACATCTCCATCCAATTCCTCTGGTGAAAGAGAAACTGGAATGGAATTTGTAGAGTCAACAGTAGATCTGTAAGCAATCTCAGGTGTAGACATAGCAAATTCCATTCCACCCACTTGACCTTATTCTAATGTGTAGGTAGGAGAAGGCAAGGTCCAAGGATTTGAAAAATAATGAGTTTTGAAGAACTCTCTCTGAATAGGGGCCCTGGAGGATGAAATAGAATTAATATGAATCGAAGGAGGCGGAAGATCAAAAGTACCCATCAAGGATGTATACATTCCAACCCCCAAATTCTCAACAAGTTGCTTAGAATCCTTCACCAATGGAACGGTTGAGTCAGAAGATGTGTTCAAATCTACAAGAGAACAATCCAGGGTGTCAACTGTAACAATTCTCCCTTTGTGAGGGAAACATACAATACAAAATAATGAGGATGCAATAGCATCCATCTCATAGATCCAGTTTCTCCCCAACATAAGGTTATAGTCTAATATTGCATCGACTATCTCAACTTCGATATTGATAGTTTTACCCCCAACACAGATGGGTAAATCAGGAACAATACCATGTAGCCTATGACAATTACCATCAAACACAATCACAAGGGTGGCTAAAATGACAATTGTTGGGATCCAATACCCTTCCAACATGTAAGATACATTACACACGTGGAAGCACCCTCATCAACAATTGTTTAAAAAATATTAAATTTCCGATATGTTGACCTGATATGGAAAGCCATATGACGAGGAAGTCTCTTTTTAAAATTCAACATATCAAATGCAATCGTCAGAAAATTTTTCGGATCAATAGCCCCAATGGCAGTTAGCAATGCACTCCTTTGTGGAGGACACGACTGGGGTATCTCTAATGCAGACATGGCACAAGGAGTTTGAGCCAGATCTTCTACAATTGAGTAGTTCTGGACAGTCTTGGTATTAGGATCGATATTCATATGCTTTGTAGACCCTTTCGGCATTCGAGGTATATGAAGTAGCTCAGCACTATTGGGAGCACCCTCAGCTTTCAAAGACTCAGCTTCACCATAATCACGTGATCTCATTGCGATATCAGTGTGAGCACTCATCATGTATATGTTTGATGTATTTTCCCCTTCCTGGTTGCTCCCAGAGGGAGCCCTAGTATTTGCATTCGTGCCATCAAGTAATTGTTGCCCTTGGGGAAAAGGGTTTGTTAGCATAGTCTAGGAACTAGAAGAACCCTGTTGAGCCAACAAGCATTGTTCATCTTGAATTTTAGGGCAGAGGCACGTAAAATGGTCTCTAGTGCACAACTTGCATGGAAACTTAACTTTATTTTTATTGTCCTTCTTACCCTCTCCAACATGATCGTTGGATTTGTTCGCATTCTCATTCCCAACCTTGTCCTTTTTCTTTTTATTACATCCTTTCTTCTTCCCATTCGAATGTTGATTTCCTTGGGGTTAGAAGTTTGAAAAACATTAATTTCCAAGGGTTGAGAAGGAGTTTACACTGAAGGCACAACCTTACCAAAAGAAGCAGATTGTATAGAAAGTTGCTGCAACTGACTTAGCAGGTTAGCCATACCACTATCAATCGAACTGATAAGCCTGTCACCATGAGGACTAGCTTTAGTTTTGGATAAATATAATTTTGAGTGAGGAGCATCTGGAAATTTTTTATTCAGGACTCCAGACTGAGAATAAATTAGTTCAAGCTACCGAGCCCTAAAAATAGTCTTCTCTTCTGAAAATACCCCTGAAAGGGATATATCCTTAGAAATCTCTAGCTGTAAATATTTCAAAAACCATTAAAGAAGGAATTCATTTAGGATTTGGGCTTTGATGAGCCTCTTCCTTATTTTCCATTCCTGAATATGATCACAGATGTGAGTTGCCTTATCCTGCTGAAAATTGGCCCGGAGGTTAGTGTCGACATCATAACGGACAAGTAACTGAAAATGATTTAAGAACATGGTAGCCAACTCTCCAAAAGTAGAAAAATTTCCCCCAGTTATCTCGATGTACCATTTGGCCACATTTATAGTTAGGGTTTGTTGAAATAATCTCAACCTAATCGAATCATCGATACGGGAGTTTGAAGAAAAACATAAATGGAAAGTGGTGATATGATTTGCGGGATCCTCACCAGTCTTCCCTCCAATCTTTGGAATGTCTGAGGGGAGTTTGGTGGGGACCAGAGGCCAACTCGGACAATATCAAATAGGATCATTACTCAATTTTGATAGATCTAGAAAGTTAAACATTGCCAGAAATGGTAAGCATGGAGGAGCCTAGGAATTCCATCCCTTGTAGGAAGGATTCCCCACATTCTAAAAAGAATAACTTATATTTGTTGAGGCACCAGGTTGCTAGATGTTGTTCGTAGAAAATGCCGGGCCATAAGAAAATTTTTGCGACCCAACATTCGGAGAAGGAACCCCACCTAACATAGAGTTACTATACACAGGAGTATTCCCTCCAACCAAGGTATTGAATGAAGAAGAAACACCTTAGTAAGGGTTCCAAGAATTTTCAAATGGAGAAAAAGCATGAGAAGTTATCGATGAAGGGAAAGGAACATTACCTTTCTGACGAGCGAAAAACTGACTCCCTACTCCCAATGCTATAAAAGAAGGGTTCCATCCTGAAAAGATATTAGAGATTTGACTTCCATAAAAATGATTAAAACCTTGATTCTGAGAGGTGAAAGTCATGGCTTGTAAGGAATGGATTGAATGAGGGATATGCCCACTTCCAAAGGGGAACCCTTAAAAATAAGCTGATCCACTAGCCATAGAAGGTATGGGTGAGGAGACAGCTAAAGAAACAGAAAAGGAGAAAGAAGCAATTCCACTAGTGGGCATTCCACAAGAAAATGGACTAGATTGAAAAGCATGCGCGTGGGTGTCTCGAGAGCCAAGCACAACAACACTAGAAGTGATTATGGATATAGAAATAGCTCCTCCTCCCTCGACTGAAAGAGGAGTCTGAACACTTGTAGTGCTCATAGCTGAAACTGTGTTCCCATTTGTGGACATTGAAAGAAAGGGATATGGAAAATGACTAGCCGGTATCTGAGACTCAGGCCCTATTAGGTAAACATGACTCGGGGTAGAGTCAATGTTGACTAGGGTATATAGTAGTGGTTTTTGGGCACATGGTATTGTGAACCCATGGTTTTGGCCCATGGTATTGCATGTAATGGAGCCTATAAGAGGTTGGGAATACTTCATTGTAATGCAGGTCTGGAGGTGAGCGGTGAAGGCTCACTTGGCCATATTGACCAGGGTTTTGGCCAATGTTTAATGAAATTTAATTGGTTGGGTTTTTTCCCCGAAGTTTAGGGTTTTCCCGGTTAAATATTTGTGTTTATGTTTGTGCATTGTTGCTGGTTCTTTTCATGATTATTCTTCCTTTTGGTAAATATTTTATCTATGCGGTAAATTTTCTAACAACTGGTATCAGACCCAAAGGTATGTTTGGCTGATAAACTCGTAGGAAAGAAGGGTTCCTAGTTCGAGTGGGAGCAATGGCGGAAGATGGTAAGTTTAGGGTCGATAAATTTAACGGCCAAAACTTCCTGCTGTGGAAGATGCAGATGGAAGATTATATGTATCAGAAAGATCTGTACCTACCATTGAGCAGAAAAACAAAGAAGACGGCGGCCATGACAGACGCGGAATGGAATATTCTCGATAGAAAGGCACTCAGAATAGTACGGTTATGCCTTGCAACGTCTGTCGCCTTCAATATTTCGAAGGAAACAATAACAGAGGGTTTGATGTAGACGTTGGTGAAATTATATGAAAAACCCTCGGCCTCAAACAAGGTATTTATTATGAAATGACTATTTAATATGAAGATGTCGGAAGGTGGATCTATTGCAGACCATTTAAATGAATTTAATACAGTTACCAGTCAGTTAAGTTATGTAGGGGTAAACTTTGATGATGAAGTTAGAGCTCTGTTATTCTTGTGCTCATTACCAGAAAGATGGAATGGTTTAGTTATGGCCATTAGTAACTCTGTCTCTGGATCTAGTACTTTAAAGTTTGATGATGTTGTTGGTGCTATCCTTAGCGAGGAAATGCAACGGAAAAGCTCCGGTGAGACATCAGGTAATGCTTTGAGTGCAGAGTCTAGGGGAAGAAGAATGGAAATAGGAAAGAGCTCGGGATATCGCAGTAAATCAAGGAAAGGCAGATCCAAGTCCAGATCGGGGATAGTGTGCTGGAATTGCGGAAAGAAAGGACACCTAAAGAAAGACTGTAGATCTCGGAAGGGAAAAGAAGGAGACACACAGAAAGAAAACAATCATGAAGCAAATGTGACAGGTGATGTGTTACAAGATGCTTTGATTCTTTCTTTCGAAAATGTTACTGATTCTTGGGTTGTAGATTCATGGGCTTCATTCCATGCCACACCTGATAAGAAATATTTTCATGACTATGTTCAAGGAGATTTTGGACAAGTTCGTTTGGGTGATGATAAACCCTGTAAAATTGTTGGAATGGGTAAAGTTCTTGTAAAACAACAGAATGGAAAGCAATGGCTACTAAAGGAGGTAAGGCATGTTCCAGATCTGAAGAAAAATCTGATTTCAACAGGGCAGTTAGGCGGTGAAGGTTGTGTGACAACTTTCACAGATAAAACTTGGAAGGTCACCAAAGGAGCCCTGGTAATAGCAAAAGGCAAAAAGGTTGGTACATTATATTTATGCAATGGTATTTCTAACTCTGTTAATGCTTTAACTTCCAAAGGAGCAGATGCAGCATTATGGCATCATAGGCTCAGACACATGAGTGAGAAGGGGATGAAGATTCTTCACTCAAGAAATTTGTTGCCAAGTTTGAAGAATGTTGATTTGGATTTCTGTGAAAATTGCATCTATGGAAAACAAAAGAGAGTCAGATTTCTCAGAGTTGGGAAAGAAAAGAAGAGCGAAAAATTGGAGCTTGTGCATACAGATGTATGGGGACCTGCTCAGGTATCATCTCTCGGTGGCTCTCCTTATTATGTTACTTTTATTGATGATGCAACTAGAAAAACATGGATTTATTGTATTCAGAATAAATCTGATGTATTTGATACTTTCAAGAAATGGAAAGCTTTGGTTGATATTGAGACAGGAAAGAAGTTGAAGCGTCTCAGATCAGAAAATGGAGGTGAATATTGCAGCAAAGAGTTTGATAGGTACTGTTCAGAGCATGGAATTCGTAGAGAGAAGACAGTTCCAAGAACACCACAAGAAAATGGTGTGTCAGAAAGGATGAACAGAACAATCATGGAGCGTGCAAGGTGCATGAGATTGCATGCAGGATTTCCTTTAAAATTTTGGGCAGGTGCTGTAGATACTGCTGTTTATATAATAAACAGAGGGCCTTCAAGTTCCTTGGATGGTGGTATTCCAGAGGAAGCATGGATAGGTAAAAAGGTAAACTACTCTTTTTTAAAGCCTTTTGGTTGTGAGGCCTTTGTCCATATTAATAAAGAAAATAGAACAAAGTTTGAGGCAAAATCAAAGAAATGTACCTTTATTGGATATGGTGCTAATGATTTTGGTTATCGCTTATATGATTATGAAAATCACAAAATCATTAGGAGCAGAGACGTAATATTCAATGAAAAGGTCTTGTATAAGAATCAGCTGCAGGAAAAGAAACAGGAAAAGAAAGCAAGGAATACACGGTTCTTGATGAGATAACTGAAAAAGTAAAGGTGCCTGAAAATAATAATAATCAACAACCACAGCAGCAGCAACCACCACAATAGCAACAGGCACCTCAAACACCTGAAAGTGGTGTTAGAAGATCTACCAGGATAAGTAGACCCCCTGAACGATACTCTCCTTCATTATATTATTTATTGTTGACTGATTCTGGTGAACCTGAATGTTATGAAGAAGCAATGCAGGTTGAAAGCAGGAAGAAGTGGGAGCTAGCCATGGAAGAAGAGATGGACTCCTTCTTTCCTACGAGTTTATCAGCCAAATATACCTTCAGCTCTGATACCAGTTGTTAGAAAATTATATATTATGGAGCAATGCAACACATAAAATATGTGGAAAATACAAGCACACAAAAGCACATAAAACCAAAGAGACACAGATATACGTGGTTCACCCAGTTTGGGCTATGTCCACCCCAAACAACCAGTCCTTCCTTTCTATTATCCAGCAGAATGAAAAGACAAAACCTACATCAGATCTGTTGTAATATCCTCTATTCTTTCTCACAGTCTCCCTCTCTGTTTCTCGCTCCGAGAATACGCATACAATACACAGCCGTAATACAATGCCGTCATAAAAAATGAGGGGTTTCCTTCTAGGGAAAAAAACCCTAATCTAAACATAACTTCTACCGTCAGATCATTTTCCTAATAAATGGCTCAGATTGACTAGAAATTACTATACTTTTACAAGGAAATTTTACATCTGTTTTTAGCTTCAGGGGCGCTGCCCCCGAAAGTCCTTACCAGGGGGGGCTCCGAAAAGCGCTGTCGCCCCCCCTAGATGCCCCACGGCAGCGATTAATTACGGGCGGCGTTGCTGCCCCTTTTTAAGGTACAGGGGTCCAATGTTGTGATACAAAGTAAACAAGATAATTAGGCTCCACACCCAACAGGCCCGATGTACTGAAAAACGTCAGGACAACTATGATGAAGAGGATATGGAAGGGACTCAGTAGGCTAAGGAACTTCCTCTACTTCAACTTCTTTTTCCACAAATAAAACTCTAGAGATGAGTGGAGCACTCCTCTCTAAACTGACACTAAAACTAGAACCACCTATAGAAACAACAAGCCGTGACATAGGATCACTCTCCACT
The DNA here is from genome assembly GCA_034641835.2 of Pinus albicaulis. Lineage (NCBI taxonomy): Eukaryota > Viridiplantae > Streptophyta > Pinopsida > Pinales > Pinaceae > Pinus > Pinus albicaulis. Next base: position 1,357,159,265 of record CM076580.1, read on the forward strand.
GCCTTTCAACCACCAGGTGAATATCACCTACCAAATTACTCCTATGCCTTCTTGAAGAAGGCTCGACACTCATAGGAGAAAGCCCATGAAGCCTCCTTGATTGACGAGGCGATCGGTCAGCCACTTTAAGAGATTACTTTTAGACTCAAAAATATAAGAAGCTAAGAAATCTAGGAGTGAATAGAAAACTCTAAAATGTTCCTAAGATATAGCCATAAAAGTAGCTCTTAGGTATTTCCACTTTGGTTGATGAGGACCAGACACCAAAATAAAAGAAAGCAAGATAATAGGAACTTCCAAAAATAATCTGGGGTAATTACGCCCCAGGTCTACTAGCGAAGGTAATAGAAATAGTTACGCTGACCTCCAAACAATAGCTTTTTCCAGTGCAAGTCCCCAAGCTTCGCAAGGGCACCCTCCAGAAGTAATGATCGAAGTGATGTAACTTCTCTCTCAGCTACCATGGGTATTTCCCCCCACAGTCACCTTCGTGGTCCCTAGGAGAGGAAAATAAGGGCACCAATCCGTGTCGGAAATTGGGTGGAACAGTCTTAGATCAAGATTCAACAAATAGGAGAGGGGGTATCTCTCTTCTCTTCCTACACTATCCCTCGCACTTGACTCTCTGGCGGAGAGTTTTCCCGGTGCACTTAACAGTGTTGGATTTCACTCTTTAATAAAATTTCTATGTTTAACACTTTGAGGGGCCTTGGAGATTTAACTCTCCACTCACCTATTCCAAGGCCTTACAACCTAGCTAGTTGGTGTTGATTAATGACAATGATACAAAAAAATATAGTTTCTTTTAATTATAGCACTTGTTTTTAAATTAGTTGTTACTTAAGTCAAGGGTATATGGGAGTGAAATTGATGATTTTTGATGATGAAAAAGAAATCAATGAAAACCTTAATACATGAAGATTCAATGATTTCCTTTCGATGAAAAGAGATCTCTATATGGGTTCTAGAAAACTAATTAAGAAAAAAAATTGTTTTTCTTTTCAGTTACTCATACTTCACACAATCTAGAAAACTATGAAAAAGACTAAAATGCTTCAATTCACTTAATGCAAACTACCAATGATATTAAAATTCTTAGATGCCAATTTTGAAGAAGCAAAAAGAGTTTTCAGAAAGACAATGGTTCAATCATTTTTGACAAAAAAAAAAAAATGCTAGTTCCAAACATAAATCCTATGGATAAAAACCCCAAAATGTACTTAATGCAAAAGAGAGAAATCAAGAATAGAATTCCTTCAAAACCTAGCCAAGAACCAAAGACTAGAAACCAACAAAAAGCTTCAAAATTTATGAAGAAACCATAAAAATGAACTCAAAACAAAAGATACGGAAAACAAAAATGTTTTTTGGCTTTTCACTTATAACAAAAAGGAAGAGATTTCAAGGAGACAAGCATATAACTACCCAAGAACCGGAATCAAGAAAAATGAGTCTTAACATGGTTTCAAAGTGTTCAAGCCAACTATGCTAATTTCATAGTGGGACCCAAATGAGAAAGAATAAGTAAAAAAAACTCAAACAACTTATTCATTACAGTAGCACAATATTTCAGTGAACAAAAAATCAAAAAAACCAAAAAGGGATTCTTCAAGATTCGCTACAAAGCTAGTCCAAGAAATCAGTAAAACCAAGATAGTACAAAAGCAAAAAAACAACAAGTGAAGCAATGCATAAGGCCATGAAGATAAAACAAGTAGAGGCTCACTGTTCTGAATGGTTATAACAACCAAGAACTTCAGTAAGAGATCTTGGTGTTAGAGCCTCAATTGCAATCACACAAAATAGGCAATTTACCAAATGGCTAGGTTTTCATAAGAACAAGATAGAAGTGGATATGCAACAACAATTAACAAAGTCCAGACAGCTTAAAGACACCACAGGAATGGTTCTCCATAGAGAGAAAAGAAGACAGAGGCTAAAAACTGAAATTTTCAAAAATTTCCAGGCATATGCGGTTTTTCATTATGAAAGAAGCATGTATACGTGACTATAACCAAGGAAACTAGTGTATACATGGGTTCCCTTGGAAAATAAAGGAGGTATATGCGACTATGAAAAGACTAAGTTGTGTATGAAAATAGAATTAAGGAAAAAAGAAAAATTCAAGCCTAACCAAGGGACTAGGTCTTCTGTCTGATTGAAAAAAGACTTACTAGACTCTAAGAAGTGATAAACCTGTCAGGGAGCCTATAAGAAATATAAAACAACCCAAACTATGAATTACACGGATGTAATCCCCAGTGGAGTCGCCAGTTCTGTTATTGGCAATGTTACCTAAGGTCTTGGGTTGATAAACCTTCACAGATGAGGGGCATGTCATCACAAGAAGGACTCAATTAACCAAATTTTATGCTCTAAACTAGAAATTAATGGTTGCAGAGCTTACTCGTTTATCCTTCGGTTGTAATAGATCTCGTGGGGTTCAAACCCCCTGTAACAACTTGTGCTCTAGAACCTAGAAACTAGCAAAGGCCAAGCACAAAAACCTAGTTGTACAACATATATAAGTTCTAGATGTTAGAGAAAGCATGCATAATCTCATAAAACTAATAATAAATGAGCTATTTAGGATCATTACACATGTATAAGAGATTAATGACACGTGAACATCATGAATAATATGGCACTTATTTTATTAGTGACATGTACTATAAACAAAAGTGGAGAGATCACCTAAAATATGCCATGGCCTTCAAGCCTACCGTCCTCTAGATCTGTCCAGCCCTAGCCTCACAAAAATCTTCCAAGAATAGTGCACAATGGATGTCACATAGGATGAGTGAACATCTCAAGGAAACAAGGGTTTCTGAAAATCTGGGGAAGTATAGGAGGCACAAGGGATATATCAGAATTGGATAGGGATATAACAGAGTATAATATCTCTAATTATCTCTTTTTCTCCTTTAGGCCATTCCCTTGAGGGGTATTTATACCTCCTCAAATTAGTTTTGTCAGTTGGGGAACAGTTAGGCCACAGGATGCAGTAGTTAAGTTACAGGAACTACCATAAACCCGGCTTCAAAATTAGGGAAATTATATATTTTTTAATGTTTAAAAAGGCATACGTTGTTCTCTATGTATGGGCTCACGTGTATACACAGAAATGTGTAGGCAGAGTCACGTATATGTTTTAAGAAACTAGTTTTTAGAGAAATATGACCAAGTCTGAATGGAAGGGTTTCCCAAGGCCAATGAATAACTCATCAAGTATGTAATGGTGGTAAATGATGTTATAACAATTGGTGGTTTGGAGAGACAGTGCCTTGGATGTTTTGTTTCTAGATTATCAGTAGGATGTTTGGAATTGGAAACTTTATGGCTATGGGTTGTTTATCCTTCATCCTATAGTCTTTTTGGTTGGGGATGGTGGCGAATATGATTTCTTCCATGTTTTTAGTAATGATGTTAACATTATGTGCTTTATTCTATGTTTTATGGCCTCCTTCAGGAATTTTTTTAATATTTTTTTATGGCCATCTTTACGCCCGTTATTCTTATGTACTTATGCTTTACATAATGCAATATAATTTACAAAAAAGAAAAAAAAATTATTACCTTCTGTAAAATGTGAACATGCAGTATAGTAAATAACATGTTAAGGTTTTCAAGCTTAAAACTATATACATGAACAACCAATTTCATAGGTCAAAATAGCACACATCCTTTGAACCCACATGAGCATGTTTTCAATAACATCTAATTAATAACAAATTGTGGAGGTAGGACACAAACATCGACATAATTTTCATCACATCTAATGAATAACACTCTGTGGAGGTCAACAAAAATGATCCTATCTAAATAATTTAGAAGTTTCCTACAACTAATGAAGGGTGAGCTCTTTTCCACCAAATCATAGGTTTATATGTTATTATCTCTTTCTAAAACTACTCACTCTCTAGCCATTGTGATAAAAAAGAGGAAACTCAAATTTTCACAACGATATTTCATTGGTATGAATGTCACTTTCCTTCATAGCTATCAAAATGGTAGAATTCACTTTACCAAAAAACACTAGGGCCTCCATGAATTCCACATATGCCTACTTAGCTAGTTTTCCCCAAAGAAAAGGATTTCGTTCACTACCTATGTATTCCCTCAATGCCTTCTCCTCACATTGCTCTTGTACTCACCCAACACCAAAATTGACAACCCTATTTTCCTAGGTTCAGTATAGGATTTTCTACCTAATTTGTGTTGGATATGTATTATATTCTTTGTCTCACTATTTCCACACATTGTATGTTGTGTAGGGCATACTAAGAGAGCCACAAGGAGGATTTTCTTATATTGTAAAGATGAATGTATTGAAAATTTTTTTTGGTTTTCCTAGTTTGGATTTCAAGAGAAAAATATTTGTCTTATTATAGTGTTTTCCATTGCATATTTTATCTTTTCTTCATTTTGTTTGAGTTCGAGTTCAAATGAGGTGACATTAAAATTCCAAAAAAACAATAAAAAATTAGATTAAAAAAATCAACATTAGATTTGAGACTCTAAAATTTAAAAATTTAATATTATAAATAACATAATTTTAAAATATAATTTTAAACCTATATACATAAAATAGTCATAAAAATAACAACTAATAATAATTTATACTAAATAAAAATTGTGTATTCATATTTAATGAATTAGCAAATCAATTTCTCATTTTAAAAGTTTTATGGAGTCCCTTACAAAACAAATAGTGTGGGAATTATGGAACGGTCCACGAATAATTAACCAAATTTGAATTCCATTATACATTAAATATTATTGAATAATCATCCCTAGAGTTCGATAGATGTGCCCACTCATTTGTCTCCACTTGATATCAATGACTGCCAAATGCTAGCTTAAGCTATCGTTGACATATCTTAAGAGGGTTATTTGCTTTCCACAAGTCCTCGAGATTAATTTTGTAAAGACTATCTTTTCAAGGGAATAGTGTCATGAAACTTATATATGTCGATCAAATTTCCCCAAGTCCTGAATATTAATTGTGAAAAGTTGATATTTTCAAGTGATTTCCTCGAGTGAATCTATAGAGAAATTGAGTGGATCTTAAATTTATCTTATAATAGCACGATATTTTATGTGCATGTGGATTTAATTTCTTTAACCGTCGACATGAGATGCAAGATGAATCATCTAAATAGTTAATACATAAATAATTTACTTACCCGACCCAACCATTTTAGAAATGCACCGGCTAACCTCTTGCTCAACATTCTTTTTTACCAAGTCAATCTATTAAAGACAAAGATTTTGACACTAGTGTCGAAATTGATTCAATGAAGAATGAGTACAGTTGTATTTATGTGACCTCGAGGAACTGCTCACTCAAGAAAATGGTACAATGTCGTGAAGGACTGCTATGATTTTTTCATTTTTTTATCAGAGAAAAGAAATGTGTATCTTTATTCATGTTTAAAAGAAAATACATTTTACATATATATACATATAATGCGTGCATTCATAAGGATCTCCGCAAATCCTATTGTGGCAAAATGTTTCACTATATATGATCAAAATCTTTCAAAAAGTGTAGTCTATGCTATGAAAATGTGCAAATAACTAGAAGCTGAAAAATAAGAATAAAAATACAAGAGGGGAGATGAAATAATGGAGAAACTTGTCAAAAACCTCATAAGGATACTCTCTTTCTGAATCTCAGCTTTCATATGTGCAAACGTTTGAGGCCAACCATACCATCCTCATTGTGAGTCTTATTTATCTAATGTTCTAGTGGTGTCTGATACCAGTTTGGTACAATACCTATTTGGATCTGTGCATCAATCACTAACTATGCCATGTTGTCCCGTCCATTTTTACCTTTGGTTTATCATGATGGGTCTCTTTTCTTTCTTCTTTTTCAACACTGGAAGGGGGAATCTCAAAAAAATCCCTTCCTTTTGGCCTATTTACCTATCCTTTTCCCTTTTTCATAGACATCTTAGCCAATGGATATGTGTCTTGTAGGTCACTCTAAAAACATACACCACACTGGAATTCCATGTTCTCATAATATAAAACTTGGTACCATTGAAAGTATCCATGTTTCATGATTATGTGATCTCGTAACCCCTCAGATCTATCTCCGAGGATATTCTAACATACGGGAAGAGACCATCTTTTTTCTCTCCATATCCATTTTCTAAAAAATTTCGAGTTCGTTTCAAATGTCTTCTATAAATTTGTTATACCAAAATGAGAGAGGGATGTTAGCATGTCTCAACCATATTGGCATAGCTGTAACCACCATAGACGTGACATGAAAAACAATAAACCATGGAGTGATACATAAACCAAATCTACTCCAAAACTATGGTCATTCATTTTGAACATTATCCATATCCTTTTGTGTTTCAAATTGGACTATGAAAAATCCTTTAGAACATATCAATATATCACATTTTGGTTTCTAAGAGACGAACATCCACTGAAATAAGTCATCTGGTTTACGACAATAGCTGTTGAATTCGCAAATGATGGATTTTGACTAAAGGGAAGAAAGCAGGGAAGAAAGTTCTCAGTTATTTATCTATATGGATGAAGCTTGCTCCATTTTATCCATGAGGTAGGGTCCTAGAATATTTTGTCCCATGTTTGTAGGAGTTCCAAATTTTCCTTTGACTGCATATTTAAAGTAAACTAGAGTGTCATTTGATGTCATAGCACTATGAGCACCCCCATGTAACTATGAGAGTTTTTTTGTGTGATGTTATAGTATTTTATCTGAAAATACACCTGAATGACTTTTCTAGAAAATTGCAGACATTGAAGTAACATGGTTATTCTCCCTTTTAGCCCTTTAGAATATTCTATAGAAGAGGCGATTTGTTTTTCCTATTAAAACAAATGTTATGGATTTCTCATTGAAATTTTTAATAAAAATATAGAAATATTTAGTCTTTTAGCTCACTATGTGAAGAAAGTGTGTAACCCCATAGGAGAGTGGACCAGATTCCAAAATCCTAGTGATAGAATTGAAAAAAAATGCTTAGGGCTTGTGATGTGTGTTAATATAATGTAATCCCAAAGAAATATTTTGGCACATTGACCACAGAAAAGTAACAAAATACACACTGAATTGATCCATTATGTGCACCGTTTAAGGCACCATATCCACTTACATCTTCCCCATAATAGTTTCCCATATATATAAAAATATAGAAAGAATATAAATAGGGGAAGGATAATATCCTCTTTTTACTCGGCCATAATACCCATCCCATCGAGTCCAACAAAGAGTGAGCACCATCAACACTGACTACAGAACTTGGGGCAGCCTTTTTGATACAGGGGTTGAGCTTTCGATAAGCCCCATAGTTGATGAAAGCCACGGGGCCAAACTCCCCTTGTTCGATGGTGCTTTTAACATAGAACACCATGGACCCAGTCGAAACTTTGCATGTGGGAAAAATGTACTTACTTTACCCAACATGCGATCACTACAAAACGCAGAAGTCTCATGCCCAAAGTTTCCTTGGGGACCAACTGGGGGTCAACACGAGGCGATTTTGCCAAAACCTCCGAAGAGGATAGTCGAAACCCAGAAAAAATAATTCCATTTTTTAACCCTCCATGATGGTAGCTCACCTCTTACTCATTTAATAGCCAAAAATTAAAACCAAACAAATGCTATGTTGTTTGTAAATATTTTAGAGCACAAATATGCATCGAGCTGAAGAATAACTGAACAAACTTGTGAGAATTGTAAAATAAAATTTAGAATTGAGAATGAATTTGATTACTCAATATTAGTTTGAGAATCAATACATAAAATAATTATGTTAAGCTTTGGTTTACATGAAATAACTACGGATAATTAAATCTAATGCAATCTAAGTGTACTTTATGTTTTGTTAATGTGCACATGCACCACATTCGAGCACTAGAATTAACTAACTCAAGCCAAGTGCACACAACATCTAAGCACTCGAGTTAACTAGCTAAATCCAAGTGCACATGACATACAATAAATAGAGTTTAACTAAAACTAATTAAGGCTAACTATGTGTTACATCAGCACCCCCCCTTAAGCATAACTTAGGTGAGTGTGATGCAAAATGAATGAGTCCCAATAACACAGACATTTTTAGGTACCTATATACAATGTATGAAAAATGGAAAAAGGGAAAACTAAGTGGGAAGAAGCCCCCCCACCCCCCGTCAAAATATAAATAAAAAATTAGAGAAAATAAAATTGTTAGGCAGTCATTTCGTTCACCCCAAGACGATCTCGTAGAAATCGAAATTTTTTCTCAATTAAAGTCTTGTTGAATATATTAGTAGTCTGCTCAGAACTGGGACAATATTGAAGATCGATGATCCAATCATGAATTAGTTCCCTAATGAAATGCATGTGGATGTTAATGTATTTGGTCCACTGCCAAAATTCAGCATACTTTTATTATCACAGTAGATGAAAATTGGACGATGGACACTCATACCAAGCTCACATAGGAAATGTTATAGCCAAATGGTATGAAGATTGGCATTGACTGCTCCTCTATACTCAACCTCTGCTGGTGATAAATAAATGGTAGCATGCTTCTTTCTTAACCAACATATTGGTCTGGACCCTCAACTAAGTACATAACCGAAGGTGGACTTGCGATCAATGTTGTCACTAGCCCAATCTAAATCTGTGAACCCAATAAGATACAAAGAAACGTTTTGTACATAATGAATCCCATATCTGATTGTCTCCTCAACATAGTGAAGGATGCACTTTGTAGCTTTCCATTGTAACTCATGTGGCTCTTGCATGTATCTGGAAACTACTCCTACAACATTTGAGAGCTCAGGATGAGAGTGAGTGAGATAAGGAAGAATCCCTACAAGATGATGGTATAATGTGAAATTAACCAATGATGTGTCTTTTCCATTCTCAAGCTTTATTTTTGATAAGAAAGGTGTGGTTGTTGGCTTGCATTCACTCATGTGAAATCGTGTCAAGAGGGCTATAACATACTTTGGTTGAGAAATGGTGATCCCATAACCATTATGGTTGATCTCTAGTCCAAGGAAGAAGTTTAGCAAGCTCATGTTTTTCATAGAAAACCACTTATGTAATGAAGTTTTAATCTCAACAAATGGAAGAAGTTGAACTACGTAGAGTATTGTCATCAACATGGAGTCATTTTTCTTCAAAAAATAAACACTAGAATCTGATATTGAACATAAAATTTTTTGAGAAGAAATAGGAATCCATCTTTGCATACCATGCTCTAGGTGTCTGCTTGAGGCCATAAAGAGACTTATTTAGTTTGCATACAAGAGATGAATTTTCCATGTATCCCTTTGGTTGCTCCATGTAGAATTCTTCCTCCAGATCGCCATGAAGAAAGGCATTATTCACATTAGTATGATGCACTTCCCATCCTCTTTCTGCTACAGTGGAGAGATCTAGCTGAATGGAATCCATTTTTTCCATTGGAGAAAAAGTATCATTATAGTTATTAGTGAACATCATATACCTAATAAAAACCATTTTATACCAACCATGCCTCATATCAACTAACTTGGACATCTACTTCTTTCTTGGTCTGGTAAACCCACTTCCACCTCACAAGTTTACGATTGGAAGGTAGCGAAACCAAATCCCAAGACTGGTTCTCAATGAGAGAGTTGTATTCCTCATCCATTGTTGCTTCCCATTCAGGATGCCCAACTACTTCTATATAAGTATGTGGATCAAATGCATGGATCATATAAGCATGCATGGGCATGCATGGCTCCATAGCTAATATTTATTGTGGATCTTCCTCAAACTAAGGTATTGATGCAGGATCGTCTAGGAGATCATTCATTGTGCACCATTTTTGGGTTGAAGGTGGATGAGAATATTAAAAACTACATGAGGAAGTATGATATCGATGCTCAAAAATTGGTGGTCCAATAGGTGTCATAGGAAAAGGCTTATCTAGATTAGGATTTTGATCTAAAGTATCATTTGCATACTCATCAATGAGTGGTGAGGGAAACTTGGTAATAGGTTCATCTAGTGGTTCATGAAAAATATCTTCATCAAACTTTATATCAAGAAATATGTACCCTTTGTCTTAATCAGAATATCCAACAAACATGCATGGTTTACTTTTATCCTCCAAAGCCTTTCTCTTCTCTGTAGGAATGTGGGCCCATTCTCGAGATTAGAAAATTTGGAAATGACTGAATTCAGGTTGCATGCTAGTCGAAGCCTCAAAAGGTTTCTTTAGAGTAACATACTTATGAGGAGATCTCTTTTGGACATGTATGAGGGACAATTGATAGCTTAAGCCCACAATTTTGACGAAAGAGATCTTGCATGCAACATACAATTGGTCATCTCTTTTAAAGATCTATTATTCCTTTCGGCTGCCCCATTTTTCTATGAAGTGTAAGGAACTGTGTGTTGTAACTGTATTCCCACATCATTACAAATATTATTGATATCTTTGTTGACATATTTCTTCCCATTATCTGTGCCGAGTATCTTGATACATTTTCCACACTGATTTTTTGCATGCGCTTTGAAAATCTTTACACGTTGAAAAACTTCATACTTGAGTTTCAAGAAGTAAGCCCAAGTCAATCTCGTGTAATCATATATAAATGAAAACACATATATTTATTTTATAATTTAAATTAATAGAAATGGACCCCTGATATCACTATGTACAAGCTCCAGGTGGAGAGGCTCTCCATGCAAGCTCCTTCTGGAATTTGTCTTCTGTATGCTTTCCAAGAGCACATCCATTACAAACACCATTTGAAAATTCATTGGTCGGTAATCCTTTAACCATCCCTTGCTTGCTAAGTGTATGCATATATCTGAAATTAAAATGCCCATATCTCTTGTGAGAAATCCTACTTCTTCGTTTAAATGCGTAAATAGAAAAATATAATATGATTGAGGAACAAAATCAAAAAATGTATACGGATGAGATTGACCATTTACCTTTCCAGATGTAATATTCAAGTAGGTTTGCACGTAAAAAATGATCACAAAATCCAGGGTAAATTCCACTTTCCTTTTAGTTCCTATGTTTTCCATTTGTTACATTCAAAGAAGATCCACATAAAGCCTTGGAATATTCAATACATTCTTAAAGCTTCCATCTTCGAATTGCAGTCTTCATTGTCCATATCCTTCAACTGCAGAATTCTCCCCCATGAGAATATGAGGTCACGAGTATGCATGTAGAGAAGAAAATGATTCCTTTTAAGAATCCATATGATGTGAAGCTCTTGAGTCGATGATCCATTCTTGCAATTTATAATAAAGAGCAATCAAAGCATTACCATTACCCCTTGTTTTTTATAGAATTTCCTATGTCTTATTCTTGGCACTTTTTGGAATGTGATGACCAAGATTATTTTGTTGAAGATTCTTTGACATCATACCAATAATATTTTGGATGAAAGAGGATTGAGGATGATAACCTCTACTACAATAGGGTCACTTTGAGTTTCCTTTCTTTCGCTTCTTACCCTTGGAGCTTGAAGAATCATCCAGAGTTTTTGGATTTCCTCCCTTTCTTGGATCAGGATCTCTTGCCTTTCCTTTGCCTTTGGATTTTTTATTTGGGTTCGAGTTGGAATTTCCTTTCTCATGCATGGAAAGTGCATGTGAATTGGGATGCTTTAATGAACCCATTGTGATGATATTATTCTCCTCATGAATACCAGACTCAAAAAATGAATCAAGTTTGGGGATTCTCCTTTTATCTCTAGTTGCAAGTCTAACTATATGAAATGTGTAAATGACAAAAACACACTTAGGGACTAATTTAGACAAACCATAAAGGATGAATTGACCTTGCCTTTTGGATTTATCGATCCTGCAATCATGTAATTGTAGGGGCAATGAATTGAAATTCGTAAAGAAATCTTGAATTTTCTCAAAGTTGTTTGGGTCTAAGGAATTTATCTCATTTTCAAGAATATGAGCATGCATCTCATCCCAATTTCCAAATAAATTCTCCAATGTTTTCTTGACCTCATTAAGAGTGTTTCATGTGTCCACATGGAAACAAAATGTTGGAGATATGGACAATAATAGAACATAAAACTCATCATCCATCACATTGAAGTATTTAGATTTTTTAATGGGGGAATTGGGTTCAACTTCCCTATTCATAAGTATCTGATACAAGCCTTTTCCTTTGAGGTGAAGAAAAATCTTTGGCTTCAATTGTAAGTATTTATACGGAGTTGGAATAGATGGAGGTGGGAAATCCATTCTTTCACCTTCTATTTGTAGTAAGAGTTGTGAAAATTATCCAATATTTTGATTTGCGAATCAAATCATCGAACAATTTCCAATTATTTGATCTTCAAATCTGCAAAATATTTCCCATGCAACTTCTCCAAACCACTGTAGCTTTGTTACCATGTAAATTTATTAGAACAATGTTGACACCTAATCCTAAGGGATTGGGTGGGATTGTATATCATTGTAAATTAATAAATAATGAAGGCCAAGAGACATTGGGAAGAAAATTTGAATAGTCTCACCTATATGTATAAGTACACACACAATATCCATCTAATTTATCTTCAGTTTTGTGGAGTCACCTCCTGAAATGGTATCAGATCTAGTCCCTTTTTTGGCATTCTTGCCCTTGGTGTAGCTCCATCCTGTCTATGTTTTGCATTTTTGTAGAGTGTCACTGTGCATTCGAATTTTTTTCTGCTGCATTCTGGTCCCTCCTAGCATTCAAAATTTCTACGGCATTGTGGTCTCTCTGGGCAGAAGCGCTCCTTCTGCAATTCTGAAAATTATGCATTCCTCTTTCATAGCATACATCATTTTTCTTATTTTGCACACAAGTTTGAAAATTTTTCTCCATCACAGTATCTCATTGCCTCGTCTCGACAGCTCACTCCCCTCACGATGCCTCTCAACTCCTCATAATCGCTCATTCTCTCACCTCACCATTCCCCGTCACACCCCCTCTCCCCCTCCCATTCCCTCCTGTCGCTCATTGCTCTCCATCCCTCACACCTCCTCCCCGATATCTGCACCCCCTCGTGGCTCTTCCCATCCCCTCCCTCACACCCCATCCCCACTCTCCACACCCCCTCATGATTCTCCCCACCTCCTCCCTCACTCCTCATCCCCACTATCCCCACCCCCTTGCAACTCTCCCTACCCCTCCCTCACACCCTATCTCGGCTCTCCCCACCCCTCCCTCACACCTCTTCCCTGTAGACGCTCCCCCATCCCTCCCCTTGCCCCTCCCCTCCCACCCCCTCGGCCTGTCCTCCCTCCCCTCCCCTCGGTCTATCCTCCCTCCCCTCCCTTGGCATGTCCTCCCTCGGCTTGTGCTCCCTCACCGATGTCATCCTCCTCCCTGCATTCTTTTTTTTACAGTAAATACCTCCCCCAAAAAATGCCTCCCCAGAAAATACCTCCCAAAAAAAACGCCTCCCTAGTAAATACCTCCCCACAGAAATTCCTCCCCCAATAAATACCTTCCCCAGTAAGTACCACCCCCAAATAAACCCTCCCTCAGACAATACCTATGTTTTTTTTCCCAATTTCTTTTTTTACAGAAAAAAAAGAATAAAAAATTGAAGTGAAAAATTTAAACTAGAATTGAGTTTTTTTTTTTTTTTTTTCGTGGCAACAAAGTGAGATATTTTTTCTCAAAAGAATACATTATCTCATATCTATTGTGGGATTTGTTCTCTTCGATAAAGAGAAATATCCTTAATGGTCTCGAAAAATCAAGCACACTCTCATTTTTAATGAGTTGTGGAGAGGAATTTGTGAAGGAGAAGGAGACCATCCACCAGCAAAGCCCACTTTAGACAAGGAGATCACCATTTGGGAAAAAAAGAACTTCAAGTCCTATGCCTTGATTGCAGCTTTCGTAAATTAAGAGATGAGTCGCCATATTAAACCATTTTCAAATGCCTGTGAAGTCTTGAGAAAAATAAAATAAATCTATGACTCACATTCATAACTTGAAATTGTTCAATTAATGATTAAGTTTTTTAGCCTTGAAATGAAAAATGATGAGCCTCTTGCTTTAGCTTCAAAAGTAAGATCTATCATGCATGACGTTAAGGATATTGATGTAGAAATTTTCATACCTCTAATAAAATATGTTAAGGCACTGTATCCCACTTACTCACATTACCTTGAGTGATTGCAAGCAAGTGGAAACCTGATAAAAGTCACCTTTGATGCCCTTGACAAAATTTTGCAGAAAGATAAAAGGATTTTGGAAAGATGACAACCCCTCTATATTCTAAAGAGGTTGTATGTTTTGAGCATAGAGAAAAGAGTGATGCTCAATATTCTTCTAGAGGAAGAGGTGGCCAAAGAGGAAGAGGAAGAAGAAATTTCAGAGGAAGGGGGGGGGCGGACAAACTCAAACTGAAAAATATGATCTTCATTGGATACACTACAATAAATATTGGCATGGTGCATCTACATGTAAGTTTCCTTGGGATAAAATTAAGCAGCAAAGAGATCAAGAAAAAGGTAAAAATTATGATAGAGACAAAGGTAACGCACCTGAATCCACTCATTATGTTGTAGCACATTGTAACAATGGAGTAACTAAAGATTTGTTTGATGTTTCATTTTCTTCTTGGAGAAATGATTGGTTTCTAGATTCAGGAGAAACATGTCACATGACATTTAATTTTTTTTTTTTGAAGAATAAATTGCAAAGTTTATGGAGTGGTATACTTCGCATATAAATCCAAACTCAAGCCATCAGGGCTTGGAACAGTCAGGCTTAAGTTGCCTAGTCTTCCATATCATCTTCTACATGAGGTTGTATACCTCCCTAAGTTGAGGAGAAGCTTGTTGTCCTTGGTCCACATCCACTAGAAAGGACACTCCATTCACATGTTTAATGGCAATGTTGAGGTCAGAAAAGCATCATATTGCTCACTTTTCATGGAGGAAATAGAAGAAGGAAGACTCCTCAAGCTGCAAGGTTTCTCTGCTCACGCACAAAAATTTGCATTCAGTTCACATCATGATGAAGGTTCATTGCCATAAATTATTTTATGGCATGCTAGATTTGGACACTTAAAATATGACAACCTTTGATTGTTGAAGAAAAATGGTGTTACTATATTACCTACAATTCCCAGGAAACTTAAGGAATGTGATGCTTGTATTCTAGGAAAGCATAGTAGACAACAATTTCATGATTCACATTCCATTTCACATAGAAAAATTGAGCTTATTCATTCAGATTAATGTCGCCCCATGCATTTTGCTTCTGAAAATGGAATTAAATATATGATGACATTTATTGATGGTTACACCACAATGTGTAAGTTTTACTTATTGAAAAAAAAATCCGATGCTTTTCAAATATTCAAGAATTTTCATGCATGGATTGAAAATGATGCAAAAACACATATTGGCTCTTTGCGCACTAATAATGGAAAATAATACACTTCAAATGAATTTTAAAACTATCTTCATCAACATGGGATCCAACATCAAACAATTGTGCCCTATAATCCCCAACAGAACGGTGTAGCTGAAAGAATAAACATGACACTTTTAAATATGGTTCCCTCCATGATGTTTTTTAAGAATGTAAAATTGACGTTTTGGGTTGATCGAGTTCTATGTGTTGTATACATCAAGAACAAGTGTCCTTCAAATTCAATCAGAAACAAAACTCCTTATGAAATGTGCCATGGCCATATTCCTTGGGTAAATCATTTCAGGGTCTTTGGTTCCACCTATTATGCTTTGATACCTAAGGTAAAAAGGAATAAAATTGGTGCTAGAAGTCAAAAATGTATCTTCTTGGGGTATTCTAATACCTCCAAATGATATCGTCTCTATGAGGAAGTCAATAAGAAGTTTGTAGTAGCAAGAGATGTCATATTCCTTGAATCTTCCAAGACTGACAATGTTTTTGAGCGGCAACTTGATCACCTGGATAGATTCACATATGTAAAGTCTTTTAAAGAATTTTATAATCACATTCCACATCTTGAAGGGGGGATTCCTATACTGAATCAATCTGTGGAATAATCTTCTGAAGAACTCTCGCCCCCATATGAAGAACCAACCACAGATGACACCTTGAACGATGTGATCGACATAATTAAGAGATTGAATCTTGATTCAATTCCAACTCAGTCAAATAAGCAACTTGGGCATCTTATAAAGGTCCCCCAAAATGGATGACAAAGAAACTAGAAAATGTTTGTCTCAATAAGGTTGGAAAGACAGGAACAGTAAGTTCCACCAAACAAAATGGTGGTGACATAGATAATCCGGATTCAACTATTGATACAGATATCTCTTATAACTGTGAATTGAATATTTCTATAGATAATGAACAAACATCCCTGAAAAAATCCACTTCTCATGTTGAATGAAATGAAGCGATGTAAAAGGAGTATGATTCCTTGATAAAGAATGGCACTTGGAAGCTAGTTGATCCTCCTTTGGATCTTTTGAAACTTGAATCCAAACATTTTGATCTTGATGATGAAAATTTGTTTTTCAAGAAAGTTGGAAAAACAATTGTATATCTTGTGGTGTATGTAGATGATTTTTTGATGATGGGGAAAAATGAGAGTTATATTGCCTCCATAAAGAAATAATTGAAGAAGGATTTTGAAATGACTGATTTGGGCTATTCGCACTACTATCTGGGTATTGAAGTAACTCAACATCCTAAATTTATATTCCTTTCTCAAAAGAAGTACATTGGAGATATTTTGAACAAGTTTGGCATGGATGAATGCAATCCCTTAACCACTCCAATGGAACAAAACTTGAAGCTCACATCCATTGAGAGGAAGGAATTTGAGGATGCAACGAAGTATAGACAGCTTGTAGGAAGTCTCATCTACTTGAATACCACCAGACCAAACATCTCAGTTGGTGTTGAAATCCTCTCTAGGTTTATGAAAAAACCTTTTGAAGGACATTGGTCTGCTACAAAAAGAGTTCTAAAATACTTGAAGGGGACTCAAGACTTTGGACTCAAATATACACAGGTAGGTAACTTCAGCTTGATCAGATACTCTAATTCAAACATTGATGGGGAAAATTAAGCCAGGGTATCTTCTTTAGGTTATACCATGAGTCTTGGATCAGGAGATGTCTCATGGAGATCACACAAACATTTAGTTGCAACAGACTCCACAACCGAGGTATAATATGTGGTAGCAATTGAAGCAACAAAGGAAATTGTGTGGCTTAGGAAAATCCTAGAATATTTGCAAATGAAACAAATGCATTCAACACCACTCATGTTCGAAAACACTTCTGCAATAAATTTGGCCAAGAACCCAAAGTTCCATGATCAAACAAATCACATCAATACAAAATACCATCTAATTCAACATCATGTTGAGGCCAGGACAATCCATCTATGTTATTTTTCCAAAAATGAGCAAACTATAAACATCTTCAGCAAAGCGCTTGGAAGAGAAAAGTTTGAAAAGTTCAGAATGATGCTTGGACTCACCAACATCCCTTTATATTAAAGGGGGGGATGTTGACACTTCATCCTAAGGGATTGGTTGAGATTGTATATTATTGTAAATTAATACATAAGGAATGTTAAGTGAATCCCAATAGTATCACCTCCATGTATAAGTACACACAAAATATCCATCTAATATATATTTAGTTTTGCAGAGTTACCTCCTGGTCTCACAAACACAAATACAGTTCTAGTTGAAGAATAATTGCACAAACTTGCGAGAATTGAAAAAGAAAAATTGGAATTGCGAACGAATTTGATTACTCAATATTAGTTTGAGAATGAATACTTAAATCAACTAAGTTAAATATTTGTACATGCAATAACTATGTATAATTAAAGCTAAATGAAGCTAAGTGTGATTTATGTTCTACTAATGTGCATATGCACCACATGCATGCACTAGAGTTAACTAACTAAAGTCAAGTGAACACCACATGTAAGCACTCGAGTTAACTAGCTAAAGCCAAGTGCACATCACATATAATAACTATAGTTTAACTGAAGCTAATTAAAGCTAACTATGTGCATGTACACCAAAATTATTAAATGAAATTCCAATAAATTATGCAAATTTGATTATGATCATGTTTGAATTAAAATTGGACTTTAAATTTAAATTCAACTTAGGGGAATAATTTATAAACTTTTATTCCAATAATTTCAACTTTCATGGCGAAAATTCTCCCAACCCAACAACTATAATAATATGTTTACATCAATTAATTGAAAAAATTAAACATCCAATTTTATTAAAAAGTTTTATGTAGTAATTAATACTTTATGCTTAGTAGCTAAATTAAAGTAAAAGTATTAAATTCCAGTTAATGTTAAGATTTATAATCAATCAATTTAGATTTTAATGATTGGTAAATTAATAAATTTTATTAATTAAAATTTTATATTGCTTTTATAGTGAAAAAATCTAAATTTTTTTGATAGAAACAAAATAATTTTTTCCCCATAAAAATATTAAACTCAATTACTAAAATCTAAATAGAAAACTATAACAAAAACATTTTTAACGTTTAAAAAATACTCATTTTCATGCTTAAAAGAAAATAAATAGTGATTATATATCAACGAAGAAATAATGAAATCAGGGTTTTCACATCAAAATCGGAAATTATGTTAATTGAAATTGAATAGAAAGCCTAGAGAAATGTAGTACAAAGAGCTTCATTGTTTAAATAAATATATTTTAATCTTTAAAAGAAAAATCTTAAATAAATATCAAGTAATGAATAATGAACACGGGAGAAGGAAATTTGTTCTTGGATGGTATATTTGGTAATAAACCATGAGTGTCCATGAAACAAATGAGTTTAACTAAATTCAAGGCTAGCAATAAGTCAGAAATTCTCTGTATTGTCCTGAGAAAATAGCAATGGATCTGAACCAAATGGAAGACCTAAAGGTGACTAAACTAGGATTTGTTTTAAGAGGTAGACGGTTAAATAATGACACAGGTGGCAAAGCAACCTGCTACATGTTGAGGACATGACCTGTTGATATGAATTCCAACCTCGTGCTAGGTTCTCTGCTCTGAATTACAAAATTAACATAATGACATGGGGGGCAAAGCAACATGCTACATGTTGAGCACATGACCTGTTGATATGAATTTCAACATCATGCTATGTAGTAACACCCCTGTAAACTGTTGGCATTTACATTTTTACATAAATGTTTTTAATTAATTACCATGTTTAATATTTCACCCAAAATAGTTGTAATCAAGAATTCAAGAAAAAGGGTTACACGGATTCCAAGAGACAGCATACGACTTTTGAAAAACACAAGTCATTAGGGGAATTTTGAGGTCTAAAATGGGCCTCCTAAGAAAAATGTACAACCAAAATACACTTTATAAGAACCAATAAGATTCTAGATGATGATGTCAACCATGGGGGGTGATTCACCATTTTTGGAGTAAAAAGTACAAATAATAAAAATAATAAAATAATAAAACTACTTTTTCAACTCTTATTTTCAACTTATCTCCCTAAGGTTTTACTCACATTTCGAGTGGGAGAATTCGTTGGATGAAAAGTTTAATTCCTAATCTAATGAGTACCCATGTTGCACACTTCTGATGAACCCTGCTACATGAAAAATGAGAAATACATGAAAAAACATGATTGCAATCATGTTTTTCATGTATTTCTCATTTTTCATGTATAAGGGATCATCAAAAGTATGCAACATGGGTACTCCTTGGATGAGGAATCAAATTATGCATCCAACGAGTGTTTCCAATCAAAATTCGAGTAAACCCATAGGGAGATAAGTTGAAAATACGAGTTGAAAAAATAGTTTTTCCTTTTTTCCCTCTAAAATTTGATGATGTAATCTAATATTATTTTATTGTTTCCACTATTATTTTATAATTTCCTTAGGAGGCCAATTTTAGACCTCAAAATTCCCCTAATGTACACTCGTTAAAAAGGAGAGAGTATGCAGTGGAAAGGGGTGACCCAATGTTACAAACTCAATAACCTCTCAACATTCCAGAACTGGTTCAGCTATGGAGTTTACGTTTGGAAGGTTAAGTTACACCTTGGAAATAGTGTAGCTTCGGATATACAGTTGACAGGTTTACGGTTTCAATTGACGATTCAGATGAAACTTGGTGGCTATGGCAATAAATACCTCCTCCTCCCTACCGGCCCTTTGCCTCATTTGGAATATATCAACCTATGAGGGCAACATCTCCAACCAAGGCTGTGGAGTTAAAACTAGATTTTAATTGTATCTTCCATCAAGCTTTCTCATTCATAAAATACATCGACTAAGTGGGCCAAATGAAAGGTTTTGCCTTTTTTCTTTGGAGAAAGTATAGCATCATGGAAAACAGTGAAAGGAAAATGAGAAAGAGAACCAAATCGGTAAGCTTATCCTATTGAAATGGAGGATTTGGCTTAAAAATATAAGTATCTTTCTTTATTGAAAATAATTTCGAAGTTTATTTATCCAAGATAAGTTAAGGAGTTTTTTTTTAGGAAAAGAACTCTTGAAATTTTGTGCATATGGAGAACTTATGCTAGTTCTCTTAGTAAAGAAAATACATTAGCATATGTATATAAAGATTGTTATTATGTTAAAAACTTTTGAAAAGAAAATATAACTATCTATAGCAGTAAAAGCTAAGCAACTTAGCTTATATATATATATTTTATATGCATCTTATTTAAGAAAAGATAGAATGCTTATTTTATTTTAAAATGGATTTTGTACCGGTGTGTTAAATGATAAGAAATCCAAGATTATTTTCTTGAAAATGAATATAGATTAAAGAGGGCAACTCTTGAAATATTTTCATGTGTGGTGAAGAGGAAAAGAGAAAAGTTTCTCAGATTACTATTCTTGGAAGATTTTTTATGAATATGTATACATAGATTACCATGGTGTTGGTAAAGATCATTTATTTAATAAATCCATGGATAGATTACCATGGTGTTGGTAAATATTAGTTATTTAATAAATACATGGATAAAAGAACTATTCCGTTATATTTATTTAGAAGAAAAAACTGTGTAATTATTTTTATGCTATCATAATTATGATGTTAGTTTCTTTTGGAATAGGATATAGGATCATGTATATGCATGTAATATTTGTATTATATTTCATTGCAAAGAATATACATTTTTATGTGGGAAACGATAGCATGTTTAGTTAGCCTACATTGGGAAATATTCTTTGGAAAAGAAGATGGATTACATGCATAAAACCCATATTAATGTGTTGATTTCCTTGGAATATATGTATGGGTAATGTTTTTATAATGTTTGGAAATGAATACATGTAATTGTATGTTTTATTACCTAAGTTTTATGGAAAAGGAAACATGTTCTACATGCCTTACTATGCTAAAATCCCCTCGAAAAGGAATAGTGTGTTTTCACGCTTGATTGTGTTAAAGAATTCCATTGGGAAGATTATTTTGGAAAATATCTGCAATTGTATGCATAGGAACATAATTTGTTGTGTTAGCTTTATTTACATGAACCAGAAGTAATAGCTTAAGCGTTAGTTATTGGTTAACTGATGTATCAATTTCTTTAAAGAAATTCTTGGAAGATGTAGCTATTGTCTTGCAATAGTGTGTGCTTATGCGAGGGAAACGTTAGTTAATGTGATGAATTATAAGTAGCACATATGCATTATCTCCTGTTAAAGGAAACATGTCAAGATATTTTAGTTTCATGTCATGAATATACATAAGTAGAGAAAGAAGCTTCTCTAGTGTAGATTTATGAAATACTTGATTAATACTTTATGAATCTTGAAATCAATGTATATTGAAGGAAACGTTAGTAGGGAATGATGGTGACTTGTACAAAGGAAAATATTATTCTTTAACATGGTGGCAAGTAAATGAATTATGGTTAATGCAGATGAGTGCGAGCTCCAAGATGATCCAATGTATGATGGTCCATTTTAGGTACATCCATGCCACCAAGACATGAAGATGTGAAGATTAGTGGGTAAATTCTATCATATTTATTGTAATGGCTTTAAATTATGGTTAAGGGATGGTCTCCCTTATAAGCGATTGAGTGAGTGTTGAACACCCTCACAAGCGTTTAATAATAAAATTAAACGTTTTCTGGTTTTCACCCTATAGGGTTTCTAGGGTATATTAGTGTTCAATGATGTGATTGATTATTGTCTCAAATGTATGATGTTGATTCCTTTCTTGTTGTGATGTTCATAATATCAAGTATGTGATGACCACATGAGTAATGAAATAAATGGAAGGTTACCTCATACAGTTTTATGTTAATGTACTACAATACAGGTGATTAATGGCTAAGAAACTTACTATTCTTATTCTAAGGTTACACTATGAACTGGTGAACATTCTATATAATGATGAGTAAGGAATATTTAATAGTGAATTGGATAGCTAAACGTGAGTAACTTACATAAAAGAAAATTTAACTCCTTACATTTCCATGTGAAGTTATCGGTGTATGTTACAGGTGGTGTCCGAGCTAAAGGTTGCAACACTGGCGCCTTTGGGATTTGTTAAGCGAAAAGAAATTGAGGTATGATACTAATGGACATCAGTAAAGGTATGATTCTAGCAATCTACATATTGATTTATATATCATTATAGAAATCTACATATTGATTGATATATGCAGTAGTCTACTTTTGACATGAGATGTGTAATTTATGTTTATAACTACATTGAAGAGTACTAAGTAATAAATTTTGTTGCAAAATGGTTTTCATAACATTGAAATCCCGTAGAGGATAAAAGACAATGAAACCTTTATTGTATGAACAACCTGAGTCCTCACTAGTGAAAGTGAGAGTTGACTATTAACATTTGGGTATATGACATATTACTCATACATTTAATGAACATAACTAAAATTACCATGCACTACTTGAAAAAGATGAATGTGTATATTGATGGTGTGTGAAACTAATGCATGAATGCAAAATCTGAGGAAAGTCCTTGAATAGGATGATAGAATGTTTTAAAATTAAATTGAATGAAGCATTTTAGATGTAAAAAATACATAATCGGTCAAGTAGTGAGACTTGACTATAATTACTAGTTGAATTAGTCGTTATGGATGCATTATAATTATTAATAGCATTGATTAGTTAGTTTTTTGATGACTAAATAAAAAAACCTATATGCATGAATTGGTTTTTATTAAAGATTATTGCAAGTTGTGAACAAGTAGTTACTACATGTTTGGTAAAATTACACTATTCGAATTGGAAATGTTGGACTATTACCCATGGGACTGTTACCTCAATCATTATTGACACATACGCATTAATGAATACTTATATATACACGTATGCGTGACAACATTGTATGGAGGAAATTAAAATGATTGCATAAGATAATACGTGCTTAAGAAATGCATATTTACGATTAGCATTGTTGCTTATAGTAAGCATGGGTAACTTAATGGCAACAGAAAAACTGTGAAAGTAAAATATCACAAACATTGCATTGCGAATTGCAACAATAAAAGTTAAACTATATGATATAATGTGAATGGTTGTGATTATTTTGGAAATAATAATGTATAACACATGTATGTTATTCATGTTCCATCTTAATCTAGATATCATTAGACCCATGTGGAGGGCCAAGTATGATGTATGACGTACATAAAGTTTATTTTTCTTTATGTATAATGTGTACATATTTCATTATGTAATTTACTATGGGAAACAATTCTAAAAGAGAAATTTAACATGCCAGACAGTTGTGAAAATTTGTGAAAGGCTAGAAGGCCTTGGGTTGAGGGTGGTTGCCTGCCCGAAGGGGTTGATGGCACCTACCTGCCCGGATTTCCTCTCCCTAGAGATATATGATCTCATTAAGGGAAAAGAGTTGGCCAAGACAGTGAAGAGGGGAAAACAAGAGGAAACCCTATTGATTTTGGAGCCTGTTGGAGCAGGTCCAAAATTCCTCATAGACAAGATGCTGTTAGAGGAATAGGCATGATGTTGCCAAGAGGAATCCTATACTGGACCTTGAGTGGCCATTGGAATTCTCAAGCTGGTTTTCCAGTGGAATTCCATACTAAACCTGGAATTTTTTTTGTCAAATAACTGCCTAGATGTGAAAATTACTCGATTTGGTTGTGGAAACCAACTCCCATGGGTTCGAAAGAGAATTTTGTTTACTATTGTGGTTCTCATAGTGGAAAAAGTCAAGTAATAAGTTATGTGTTATATTAAAATGAACTTTTAGATGATTGTGTAAATATTTTATGTACATATTAAGAGGAAAGGAGGTTAGCGCTCAGAAAATGAATTACTAAATGTATAAGTTCATTTATTTTATTACTAATTTGTTTGAATGTCTTAGTAGAGGCTAGGATATGTCCATGGTGCATTGATTGACCATTGGTATGATTAGAGAGATAGGTGCTCTCTAAGTACCTTTTGAAGTATTGTTTGGATGTCTTTAGCAGGAGCTAAGACAATGTGCACGTGGTGGAGTGATTTATAATTTTTATGATTTATCATGAATAGAGGGTTGTTGCTCTCTGAAGATTAGGAAGAGTACTGTGATTAAAATATCACTTGAAATTGCATGAATGGATGTTAGTTTAAATTATTTCATTTGATTGAAACTATGTGACTAATGTGATTGAATTTTTTAGTCATACATTACAGGCTCTTCCGTGGAGTGTTGATGGGTTATTCAACCATTCTCAGAGAGCTTGTGTAAAAGTCATCATTACTTCCAATAAGTAATTAGTAAGTAATGGTAAGTTGATATAGATATTTTCTCTATATTTTTATGAATTTGAATAATGTATAAGTGGTTAAAAATGGAAATGGAATATTTTTTGAGCTATACAAGCTTATGACTATGGATAAAAACATTATTGTTTCAGTTGACAGCATTTAAGGAAAATAAACTATTTCATTGTGAAGGGGAAGGACACCCTTTGGGTTGTTTATATTATTATATCATGAGTATAAGCTTAAGTTTCAGTAAGAGAAGCACACCGAGGAGGTGTTCTCTTAAGGGGGGGAGTATGTAACACCCTTGTAAACCATTGGCATTTACATTTTTATGGAAATGTTTTTAATTAATTACCATGTTTAATATTCAACCAAAACAATTGTAATCAAGAATTCATTAGGGGTTGATTTAGTTAGAAGCTACCTGATGATATTTTTCAAGAAAAATGGTTACACGGATTCCAGGAGACATCATACGATTTTTGGAAAACACTAGTTACACTAGTTAAAAAGGAGAGAGTATGCAGTGGAAAGGGGTGGCCCAATGTTACAAATTCGATAACCTCTCAACATTCCACAACTAGTTCAACTATGGAGTTTACGTTTGGAAGGTTAAGTTACACCTTGGAAATAGTGCGGATACATATCTACAGTTGACAGGTTTAGGTTTTCAATTAATGATTTAGATGAAACATGGTGGCTATGGCAATAACCACCTCCTCTTCCCTGTCGGCCCTTTGCCTCATTTGGAATTTCTCAACCAGCGAGGGCAAGCTATCCGACCAAGGTTGTGGAGTTAAAACTAGATTTTAATTCTCTCTTGCATTGAGCTTCCTCATTCATCAAAATACATTGACTAAGTGGGCCAAACAAAAGGTTGTGTCTTTTTTCTTTGGAGAAAGTATAGCATCATGGAAACTAGTGAAAAGAAAACAAGAAAGAGAACGATATCGGTAATCTTATGCTATTCAAATGAAGGATTTGTCTTAAACATATAAGTACATTTCTTCATTAAAAATAATTTCAAAGTTTATTTATCCAAGATAAGTTAAGGAGTTTTTTTAGGAAAAGAACCCCTGAAATTTTGTCCATATGGAGAACTTATGCTAGTTCTCTTAGTAAAGAAAATACTTTAGCATATGTATATAAAGATTGTTATTATGTTAACCTTTTAAAAAGAAAATATAACTATCTACAACAATAAAAGATAAGTAGCTTAGCTTATATATATATATATATATTGCATATGTATCTTATTTAAAAAAAGATAGGATGCTTGTTTTCTTTTAAATGGGATTTCGTACTGGTGTGTTAAACGATAAGAAATCTAAGATTTTTTTCTTGAAAATGAATATAGATTAAAGAGGGTAACTCTTGAAATATTTTCATGTGTGGTGAAGAAGAAAAGAGAAAAGTTTCTAAGATTAATATTCTTGGAAGAGTTTTTATGAATATGTATGCATACATTAACCATGTTGTGAATATGTATATACAAATTACCATGGTGTCACTAAAGATTAGTTATTTAATAAATCCATGGATAGATTACCATGGTGTTGGTAAATATTAGTTATTTAATAAATACATGGATAGATTACCATGGTGTTGGTAAATATTAGTTATTTAATAAATACATGGATAGATTACCATGGCGTTGGTAAAGATTAGTTATTTAATAAAGCCATGGATAAAAGAACTATTTCATTATATTTCTTTAGAAGAAAAAACTATGTGATTATTTTTATGTTATCATAATTATGATGTTATTTTATTTCTTAATAGGATCTAGGATCATGTATATGCCTGTAAGATTTGTATTATCTTTAATTGGAAAGAATATACATTTGTACGTGGGAAATGATAGCATGTTTATTTAGCCTACATTGGGAAATATTCTTTGGAAAAGAAGATGGATTACATGCTGTTGTGGTAAAACACTACCCCCCCATTTTTTACTGATGTACTTCAAATAATAGGGACCCTTTCTACAAAATTTTTTGGCTAAACACCATTTAGGATTTTGATTAAGTTAAATATCCTACATTTTTGGTCATTTTTCATCTTCCTCGGAATTTTGTTTTGATTTCTTCATTAAATATTATTTTTTTATAAGCTTTCCAACGATACTTGTTTCACTTCATTTGGTCAAATCGTTTGTAAATGACACTTCTTTTAAGTTTTGATCATTTTTCTCGTCTGGGTTAAAAAATGTATAAACTGTAACGATATTTTAATTATCGTAGTTAAAATAGTCATTCATTTTAAATATTAACTTTCAGCTCATTTTTATTAATTTTTCATCTTTTAATGGTCCTACAAAATGATCGAGTTAAATTGTACAATGGGCTAAAATACATTTCTGAATCTTGGTAATTTACTCCAACTTGTTATTTTAAAACAAATTGCCAAACCAAAAACCCCAAATTTGCAAAATCTCTTGAGTCTAATTTGTAGGATTGTTAATCCCTTATGGGCCCCACTTCACAATACATATATTTAAAAAATCTAAAACTTCGATGCAATTTGAAAGGATTTAAAAATGCCGAAGTATAAAAACTTGCCATGTGATACATGTTTTTTAAATCAAACAAAAACAATATTTAAAAAACATCGAAACTCTGATACAATTTGGTTTAGGTGAAGGGTTAAAGGATTTTAATATGAATTTTTACTTCTCCTTATGACTCCCATCCTCCACCTCACTCTCCCTCACGTCACACTCACCTCACCCTCCACTTATTCCTCCACCTAAATCTCTCCTCGATTAACACCCCTTATCCATCCATACTCTTACTCGCCTCTCTCTCTCCACTCCTCCTCTCCCTCTCTCACGTGGTTGGAATTATATAATATTTTAATATTTTAATTAATTAATAAATCAATTAATTAATTAGTTTAATTATTTTTTATTAGTTTCTTCTAAATTAGATTAGTAATATGTACATTTAATCAACATTAACTAATTAAAAAACATAATCTAATTTAGGATTAGAAATTAATTAAAAATTCTGATTTTTAGCCCAAGTAATAGAAATTTCAGAAATCTAAAAATTTTAATATACCAAATTTGGAAGCTCATAAATGAAGTTTTACTTGGCCAAATGAGGCCTAGGATGGCTCATTGGATGGATAAAATCATGGAGAACATTTCTGAAAGTGTTTCATTTCCAGTTTTGATCATTTATTGGGTCTAAAATTTAGTAGAAGATCATGCTCTGAATTTTTAACAAAATGGATTTTCTGAGTTTTATTTTCAGCATTTTAATTCGCCCACAACTTCATCTAAATGTAGATCCATTCATCAATAATATCCTTGGCCAATTATATCAGCACAAAAATCAAAAGAAATTTTATGTTTCATTTTTCAACTATTTATTTAATTAAGTATTGATTGGATTTATTTTAATTTCTAGATTTTGCATTTTGATTTTATTTTTACATTTTAAATTTATTTTGATTTTTTTGCAGGAAAACAATTGAAGGGATGAGGAGAACAAGATCTCAATCAATGAGAATGCTCCAACAATTGAAGAATATGATTTTGAGCCAATGGAAATTGATTGAGCAGAACCACTCCTCAACAAATTTTCTTATTGAGAATTCTTTTGTAAATATTATAAATAAAATATTGTAAAATGTAATAAGGACTTATCTCCTCTACAATTCTCGAATTATTGATGGCACTATTGTCTAGAGAATTTAGAGGTGTAGAGTGAGAGGAGAGGAATCTCAGATCTGGAGATTATTGAGGTTTTTCTTTTACATTCTGAATTATCTATAATGAACAAAGTCTTGCACTACTATAGCTCTGATTTTGAAAGTAGAAGTTCAAGCATGGTAAAAGATTGTTAGAGACCAGAGCTAGACAAATGGACTTATTAAATTGATATTTATAATACTATTATTTTAAATGTTGGTTTCATTCTATGATAACAGAAATATGTTAATTTACTCACATATTCATGCACTTCTGTTGGTATGAGTAATTTGCCTCAATTTATGTTATTATTTGTCTCTACTCTTATGTGTTGAATTCTGATTTCTATGTAACTATTTACTTAGAAATTTTTCTTATAAAACTGATTTATTGAATAGTGATATGTTGTGAACTATTTCTGCATGTTATTGTTTAATTATTCAAGTTATTGATTAAACGATCAATATCATTTTGAGAACTACTTCCTGAGTGTTGTTGATTGACTATTTTAGTTAAGAGGTCTCTAGATGGAATGTGTTTGGTACTCACAATGTTAGTCAATTGAACTACTTCGTTAGCTTAATATTCATTTAAAACAAACATATTTAAATCTCAATTATTTAAAACATCTTGCTCTGAGTTGGGATATATCTATATCTGCCTAATTGAGATAGGATTAAAATAGTTTCTTTTGTTTGCATCTTAGAATAATATTACATTTAGATTAAATTATACATCCCTAAAAATTCCTATTCTCAAAGAGGAAAAACTTTAGTTGTGGCTTAGCTAAGCCCAAATTAGCTTAAGGATCACTTTCTTGTCCGATCGACAAGAGAAATGATCTGATGTCTCTTTCTCATTGGTAGGTAAAAGTCATATTTTAAGCCAATGAAGATTGAGAGAAGGTAACTAGACCTAGTTAAACCAATCGAAGGCACCATTCCAAACGGAAAAGGAACTGCTTTAAGGTACAGACCGGGTGGTCATCCCCCATGTTGTTGCAATGAATTTCGAGGCCTCAAATTTTTTGGCACTAGAGGGAAGACCTGATACTTGTTTTCTTTTGGAGTCTTTGTATTCTAATATTTTATTTTTATTACAATGGCTCCTTTAAAACTTCCAATTTGGAGTTGTATCTCTGGATGAGCATCTTCCAATACTCCACCAAATATAGTAAGACACTTATCTCAGGTAAAGTTTAACGGTAAGATGAATACTTCTGCATTTGATCATACTTTACAATTCATTCAAGTTTTCTTAAATTCTATTGTTCATGATATTGATGAAGATATTTTATGCAGGATTTTTACTCTTACATTCTTGCAAAAGTGAGAAGATGGTGTCAATCACTTCCAGTTGCCTCAATCCACACTTGGGAACAATTTATTACAATCTTCCTTTGTAAATTTGATGGATATATCTACAAATAGGTATGTGATGATTTTGAAGATCTATGAAGGTTTGAAGGTGAGTATTTAATTGATTTTACCGTTAGGTTTCATTTAAATTGTTTAAAATTTAAAATTGAAGATAAACCTTCGAAAGAAGAATTATTAGATTGGTTTGAACATATTTACCCTCTCCCTTCCATTTATAATCCATGTGAAATTATTTCAAGCTTTGATTAATATCCTTCTAAATTCATTGACATAAGTGAGAATTCCAATATGGAGGTACAAACAAATGATGATGAAGTAGCCTCTATTTTGTATAATCAATTCCTTCAATTTCTACACATTTCTTACAGTATTGAGAAAGATCAAGGTGCAGCTTCACATGTCCATGAATCTCAGTCACAAATCTTGGAAAAATTCACTGGTCAATTGCAAGAAAATATTAGCAGTAGTATTGAAGAGGATACCGCCTTGAAATTTGAAAATCAATATGCATTAGAATCAGAAAAGCGAATCATAACCCGACAAGTACCAATAGCGATTAAAGTTTCCAATAATATGCAATCTACTGTACAAATTTCTGAATTATTTCATGATGAGCAAATTCCAAATTCAGATCACGAAAGAAACATTCTTCAAGAAATCACAATTACCCAAGAAAATGATCTTAAATCTGAAAATTTCAATGAAGAAAATATACAAGATTTTTCAAATAGATACATTTTTAAATGCATTGTTTCAGATTCATATTTTTCTCTTTATCTTGATAAATTTTCAAATAGTAATTTAACCTCTCTTCACATTAAAGATGTTTAAGAAAACATAGAGGCTGATCTAAATGAATTAATAATTAGTTTTTATCAAGATAGATAATTAATTAATGATCATTCTTCTAGCATTAATGAACATGAGCTTAATATTCTTTCTTGTTTTTATATATTGAATAATATTGAAGAGAATTCTAATGAATGTCTAGAAGTCATTTGTGATAGCTACTTTGACATTGAGGATATTGATTTGTTTTCTTTACAATTGAATCATCATGTTCAAAGTCTAATCACATGTGAAAATGAAGAATAATCTAATTTAGAAATTGTTTGAAGTAGTTCTCATTTTCAAACAAATAATCGTACTTATGATTTCAGCATTCAAGAAACCATTCCAATATATGATTTATATGATGATCAAGCTCACATTCCTATTCAGAGTGATATACTTCTCTCTAATTCACAAGAGGGTATAAAAAATAATTCTAATTGCATTATTATGCCCAATTCTTGTGAAGAGGAAATTACTTTAAGTCACTCCCAATTGTGTTGTAACAATAATTGTAACATTACTGTAAACTATGATTCAATTTTGTTATTATTTCATCATTTATTTTTAACTACAGATCTATTTTCTGCTTTTAGTCCTAGATTTTTAGATATTTTATGCTGGCATATTGAACAAATCAAATTTAAACACTCAATTGATTCATTGCCTCAATGAGAAAATAAAGTTTCAAATTACAATTGTGAACATCAAGAATTATTAAACTTCCAATTTCAATTGATGTTCATTCCTCATCAATTACTTCTTTCTTCTCAAGAGCATTGCCAACAAGAGAATATATTTTCACAATATGACTGGAAATCTAATTCAATTAATAATATTTCATTGGATCTAGCACATTTCCATCCATTTTTCATTGACTCATTTAAAAAAACATTTGGAAAGTTTTCCTTCACGAATGATTGTTAATAATTTAGCACTTAATCATAACAATAACAGAATCACACAGGCCACTGTTTCTGAAAGAACATTTTTAGAACTTGGCATGTCATCTACTCTCTTAAACCTCACCAACTCAATAATGGAAATCCATCTAGATTTATATGATCCAATTGAAATTCAATTGGAAAGGACATTTCAAGATAAGGTAACAGTGAATAATCTACTAACAATAAAATTTACATTATGCTTTTAGATTTAGTTTTTATAGTTTAATTATATTTGCATTTTTACTAATGTTTGACATGAACATACATGTAGAAATTAAAATTCTTACATGGTTGCATTGGAAGTATGACTGTAACTAGTCATGATTCTTTCTAGATGCGCCTCCGGTTTTTCGGGAATTTTTTTTTTTTTTTTTATTTTTTTTTATTTTTTATGCACATTTAAATTCCCTTATTATGTCCGCTATTCTTCTAAAGCTATTTTCATTAAATCCATATATCTCACATATATATATGACATAGGATAGTGATATATCTGACCTACCATATGTATACAGCTTACACATATATATATATATATATATATATATATATATATATATATATATATATATATATATATATATATATATATATATATATATATATATATATATTTTTCTATATATATGTCCATAAGAAAATGGTATGTCTCTATACCATATATACGCATTTAGCATCTATAGGTATTTATATATAGGTATTTATATATATATACCATAGGTTTGTGGTACTTATTTTCTTTACATGTATACTTCTTGATTTTATATATAAGCCACAACCACATATATATACATCCGGTTAGTATATCTACTATACCTATTTTACATCTCACATGCAGTAATTGTATCAATATAGAATACTAGTCTTTACATTCCAAATCCATATATGTATATAGGGTCAACTAATTATACACCAATGATATAATTCGTAAAGCCCATTTAAACTTTGAGCGCTACTTAGTTGTAGTTGAACCCATATATATTTATAAAATTTTACATGAAATCTCACATGTATATGCGCCTACCACTCGATTTCATCATGGGATGTCGAGTTCATTATTGCTCGGCATAACTAGTGATATGTACCGACGCGTTATTCATAATAGTTTCAACCTATGATAATATCCAGCGCGCATCCACTAGTAAGGTTTGATTTAGAGAATCGTATGTATCTTGGTTCCACGTCGCAGCGTCTTGGCGCCCGGCGAGGTATCAGCTCACTTACCGCGGTTGAAATAGGTCTTTCTATCACCTTCTTACACAAACCCTATTTTGACTGTCAATGCACATGATCTGGCGTGATTTTTTTTTTTTTTTTTTTTGGCCTGTCATTCATTTTTCAGCTACGGCGGTCTGCAACACTTCAGGCCATTTGTCGGTGTTTGCAGGTTTCTCAGTACCCGAACGAAACTGGAGCTGTAGGTGTCGTCTCCTTCCGAATTCCATACATCACGGTATGACGGCTAGGTATTTACAATTATTTAAAATGGTTTTCTATTGCAGGTGAGACGTAACAGTTGGGAAGGAAGGCAGTCTGCCGTAGCCGTAGTCCACAGAGAATCGACAGTTGGCGGTTTGGATGGATTTGCCAACCAACATCGGGATTCTATAGGGATTCGCGACCAGGAAATTTAGGGTTCAATTGTTTCTTTCTATGAGGGCCCTTCAGTCGACTGCATAGCCAGACCTTTCCAATAGTTTTATTTCTGTTCGCATTTCTCTTGCCAGTTCCTCTATTTCGCGCCTTGTGCAGACAGAGGGGGGTCTGCCTATCCCTCGGACCTCTGTGACCGAGGCTAACACTCACTTGGACATTTAACCTCTTGTTTGGAGTTTGCTCTGCAAGAATTCGGATTGATGATTTCTTGCTTTTGCTATTATGTCCACGGTATGGGTTTGAGTCTTTGCGGGCGTGGGGTAGGTTAAACAAAGTTTTATTGTGCCCTGTTTATCTCGCTCTGCTTTCGATCAACCCTTACCCATGAAACTAAATTGGTGTTTAAGTTTGAGTTATATGGTTACGTTTGTTCTGGTATCGTTGTCAGACCTCGAGAGCGAATTGGATACCTTAATATTTGATTTCGCTGGTCGTATCGATCTTAGTTCCTGGCTATCATAGAATGGATTCACCTGAGGCCAGGGTACCGATCTACTATATCGGTGGTCCACCTCCCTGAATGCCATCTCTCCGCCTATATCCGGACGTTGTGGTGATGATAATCTATCTTCAGCACGACAACTCTGTCACGTGACTGAAGAGGGAGTAGACAAATTATTGCAGGTAGAAAAAATGGGATTCGGTAGGATTGCGGACCTCACTATATATATCTTTGTATATTAGTTCAGCAGCAGGATAGGTTTGATCACTAGCAGAACTGTTTAACATAGGTAGCAGAAGGAAAATTACAGTAGGCGGCTTTAGAAATTGGATTCTAAAATCGACTTGATGTTTTGATTTCAGCATAGTGAAACCGGTATGGTTTACGTAACGGTCTTGTTATACGCCCTTGTTTCCGACCTCATGAATCTAAGGGTTTACAGTCATGGCGCCAGAGGTGCGTATTGATACCGGTTATCTCTTTACGCATTTTTTTCTTCTATACAGGTGTGCCAACATTATTACCCGAACTGTTGTTTTCTCCCGGCATCTAAGTCGCCACAGGGGACGTATTAATTTCGTTGACTCTGTTATCTATTGGCATTTTGATTTTAATGTTGTCTACAGACATTTAGGATATGATGGATTTCCACCCTTCGGTATTATTTCCCAAGTTCGTTTGGTCTGACATGTCTGAAATTAAATTTTGTTTATTATCCCTCTGCTACATAGATCTCCCATACTTTGTTTTTTTTTTCTTTCATTATATGAATCATATAACATGTTCGTATTCGGTTATAAATCGATTTAGAATAATTATAGTTTCTTTTTATTTACGGGCGTGCGAATATTCTGTATACCAAAACACATTTAACAAAGCAATCCGATTGTGCATTTAATTGTTCATGTATATTCCCGCTTGCGTTTCGTGCTCAACTGTCTTTGGATTATCTGCGTTCATATATATATATATATAACAGAGGTGTTGCTAACTCCATTTCTTACGTCTAGGTTTTTATGGTTGTAGAGTCAGCGTACATGGAGACTCGTTGTTTCTCATTTACCCATATGTATACTTTTATAAAAAGAATCCCCCAGACTGTGGCCTATTCAAAGAGATTCGTGGCGCATAACTGAAAGCTATAGACTTCTTACCTCATGCACGGATTTAGATTAATTATAATTCGAACCTTCTACTATAGTTATTTCAAGGTGAAAGGTATAAATTAAACTGTGAGGTAGGTGGATAAAGAAATCCGATTTATTATTCTCGTACCATAGTTTTCTCTTTTATACGCACCCTATACAATTTCGGTTTGATTTCCATTCACATTAAATGGCATGCGTAGGTGTATTTATGTATATACCTATAATAATCATTCGGTCATATAACAAATTTTCAATTTAGTTTTGGACTATTATACTTTATATCAGGGTTATGAGAAGAGTTCAACCATAATGAGCTCTATATATGATTTCGATATAGGATACCTTTCCTATATAGGATGTGATGCTTTTTAGAAATTATTGGCATGTAATATTCTACATCTTGGATTTACTTCTATGATATCTCTAGATCAACTATTATGGTTTTTATTTTTCCTCAAGTATCCAAAATGCATTATCTTCACTTCTAGCAGTTAGTATATATATATACCAAGTAAGCTCTACTACTGCTATATTATTTCTTAGCAGATTCATAGCATAAATTATCACCATTTGTACATGCCATTAACAAATAACAATTTATCATCTATAGGGTTCAAGTAACTTCAGATTTAAACCATCCCTAGTTTAGAGATTCTGAAGTTTCTACTATAGGGATTTTCTGGTCTACAACTAAACAATTCTGTTAAATGTAGTACCAAATTTTCTTATTGTCATCAAATAAAATTTTATATGTAGCCAATTCATACTGTAATAAGACATAGGAACAATAGTTTCAGAACATACCACAAAGTCTGCAAAATGACCAACCTCCCAACCTTAGAATCCTCTTTATCTCCCAGGATTCACCCCCGAGCAGAGATCACCTCCTAGAAAAGATCAACCTCTAATCTGTCTAGGAACAGCTTATTTAAGCTCGTACCCCAAAGCATGTTTCTAATTCTGCGTCTAGAATAGCAGGATGCTTTCTTTCCTGTTTAGCCTAGGCTTCCCCTCTTGGGGTTCTTTAAAGCTGCTTTAAGCTTTTCCTCAGCTTTTCCAGCTTTTCTCACCTCTTCCCAACTACTCCTCTTCATTGGGGAAATTTAGATTTCTCCTTAAATCTAAATAAATTTCTTTCAAGGATTTTTGAAAGATTTTTGGGGATTTGTTGCCTTATCCATCCTCATGGATTTGGAAAGTGATCTCAATTTCTCTTTTTGGTCAAAATGCACAATCATTTTACTTATTTCCTCAAATAAAATATGCAATTACATTCACACCATAGTCATCCCTTGGGTCCAGCCCCTTAGGATTTAAAATTCAAATGTCTAACTTTTAAAAAAATTCAACACACAAATTGGGGGTGTTACATATTCCCCCTCTGAAAATAAACACCGTCCTCGGTGTTCTTATTCAACTACTAGAGTTCATTTAAACAAAAATGGATATCTCTCCATCATTTCAGCTTCCCTTTCCCAGGTGGCTTCTTCAGCAGTAAAGTGCTTCCACTGCACCTTTACTCTGACCACTGTTATGTTTCTCAATTCAATTTCTTCCCGCTCCAATATTTGAAGCGGTTCTGGCAGAAACTCCCCTTCTGGTTCCACCTGTACAACATTCCAATCAACTATGTGAGAAGCATCATGCACATATCTTTTTAATAATGAAACATGAAACACACTATGCACTCTAACATGGGGTGGTAAGGCCAGCTTGTAAGCCACTGGTCCCACCCTTTCTAACACCTCAAAAGTCCCACAATATCTAGGTGCAAGTTTTGCACAACTTCCAGCATAAAGTGTGCTCTTTTTGGGCTTGATGCGTAAATACACATGATCCCCCACTTTAAATTCCCGGTGCACCCTTTTCTTATCAGCATAGCTCTTCTGTCGATCTTGTGCTATCTTGATATTTCTCTGTATTTGTTTAACAATTCTTTCCATCTCCTGTAGCGCATCTGGTCCTAATACCAGTTTATCCTCTGGTTGACTCCAGCTCAAGGGAGTACGGCACTTTCTCCCATATAGTGCCTCAAATGGACTCATCTTAATAGAAGATTGGTAGCTATTATTATAAGCAAACTCAGCTAAATGCAGATACTCTTCCCACTTTGATGGCCTATCCATCACATACATTCGCAGCATATCCTCTAAGATTTGATTCGTCCTTTCTGTCTGCCCATCTGTTTGAGGGTGATAGGCAGTACTAAAATTCAACTTAGTACCCATCCCTCCAAATAATCCTTTCCAAAATGCTGCTGTAAACTTAGCATCCCGATCTGAAACAATTACTTTGGGAACTCCATGAAGCCTCACTATCTCTTTCAGGAAAACATTGGCTACTTGAGCTGTTCCGAAAGTAGATTTCACTGGTATAAAGTGAGCAGCTTTTGTGAGAGTGTCTACTACTACCATCATAGAATCATGTTGATATTTAGTCTTGGGTAATCCTGTTATAAAATCCATGGAAACTGTGTCCCATTTCCATTCTGCAATTGGCAGGGGATTTAAAAGCCCTGCTGGATGTTGATGCTCAACTTTGACCAGTTGACATTCCATACACCTACTTAGATACTCTGCTACATCTCTCTTCATTCCTGGCCAGAATAACTTCTTCTTCAAGGCTGTTAACATCTTTTGATATCCGGGATGTCCTGCATAAGGCTGTTTATGATATTCATCTAGAATTTCTATTTTCAAGGACTCTATATTTGGAATATACAATCTGTCTTTGTAATAGAGCAGCCCTTGTGGGTTTTTAGTGTAATCTGTTTTATCCCTTGTCTGTACTTTCACCAAAAGGGCTTCATATTTGGGATCTTGAGTTGCTGCTTTTCCCACCAATTCCTCTATCTCCATCTGGGCACTACTTCCAATGCTGTTTAAATGTTGACAAGCATTTCTACTTAAGGCATCAGCAACTTTATTTTCTTTTCCCTTGATATGTTTTATGTCCATATCAAATTCACTTAGAAAAGACAACCATCTGGCTTGTCTGGCATTCAGGTCAGTTTGAGAAAAGAAGTATTTAAGGCTAATATGATCAGTCATCAAGGTGAACTTCTTCCCCAACAGATAGTGCCTCCACATTTTTAACGCATGAATAACAGCTGCAAATTCCAAATCATATGCACTATAATTCTGTTCATGAGTTTTTAATTTCCTAGACTCATAGGCAATAACTGCATTTTCTTGCAATAGGACTCCTCCTAGCCCCTCTCTGCAAGCATCTGTACATACCACAAACTCTTTATCAGGATCAGCAATTTTTAATATAGGAGCTGAAATAAGTTTCTGTCTCAATTGTTCGAAACTGTTTTGACATTTCTCAGTCCACACGAACTTAACACCCTTTCTTTGTAATGAGGTTATGGGATTTGCTATAGCAGAAAATCTCTCCACAAATCTGCGATAATAGCCTGCCATTCCCATAAATGATCTTACTACTGAGACATCAGTGGGAACTGGCCATTCTTTAATGGCTTTTATCTTCTTAGGGTCAATAGCAAGCCCCTTTTCGGAAATAATATGGCCTAAATATTGAATTTTATCTTTATAAAATTCACATTTACTGAACTTGGCATATAGCTGGTTTTCTTTTAAAGTCTGCAACACTATTCTTAGATGTTCTTTGTGGTCCTCTTCGTTTTTAGAATAGACTAGGATATCATCTATGAACACAAGAACAAATTTGTCCAAATACTTATTTAACACACTGTTCATCAAACACATAAATGTGGCAGGGGCATTTGTCAAACCAAAAGGTAGGACTACAAATTCGTAATGCCCGTATCTGGTTCGAAATGTTGTTTTGCTGATGTCTTCTTCTTTAATTCTGAGCTGGTGATACCCAGTCCTTAGATCTATCTTGGAGAAGACTGAAGCTCCTCTCACTTGATCAAAAAGATCATCAATTCTAGGAAGTGGATATCTATTCTTAATGGTCAACTTGTTCAGTTGACGATAGTCAATACACATCCTAAAAGTCCCATCCTTCTTTTTAACAAATAAAACAGGTGCTCCCCATGGAGACACACTTGGTCTAATATAACCCTTATCCAACAATTCTTGCAGCTGCATCTTCAGCTCTATCAGTTCTGGCGGAATCATCCGGTAAGGGGCTCGGGAAACAGGTGTAGCTCCCGGCACCAGATCTATAGAAAAATCAATCTCTCTTTTGGGGGGAAGATGAGGAATTTCCTTGGGAAAAACCTCCTTAAACTCTCTGATGACTGGTATATCATCCAGTAACTCCTCCTCAGTTTGCTGTTCTATCTCTTCTACATGCACTGCATAGACTTGGTATCCTTTTCTAGCTGTTCTTTTCAATTGTAAGGCTGATATTTGTCTGACTACAATGGGCTTTGGTTTCCCTTTTAGTGTAAAAGGTTTCCCTTCCTCATCTACCCAATGCAAGATTTTATCCCAGCAGTTCATCAGGGCTTTCTTCTTTTCTAGCCAATCCATTCCTATCAGCAGATCATAGGATCCTAATGGCAATATGTTCAGATTTACTTCTGTTGGGAACCCATTTAATTGTATTGCTGTTTTGGGCAACTTATGTGTGACTTTTCTCTTAGTTCCAGTGGCCAGCTGTACCAGCCATGACTTCTGAAAATTTTCAGGTTTAATTTTACATCTTTCTACAATTCTAGGACTAACGTAAGTCAAAGAAGCACCTGGATCAATCAAAACAGTAACAGGTAGGTCAGAAATCTTACCCTCCATTTCCACCATGGTTGCTTGATGTTCTGCCTCACGATTTTCTAGGGCTGCACTGATGGTTGGTATGCTTCTGGCTATGTCATTGACTGTTGTTGCCTCTCGCTCTCTGCTGATCATGTGTATGTTTCGATGAGGACAGTCCCTCATCATATGGGGTTCTCCACAGCCCCAACATTTCAGAGGTTCTTTCATTCTGACCGTTCCTTCCTTTTTATTGTTTCCTTCTACTGGTTTTGAAGCCATTTGGGACTGAGCAGTTTGACTTTCTTTTGGTTTGCTGAACTTTTTCCTTTGATGATCTCTACCAAAATTCCTTAAATATGCTGGTTTTGGTCTTTTTCCTTTGAACTCAACCTTGTTCGTCCAGCTTTTCCCTTGTTCAGTTTTACCTTTAAACTGCTGATAGCATAGTCTTGCTTTTCTAACAGCTTCATCCATGGTCTTTGGGTTGTCAAATTCAATTTTCTCCTTGTAAACAGTAGGCAAACAATTTAAAAACCTTTGCACCTTTGCCTTTTCTTCTCTAATGTAAGGAACATACAGCAGCAAATTACTAAACTTAGTGACAAACTCGTCAATAGTGAGCTGCCCTAGCCTAAGTTCATGGAATTCTTTGGCTTTATCATCATAATAACGTTCATTCAAATAACGACTCTTGAACTTGGTCTGGAAATCTTCCCAAGTAACTGTCCCTTCATCAATGGCATGCACCATTTTTGTCTCCTCCCACCACAGTGTGGCTTTTCCTTGCAGCTGATACACATCTAATCTGGCCTTCAAATTGCTCTCATATTCATAGACTTGGAAATACTTGATCATGTTCAGCAACCAAGCTTCAGCATCCTCCTCTTTCTCCCCATCATAGGAGGGAGGTTTGATCTTTCTAAATTCTCCCTGCAACTCTCTTTTCTGCTTCTGTTGATTTCTGGTTGCATCCTAATCCTCAGATTCATCCATCTTTCTTTTTCCAGAACCTTCACCTTCCTGGCTGTTCCGGGAAGTTAGCTCTCTGATGAGCTTTTCCTATTCCTTACTGGCTGATGACAACAGGTCATTTTGGCTTTTTAATTCAGCCAACTCTCGTTGCATCCGGTGCAACATAGCCAGTACTGGGGCATTGGGATCTGGAGTAGCAAACTCATTCCGCAGATCCACATAAATCCCTTCACCTTCTTCCATTTCAACTGTATACACTTACAACACAGATTAGCCAAATTTATAAACTGCAGAAAAACAAAATATTTAATAAGTAGTGAGCACAAAACAACAGCCCAATTTGTTGTAACTAGTGCTCCGATACCATTTGTAACGCCTCCGGTTTTCGGGAATTTTTTTTTTTTTTTTTTCTATGCACATTTAAATTCCCTTATTATGTCCGCTATTCTTCTAAAGCTATTTTCATTAAATCCATATATCTCACATATATATATGACATAGGATAGTGATATATCTGACCTACCATATGTATACAGCTTGCACATAAATATATATATATTTCTATATATATGTCATAAGAAAATGGTATGTCTCCTATACCATATATACGCATTTGGCATCTATAGGTATTTATATATATAACAATTTTATAAAGATAGATATCATATATATATACCATAGGTTTGTGGTACTTATTTTCTTTAACATGTATACTTCTTGATTTTATATATCGGCCACAACCACATATATATACATCCGGTTAGTATATCTACTATACCTATTTTACATCTCACATGCAATGGTGTATCAATATAGAATACTAGTGCTGTTCAAATCCATATATGTATATAGGGTCAACTAATTATACACCAATGATAACAATTCGTAAAGCCCATTTAAACTTTGAGCGCTAACCGTTGTAGTTGAACCCATATATATTTATAAAATTTTACATGAAATTTCACATGTATATGCTCCTACCACTCGATTTCATCATGGGAGGTCGAGTTCATTATCGCTCGGCATAACTAGTGATATGCATCGACGCGTTATCCATAATAGTTTCAACCTATGATAATATCAACGCGCATCCCACGTAAGGTTTGATTTAGAGAATCGTATCTTGGTTCCACGTCGCGCTTGGCAGCGTACTGGCGTCGACTGAGGGACTGTCAACTCCCTTACCGCGGTTGAAATGGGTCATACGTGTCCTTCTTACACAAACCCTATTTTGACTGTCAATGCACATGATCTGGCGTGATTTATTTTTCTTTTTTTTTCGGCCTGTCATTCATTTTTCAGCTACGGCGGTCTGCAACACTTCAGGCGATTTGTCGGTGTTTGCAGGTTTCTCAGTACCCAAACGAAACTGGAGCTGTAGGTGTCATCTCCTTCCGAATTCCATACATGCCGGTATGACGGCTAGGTATTTACAATTATTTAAAATGGTTTTCTATTGCAGTTGAGACGTAACATTTGGGAAGGAAGGCAGTCTGCCGTAGCCGTAGTCCACAGAGAATCGACAGTTGGCGGTTTGGATGGATTTGCCAACCAACATCGGGATTCTATAGGGATTCGCGACCAGGAAATTTAGGGTTCAATTGTTTCTTTCTATGAGGGGCCCTTCAGTCGACTGCATAGCCAGAACTTTCCCATAGTTTTATTTCTGTTCGCATTTCTCTCGCCAGTTCCTCTATTTCGCGCCTTGTGCAGACAGAGGGGGGGGTCTGCCTATCCCTCGGACCTCTGTGACCGAGGCTAACGCTCACTTGGACATTTAACCTCTTGTTTGGAGTTTGCTCTGCAACAATTCGGATTGATGATTTCTTGCTTTTGCTATTATGTCCACGGTATGGGTTTGAGTCTTTGCGGGCGTGGGGTAGGTTAAACACAGTTTTCTTGTGCCCTGTTTATCTTGCTCTGCTTTCGATCAACCCTTACCCGTGAAACTAAATTGGTGTTTAAGTTTGAGTTATATGGTTACGTTTGTTCTGGTATCGTTGTCGGACCTTGAGAGCGAATTGGATACCTTAATATTTGATTTCGCTGGTCGTATCGATCTTAGTTCCTGGCTATTACAGAATGGATTCACCTGAGGCCAGGGTGCCGATCTACTATATCGGTGGTCCACCTCCCTGAATGCCATCTCTCCGCCTATATCCGGACGTTGTTGTGATGATAATCTATCTTCAGCGCGACAACTCTGTCACGTGACTGAAGAGGGAGTGAACCTCGTGCTTCTGGAGTAGAAAAATCGGTTTAGTAGGATTGCAGGACCTACTGGTATCTTTTCCTCCGGTCGCTGTTCAATAATATAGTTGTGTCGAATCATATTTGATTCAGTTTCGATACTAACGAACTCTGTTGCCAACTCGGTGGCCATTGTGGAACAGAGAATTTGGGTGGTAGTCCGAAGATGGATTCCTACCATTCGACTTGTTTTCCGTGATTTCACTTAATTGAAAACCGGTAGGGTTTACGTAGCAGTCTTGTTATATGCCCTTGTTCCCTACCTCATGGATCTAAGGGTTTACATTCATGGCGCCAAAAGTGCGTATTGATACCGGTTATCTCTTTACGCATTTTTTTTTTCCTTCTATACAGGGGTGCCAACATTATTACCAGAACTGTTATTTTCTCCCGGCATCTATTTCGCCACAGGGGCGTTTTAATTTCGTTTACTCTGTTATCTATTGATATTTTGGTTTAATATTGTCCACAGACATTCAGGATAACGTGGATTTCCACCCTTTGGTATTAATTCCCAAGTTCGATTGATCTGACATGTCTGCAATTAAATTTTGTTTATTATCCCTCTGTTGCATAGATCTCCCATACGTTGTTTTTTTTTCTTTCATTATATGAATCATATGTTCTGTATTCAGTTTATAAATGCGTTTGGACCATTCGTTTGTTTTATTTCTACAGGCGTACCGTGTTTCTATATACCAAACCTGTTTTCCCAAAACGAGCCGGGTCGGCATTTAATTGTTCATGTATATTCCCATTTGAGTTTCGTGAACAACTGTCTTTGGATTATCTTCGTTCATATATATATAACAGAGGTGTTGTTAACTCCATTTCTTACGTTTAGGGTTTATGGTTGTACAGTCAACGTATTTAGAGACTCGTTTGGTTCTCATTTATCCATGTGTATATTTTTTTTATGAAAAGATTTCCCCATGCTATAGCCTAATCGAAGAGATTCGTGGCGCATAAATAAAAGCTATAGACTTCTTACTTCATGCACGGATTTAAATTAAATACAAATTGAACCTCCTAGTATATTTCTGTCAAGGTGATAGGTATAATTTAAACTGTGAGGTACGTGGGTAAAGGAATCCGAATTATTATTTTCGTACCATAGTTTTTCTCTTTTATACGCACCCTATAAAATTTCGGTTCGATTGCCATTATTTAATAGCATACAAATGAGAACATTAGGTCCCATGCGTAGATATATTTATGTATATACACATAATAATCATTCGATCATATAACAAATTTTCAATTTAGTTTTGGACTATTATACTTTATATCAGGGTTATGAGAAGAGTTCAACCATAATGAGCTCTATATATGATTTCGATATAGGATACATTTCCTATATAGGATGTGATGCTTTTTAGAAATTATTGGCATGTAATATTCTACATCTTAGATTTACTTCTATGATATCTCTAGATCAACTATTATGGTTTTTATTTTTCCTCAAGTATCCAAAATGCATTATCTTCACTTCTAGCAGTTAGTATATATATATACCAAGTAAGCTCTACTACTGCTATATTATTTCTTAACAGATTCATAGCATAAATTATCACCATTTGTACATGCCATTAACAAATAACAATTTATCATCTATAGGGTTCAAGTAACTTCAGATTTAAACCATCCCTGGTTTAGAGATTCTGAAGTTTCTACCTAGGGATTTTACGGTCTACA
Organism: Pinus albicaulis; assembly: GCA_034641835.2. Classification (NCBI taxonomy): domain Eukaryota; kingdom Viridiplantae; phylum Streptophyta; class Pinopsida; order Pinales; family Pinaceae; genus Pinus; species Pinus albicaulis. Next base: position 1,357,203,692 of record CM076580.1, read on the forward strand.
ACTAAACAGATACGGAAGGTGAACACCTAAGGATGGGTCTGTTGTGCTTAATTACCAAATTTTCTTATTGTCATCAAATAAAATTTTATATGTGGCCATTTAAATACTTGTAATAAGACATAGGAACAATGATTTCGAACATACCACAAAGTGCCAAAATGTGACCAGCACCAACCTTAGAATCCCTCTTTATCTCCCGAGTTCACCCCAGAACGGGAGATCACCTCCTCGACAGATCAACCTCTAATGCTAATCACAGGAACCGACTTATTTAGCTCATACCCCAAAGCATGTTTCTAATTCTGCGTCCAGAATAGCAGGATGCTTTCTTTCCTGTTTAGCCTAGGCTTCCCATTTTGGGACTCTTTAAAGCTGCTTTAAGCTTTTCCTCAGCTTTTCCAGCTTTTTCTCACCTCTTTCCAACTACTCCTCTTCATTGGGGAAATTTAGATTCCTCCTCAAATCTAAATTAATTTCTTTCAAGGATTTTTGAAAGATTTTTGGGGATTTGTTGCCTTATCCATCCTCATGGATTTGGCAAGTGATCTCAAATTCTCTTTTTTGGTCAAAATGCACAATCATTTTATTTATTTCCTCAAAATAAAATATGCAAATACATTCATACCATCCTCATCCCTTGGGGTCCACCCCCCTTAGGATAAAATTCAAATGTTTAATCTTTAAAAATTCAACACACAAATTGGGGGGGTATTACATCCTAGTCATGTTTCCTTTTAAGTTAGAAATAGGAATAGATTAATTTTATTTTCTATTTCCATTTATTTCATTATTTCAGATTTTTAATAAAACAATTAATGAACCCAATTTATTTTCGAGCATCCCATTTCAATTATAGAAGAGAAGCCTAGAGAATTTTAGAAGCTCTTGAATTATCTCATCATACTTTTCTGTCAAGCCTTCAATTTTCTTATTTTTCACAATTCATAACATTGATCATACATGAAGAAATTCCTAGAATTTTTTATCACTTGACAAATTTTTGATTCACAAGTAATTCTAAGAACTCTTTTTTACCACTCTTGTCTTCTGATTTAATTTTGGAAAAAGATGCAATTTCCAAAAAATAATTACTTATCATTTTAGGTTAAAATAATAACGTGATGTTGAACTTATGCAAATTTTGAGAAAATTTGGGAGAACTTGAGGATTTATGAGGTAAACTTACAATAAAAATTCTTCCAGGTATGTTCTTACAGGTTCATCATCATTTAGTGTTTATTTTTCTTTCAAAATTTGTTTCTTATTTCTATTTTGTTTTGTGTGCAAATCTTCATTAATTTGATTATGTAGATTTGAGATAAGCAAGCAACCAACCCTTGTTTTCAAAATCTGCAACATGTTTTGGGAATTATTTATTGTTTCATATAGAATTTGAAGGATATCTAAATTTTTCTTATATTGAAATCATGATACGTCTTAATAAATTTTCGGAATAATCATATCAGATGATTTTATTTCACAACTCTCTTTCTAAGAAAGTTATGATAAAATCAATTTCCAGTCGAAATTTTTGACAGTTAATTAAATGATTAAAGGGTTATTTATTTTAAAGCAAAGTTAAATAAATCACTTTCTTTTTGAAATAAATACTATAATAAATCATCAGCTCGCTATATATTTAGTGTATGCTCATATTCGATCTCCTAATATTCTCATTCCCTCCAATCTCTAGTTTCTATCAATTTGAACACAACATGAGGTTTGCGGTGAAACACAGCAAAGGGTCGAGTCACGCACAGATCAGAGCCGTGAGTGGTGGGCCCAACCATAGCATAATGAGTCCACACATTGTTCGCTGCAGGTGAGACGACAACAGTTGGTGGCAGATCAAAGAGAACCTGCGGGCACAAACAGGCCGACATTTAAGCCGGACAATGCCTTCACAGGTTGACCGTGACATAGGCACGCTGACCCAAATCAATGGCCCAAATTCCATTTCTCACCCCGCAGGCTTCAAAAAACACTTTGATGTTATTTTTACTCATTCTATCGCATATCACATTTCGCATTTCATATATACAATAGTTTATTCCTCTAAATATTGTGATGACCAGACAATTCTGAACCCAATATAAAATTTAAATAAAGTTCATAAAAATATCGCGTCCATTCAATCGCAATAATGGTAGGGGCATTATTTAAAATTTCCGATGTCCTGGATCAGAGATGAAATTAAAATTCATATAATAAAATATCGGGTCTGTTCTTCATCCCACATTGGCACATCAATGATATTACATTTCGCATATCAGAAATTTTAGTGGTTATTGTTAAAACCTCCCCCGATAAATTATATCAGTTGCGACGCAATAGAAGACAAGGTAAGGATATTTCGATGTGATGCTACACATATTGCATATCACATGAGATAAGTATTATGTGAAATGATAAAAGTTTCAATGAGCGATGTGGAGTTCGCTGTGAATTGCAAAATCGTGGAATCGCAAAATTGAAAAGGATTTAAGTTTTGAAATCTGTGAGAAGGTAAATTATAAAAGATGCGAAGTGCAACCATGCATGATTGGTCACCATTTGTGTGGGCCGCATCATATAAATATTCAAATCCTTTTTATATACTGTTACATTATTCAGGATTTTGAATCAATTTCAATATTTCGGGGCTGATATAAATTAAGACAAAAAAAAAATAATAATAAAAAAAAAACAAAAAAAAAACCTACAATTCATAAAGAATCATAACTTCATCCTCATTTCTGATGGATTCAATTTATTTATGATTCCTTTAACATGAAACGTTTCTTTCTTTTAGTTAATTTCTTGTTTTACTTTATATTTTATAAATAATTATTTTTGGTCAATAAAAATTCTTCATGCTTTTAATTCTAATTAAAGAAAGAAGTTAACTTGTATTGGCGAAAATCATGTTTCTCACGTAAGATTAAATGCAGTTCTTCAATGGTAAGTTTCATGTGCCCACTTTCATTGATTCCCATTTAATTTTTGTTGTAGTTTCTACTGATCTTCAACTCTGTTTCTACATGTATTCATAAACCTTTCACACCTCTACTAGATCAGTTTTTGAAGTTCATTTTCTTTTGCCTTTTGATATTCTCGAGAGAAGCAGTAATAATCCTCATCAAATCATCTAGACTAGGGATTTTATAAACCTTTAGTCTCTTTATTTAAAGCATTGTTTTTATTAGAAAATAGTTAAGATGATTTTATGCGGGTTTTTTCTTGAAAAAAAAAATTTGCAACAGATAGAAACTTCTCATTCAGCATAACTGCTATTCACCTTAAATATTTTGAGAGCCTCATTTTTATATAACTCTGCAAGATAAAAAAATTTAAAATCTCAACATAGGAATGAACGTACATATGCTTATTTTCTTTTATAATCCTTTATTGATAAATTCATATAAGCGATCTTGTTAGAGTTTAGCTTTTAAGTTTTCTTTTTCTTTCAATTTTTCTTTCTTCATTTTTATTTTGCTAATTTCTTTTCTTACTTTAGTTTAGAAAATATTTTCCTTTTTTTTCTGTTTTGATTTTATTTTCGTGACTTTGTCATGATTTGTGTGAAAATAATTTCTCTTACCTTACAGTTGTTGGCATACATGGGAAATCTTTTACTCTATCCATTTAAGTGAATTTCATTTATCATTAAAGGCATAACATTATTGAACAATAAAGCCATGATGCTTTAAATATTTTTCATGGAGGAACACACATCCTTTCTAAGTGATTGAGTTTAATTTTTCAAGGAAATAATTTATTTGAGTTTAATTTAATGAATCCCTCCCACCCCTCCACATAAAAATCCTCTGATTGATAGTTACAGGGAAAGAATTTGGAGTAAACATTATAAAAGTATTATTTCCATTAAGCATAAATCTCTATTTGTCATCTCACCTCTTTCACTATAATACATCTTAAACTAAAATATTGCAAATGCGCTTATTAAAAGAGGGAAAAAGAAGAAGCATGGGAGAAAAAGTAAACCCGTCGAGGCTATGGATGCTCGCTAGTAGCAGGACTAGGTTTGTATGACATAAAAGACAACTTCATTGGGGTACTATTCAGGTTCTCTGGCAGTGAAGAAATGTCAGAAACAATCTTAAAATGGATATTTTCTTTATCAAAAAACTCTTATCTCTACCTTCTTTTATTTTTTCACAAGAGGAAAGTTTAAAAAACAAATTTCCCCAAATTTGGATTCATCACTTTTACTCGAGTCTGTTTTAAGTACTTACCTTTACAAACTCATATTGCTTAATATATTTATGTGGGACCTATGGAAATGTTTTACTGTTAGACAATTTCGTGATTTCCATTATTTTTAACCTTTGGGTAAATTAAAGCTCATTATATTTAATCAGAGATAGCTGGTTCTTCTCCTGCATGTCTCCATTGTTGTGGTAAAACACAACCCCCACATTTTTTACTTATGCACTTCAAATAATGGGGACCCTTTCTACAAATTTTTTTGGCTAAACACCTTTTAGGATTTTGATTAAGTTAAATATCCTACATTTTTTGTCATTTTTCATCTTCCTTGGAATTTTGTTTTGATTGCTTCATTGAATTTTGTTTTTTATAAGCTTTCCAGCAATACTTGTTTCACTTCATTTGGTCAAACATTTTGTAAATGACACTTCTTTGAAGTTTTGATCATTTTTCTTGCTTAGGTTAAAAAATGTATAAAGTGTAATAATATTTTAATTCTCGTACTTAAAATAGTTATTAATTGTAAATATTAACTTTTTGTTTTTTTTTATTGACTTTTCATTTTTTAATGGTCCTACAAAATGACCAAGCTAAATTGTACAATGGGCTAAAACACATTTCAGGATCTTGGTAATTTACCCCAACTTGTTATTTTAAAACAAATTTCCAAACCCAAAACCCTAACTTTGCAAAATGGCTGGAGTCTAATTTGTAGGATGGTTAATCCCTTATGGGCCCCACTTCACAATACATATATTTAAAAAATCTAAAACTCCAATGTGATTTGAAAGGATTTAAAAATGCCGAAGTATAAAAACTTGCCATGTGATACATCGCACATTGCATATCGCAATGTTTTTTAAATAAAACAAAAACAATATTTAAAAAATGCTGAAACTACGATGTGATTTGGTTTATGCACAAGGTTAAAGGATATTAATATGAATTTTTACTTCTCCTTATGACCCATCCTCCACCTCACTCTCCCTCACGTCACACTCACCTCACCCTCCAATTATTCCTCCACCTAGCTCTCTCCTCCATTAACAATTCTTATCCCTCCATACTCTCACTCGCCTCCCTCTCTCCACTCTTCCTCTCCCTCTCTCACGTGGTTGGAATTATATAATATTTTAATATTTTAATTAATTAATAAATTAGTTTAATTATTTTTTATTAATTTCTTCTAAATTAGATTAATAATATAATTTCATTTAATCAGAATTAATTAATTAAAAAGCATAATCTAATTTAGGATTAGAAATTAATTAAAAATTTCTGATTTTTAGCCCAAGTAATAGAAATTCCAGAATTCTGGAAATTTTAATATACCAACTTTGGAAGCTCATAAATGAAGTTTTACTTGGCCAAATGAGAAAAAGGATGACTCATTAGATAGATAAAATCATGGAGAACATTTCTAAAGTTGTTTCATTTCCAGATTTGATCATTTATTAGGTCTAAAATTCAACAAAAGATCATGCTCTGAATCTTTAACAAAATAATTTTTCTGAGTTTTATTTTTTGCATTTTAATTTGCCCACAACTTCTTCTAAATGCAGATTCATTCTTCAATAACATCCTTAGCCAATTATATCAGCACAAAAATCAAAAGAAATCTTATATTTCCTTTTTCAATTATTTATTTAATTAAGTTTTGATTGAATTTATTTTAATTTCTAGATTTTGCATTCTGATTTTATTTTTACATTTTAAGTTTATTTTGATTTGTTTTTACAGAAAGACAGTTGAAGAGATGAGGAGAACAAGATCTCAATCAACAAGAAGACTCCAACAATTGAAGAATATGAATTTGAGCCAATGGAAATTTATTGAGCAGAACCACTCTTCAACAAAATTTCTTATTGAGAATTCTTTTGTAAATATTATAAATAGAAGATTGCAAAATGTAATAAGAGCTTCTTTCCTCTATAATTCTAGAATTCTTGATGCACTATTGTCTACATAATTTAGAGGTGTAGAGTGAGAGGAGAGGAATCTCAGATCTGGATATTATTGATGTTTTTCTTTTACATTTTGAGTTATGTATAATGAACACATGCTTGCATTACTGTAGCTCGGATTTTGAAAGAAGAAGTTCAAGCATTGTAAAAGATTGTTAGAGACCAGAGCTGGAGAAATGGACTTAATAAATTGGTATTTATAATACTATTATTTTAAATGCTGGTTTCATTCTATGATAACAAAAATGTGTCAATTTACTCACATATTTGTGCACTTCTGTTGGTATGAGTAATTTGCTTCAATTTATGCTATTATTTGTCTCTACTCTTATGGATTGAATTATGATTTCTGTGTAAATATTTACTCAGAAATCTGTCTCATAAAACTGATTTATTGAATAGTGATATGTTGTGAACTATTTTTTCATGTTATCGTTTAATTATTCAAGTTACTGATTAAGTGATCAATATCATTTTGAGAACAACTTCCTGAGTGTTGTTGATTGATTATTTCAGTTAAGAGTTCTCTAGATGGAATGTGTTTGGTACTCACAATGACAGTTGATTGAACTACTTAGTTAGTTTGATATTCATTTAAAACAAACATATTTAAATCTTAATTATTTAAAACATATTTCTCTCACTTGGGATAGATCTATATATGCCTAATTGAGATGGGATTAAAATGGTTTCTTTTGATTGCATCTTAGAATAATATTACATTTAGATTAAATTCTACATCCCTAAAAATTCCTCTTCTCAAAGAGGCAAAACTTTAGTTGTGGCTTGGCTAAGCCCAAATTAGCTTAAGGATCACTTTCTTGTTCGATCGGCAAGAGAAATGATCTGATGTCTCTTTCTCATTAGTAGATAAAAGTCATAATTTAAGCCAATGAAGATTCAGAGAAGGTAACTATACCTAGTTAAACCAATCAGAGCCACCATTCCAAACGTAAAAGGAACTTCTTTAAGGTCCAGACCAGGTGGTCATCCACCATGTTATTGCAGCGAATTTTGAGGCCTCAACACATGCATAAAACACATATTAATGTGTTGATTTCCTTGGAATATATGTATGGGTAATGTTTGTATAATTTTTGGAAACGAATACATGTAATTGTATGTTTTATTACCTAATTTTTATGGAAAAGGAAACATGTTCTGAATTCCTTACTATAATAAAATCCCCTCGAAAAGGAATAGTTTGTTTGCACACTTGATTGTGTTAAAGAATTCGATTAGGAAGATTCTTTTGGAAAATATCTGCAATTGTATGCATAGGAACAACATTTTTTGTGTTATCTTTCTTTACATGAACCAAAAGTAATAGCTCAAGGGTTAGTTATTGGTTAACTTATGTATCAGTTCCATTAAAGAAATGCTTGAAAGATGTAGCTATTGTCTTGCAGGTATGTGTGCTTATGCGAGGAAAACATTAGTTAATGTGATGACTTGTAAGTAGCACATATGGAGTATTTGATGTTAAAGGAAGCATGTCAAGATATTTTACTTTCATGTCATGAACATACATGAGTAGATGAAGAAGCTTCTCTACTATAGATTTATTAAATAGTTAATTAATACTTTATGAATCTTAACATCAATGTATGTTAAAGGCAACATTCGTTGGGAATGATGGTGAATTGTACAAAGGAGAATATTATTCTTAAACATGGTGGCACATAAATTAATTATGGTTAATTCAAATGAGTGGAAGCTCCATGATGATCCAATGTATGATGGTCAATTGTAGGTAAATCCATGCCACCAAGATATGAAGATATGAAAACTAGTGGGTAAACTCTATCATATTTCTTGTAATGGCTTTAAGCTAGATATTTTTATATTTCTTTGTAAGATTTATAAATGATGGTTAAGGGATGGTCTCCCTTATAATCCATTGAGTGAGGGTTGAACACCCTCACGAGCGTTTAATAATAAAATTAAACATTTGTTGGTTTTCACCCTACGAGGTTTCTAGGGTATTGGTGTTTAATGGTGTGATTGATTATTGTTTCAAATGGATGATGTTGGTTCCTTTCTTGTTGTGATGTTAATAATGTCAAGTATGTGATTAAAAATAGTTGTACTTTCATTACGAATAACTTTCCTTGCATTGAGTTTTCTTATGGATGCATTTTTTTTTTGTTTTTACTTATTATTTATGGAAAAAATCTACAGTAATTTGCATGGTTCAATATGTTTGTAATTAAGCAGAGAACTATTTAGGGTTGAATGTATGTTTGGTTTCTTCCTTTTAATGACTTTGATAACTACCCAATCTACACGATATCTTTAGCATAATCATAATAAAATTGAATAAGGGTAATGGTTTAGGTTGTTTGGTTTTTAAGTTCTCTTCTATGTATTTGAACGACCCAGTTATGAAACTTCCCAGTTCTTTGTTGAAGTGTCAGAAGTACCGGGTTGTATTTACTGAATGAAGGCTTGTGTTTATGTTTTCTGGTGTAGACATTGAAGGAAAGGATATAAATGAAGGGAAGAAGTGAAAATTGGATGATTCAAAGACTCCAAAAATCACAGAAGAAGTTTGTGGCTAGTTGTTGGGAAATTTAACTAAAGAGAAACTTTTTGATATTATAAAACTAGCTATTACGAAGCATTCTGATATTCTTGATCAGGTAAGAAAATAACGGATCTGGATTTGACTTTAAGGAAGCTCTTTGTTAGAGAGATTGGGTATGAAACTATATTAGAGTCATTCAAATCAGTCTTTACCGAGCATGGAGAAATCATAGATGCAGTTGTTGTCATTGATAAGACCACGGGTAAGAGAAAGGGATATGGGTTTATCACATATAAACATGATGATTGTGCCTTGAGTGCGTTGGAAGAACCAAGCAAGATGATTGATGGTATAATGGTTGTCTGTAATCTGGCTACTGTTGGGCAGCAACAATCACAACTGAACCAACTCCTTCAGCAACCCATAGAGCTAGTCAATCCCTTTCATCTCCAACAACACCTTCTTCCATTCATGGTACCTGTACAAACCATAAAACCAATTAATCCCTTTCAAACAGCAACAACAGATCCTAGCTTAAGGAGGATGTATGTGGGTTATGTTCCTAAAGACATGTAACTAGCTAGAATGACCAACCTTTTCTTTCATTATGGAGACATTGAAGAAGGCCCTGGTGGTTTTGACAAACAAACTGGTAAGTCCAAAGGATACTCCCTTATTATTTACAAAACAATTGAAGCAGAAAATCGAGCCCTCGAAGATCCTGTTAAATATATAAATGGGCATCAAATTTTTTGTAAATTAGCAGTTGAAGGACAAAAGCAAAAATTTGTAGCAAACCAGGGGCAAGCTGTTCCTGATTTGAAAGATAAAGATGATGTAACTCACATTTCACAATATTGTGGACTCGGTCATGGACTAGTCAACCCAGCACATATTGGACATCAGAATACCGTGGACCCAACATCAGTACGAGTTATCGGTATAAATCCATATGGATTAAGTGATGTAGCACTACCTAGTTTGTCTGGAGACCCTGCGACAACAAACCTCCCTTATAGTTCATTAAACTTTTCAACACATTTGGACTTGGGCCGCCAAATTCTTCTCCAAGGAACACCATCTAGTCGAACTTCACTAGTGCATGGAGTTATAGTTTTGGTCCATATGGATCCCCTGGATATGGAAGTCACTCATATAACAGTCTTGGAGGTGGAGCAGCTCACTATGGGATTTCTTCAGGTTCATCAGTTGCCCAAACTACTGCATATGATGGAGCTAGTCATTACCCCCTTACACCTCACCAAATTCAACTCCCAGGGTCATCTCCATCATCGGGAGTTCTTCATGGAATGTGGTCTTACTACACATCCTAGGTTAAATGATAAAATTAGTTATTTGTTAATAATTTTAATTAGATAAAATTAATTAATTAAATAAAAAATATTATTTTTCGTTTGAATATTTAGTTTTATTTTGGGAAAAAGTGATAGACTACAGAATGTATGATATGTAAATAGTGTAATATCTAAACTGATAATATTTCACTAGGTTTTCAAGTAAATAAAAGAGTATTATAAAAAGTAATAAAAACAAATTCCAAATAAATCCTACGAATTTCATACTCCAGAAACTAATAATAAGCAATTTTGTAGCTTAATTTTATTATTCCTTAGTATTCATAATTATCTTCAAAATTTTGTTAACAATCCTTTTAGATGACATATTCTTCTAACTGTGAACAATTTTTTGTGTAATCATACAAAAGCCAATACTTGGGCATTTTTTTGGAGGTACCATGATGTACTATATAATTTATCAAATACAATGGAAACAATAATCTAGCTTTTGAAACTGTGCTAGTCAAGTGGTTCAACTCTCTAAAAATATGACATATCTGAACAAAACTAAAGATACATGTGACCTATGAGTTCAAATTCTTACAAATTGATAGTGTAAATGTTTCTTTTGTTGCATCCAGTTCATAAAAAATGGAAAACACTCAAATAGAACTTTTTTTATCCCTGGATCTAAATCTGACTTTGACAAGATATTTAAAGCTAGGAGCTTTGCCAAGTTGTTGGTTCCTGCTACGCAATTTTCTTGAAAAATAATGTATAATTCATCTGTGAAGTACAAATCCCCTCCTAAACCACATACTTGTTTGGCCTCTTAGAACTTCCATAAATAAACCCTAGTTTATTATTTATCAATCAAAAATTCCCCAATTACTGGCACATCCGCTATCTCATATAACCTTTATAGTACTAAAAAATATATGTAATTTAAGAAAATGTTTGAAATTTTCAAATACATATTCCTCCATAAATGTTAGGGCATTATGAGCTATCTAGATTCCCCATAAGGCCATAAAAAAATATATGACAAACATTCTACAATCCCCTCCATGCAAACTAAGGTCTCAAACAAGTTTTCACTGAATTCCCACCCATAAGCTCCTCAATTTCAACCAAGATTCAACATCCTTCCAAACCTCCCTATAAAAGGAATAGTGAACAAGTAGATGTGTCCTATATTTCACTACATCCCTACACAAATAACATATACTTGGCCCTTGGATTTGGTTCTTCCAAAATAAATCCTTTGTAACCACCTTATTTTTCAGAATTAACCATATGAATACCTCACTCTTCCCTAGAGGCTTCACCTTGGATTTTTTTCTTAATTATAAGTTCAAGATGGAACACTTGGTATTAGTTTGGGCCATAAATACATTATAACACAAATTTTTCTAGATACCTCTTAATAACTTTATTTTAAATCTTATATTTCTTGGATATACAAATCTATTGTAGTTAAAACTATAGACATATATAGTGTTGACTATGTAGACTGAAAATATAATTAAAATAAGAATATTGTTTATTATTTTATTATATTTTTATATTGAAATAAATGAGAATCTTAAATTACATACCTCTTTTATTTTTTGCTGTAATTTTTTTTTTGTCGTGACCATTTTAAAATTAAGTTACATATTGCACTACCACAGAATAACATCTACAATCTTAAAAAGAAAAAAATATTTTTTTTATAATCACTTAAGTCCCTTGTATGTAACACTAACAAAAGGCCTTGTAATTTCATTGTGCTCTTTATAATTCTTAAATTTTGTTTAAGGAAATTCCAATGTTTGGGATCTCAAAGTTAGCAACAACAAAAGCATGTGTATTATATTTTTCATGAAAAGAGTTGATATTCCAATTTTTTTCATGAAAGGAGTTAGCAGAGTCCTATTGTTTTCTCACCTCTCTGATGGGAGCTTGAGGAGAAGGCTCTCCAACCACATATCAAAAATAGTTTGTTTATGATTTCTTACAAATTTATATAGTGTGGTTATCATGTTCATAATATGATTACCATAAGTTAGAAGTTACATTTGTGCTTAGATAAGATTTTAGTATAGGTTAAGTAGGCTTTTCTATTCAACTCATATTTTCCACTTTCGAGATTCTCTAAAACTACATGGAAATGAAACTTTTCATCATAGTCATGCTCCTTCTCTCCAACTTCCAAATATCCTACCAAAACCTTATTTTGTGAAACCACCTTCACCACCACCATGAGCAACCTTCCAACTGCAAAGCTGGCCTCCCAAGGGTCATGAGTTTGGCTAGAGGTGTTAGTCACCTCTTTGTCACCTATTTCTAGCTTTCCACTCCATCCTTACACCATTTTCATCCTTAGACCCCCCTAGATGTGTTTCCTGTAGCACTTTAGCCCTTCTTATAGTAATTACACGATGTGCTGTAGCAGATTCCTGTAGAAACGATGTAGGTCACCTTTTTCACTCTAGTTTAGCTCCTTTTTTCATTTTGAACCTACAATAGGACGCATTTAACCCCTAACTCTGGATTTATGCTCAGAAGAGACTCTTAGTCCACTCCAAAGCTCCTTCTTTAATTTATGGAAAACCAGAGTAGGAATTAGCATTTTATTTCATTTATTTTCAGAATTAGATTGAATTTTACATGCAAGTACAATTTGAATGAAATGGTATATAGGAGTTGGTTTATGCTTTGATGAATTTTGTGATGATAGAATAGTTTCTTTACAAATGAACAGATAGCTAGATAAATAATTTCCCATATCATAGTTTCCTTTTTCTACAACTAGGTTAATTTTTTATGCTTTACTTTATCTAGCTGCACTTTAATCAAGTAGGAGGAATGTCCTAGAAGTACTGTTGACCAAACGACCTAGTTGAGGGTGGCATGACTAGAATCCATCTGTTGTTCATAGAGGATTTTCACCTCTAGGTTTGTATGAACCTGAGTTGATAAGTAAAGTTGAGTAGCCCTTGGGAGTTGTAGCACTCTTGGAGCAATACCAGGGCTCACCACTTTTTAACACCATTTTCGAGGAGGTTTCTTAGTAGATAGTTGTTTCTATCATTTTTTTGTTTTGCACTCAGTTTGAAAAAAAAGTGAAAAGAAACAAAAAATTGTCTTTCATGCCTCGTAGGAGTAGTGACAACCAAGGAAAATTTTACCAAAATCCCCCACATTCCCACATAGGAAACCTTCATTCTTCATCAGTGATTGTGACTTATAATACCCTCTATGTGAGCACCCTAAAAGATTTGTAGAACCTATTGGGGAAGAAGAGGAAACTTCTTCACTTGTTCAATCTATGGTTGTGAACATAAACGAAGAGGTATTTCCCATCAGAGAAACCAATGGAGAGACTAATATCAGAAATATTAACCCTTCATCCCTTCCACACATCCATGGCTTTACTTCTGAGGACCCTAACACTTTCATGTTTCAATTTTTTATTGTCTATAGGACTTATGACTATGCCTAAGATGAAAAAAAATTGAAATTTTTCCCCTCTACCCTCAAGGATGCAACCTTCTGTTGTTTCATGGGTATTCCCGGAGATAACATCACTACCTCAGCCCAAATGCAAGAGTCCTTAAACAACAAGTAGATAGACTATTGTAAGGATAAAGAAACCAAGGAAGAACTCTTTAGGATGACCATACGGCCTGATGAATCTTTAGAAGACTATGACGAATGATTTTAGCTGAAATACAAGAGGGCCAACTGCACCATTAAGCCTATATCAGTCAACTTAGTTCTTCTATAAGGGATTAGGAAGGAAGTTCTAGTAACCATCAACATGCTATCATGAGGAGATATCTATAATTTTCCCTATGATGACATTAAAACTGTGTTCAGAAACCATTCTAAGGAAGCGAGGAAAAAAGGTAGAAGTAATCAAGGATTGGCCAGTACCTCTTCCTCCACCTTATCCGTCCAATGTGAGATAGGTAACATGTTAGAGGATTTCAAGAGTGAAATTATGCATACCTTTTCCTTTCATATGGATAGCATGAAGATCAAAAGGAAACAAGAGGAGACATAAAGAGCCCTAGTAGAAGGCACCCAAGGAATGAACTCATCTACTTATCTCTAGAATTTCGATTAAGCTTATGGTGCCACCCAACCTTGAGACAGGTGATTAAATTCTCTTCTCCCCCGAGCTCCATTCCAGAGATAGCAGTTATGTGTCAGGAGTTATACCTCAGGACTTTTGTCGAGTCTATAGTTCCTTCCGGGTTTTAGAGATCCACTGGTCTATCACTAACTTTAGACAAGTCTTTCTTGTACAACCTCCTGTTGTAAAAGCCTCTGTCTCTTTCCTTCCACATAACCCTTACCCATTCTCAGGATTTCCATTTTATCCTCTTGGTGAAGGTAACTGTCAAAAATAAATTTCCTCCTCCTTTTACCCTAGGATATTGGAATTTTTTGTTTTTTTACCAATTAGTTAATCGATTATTCCATTTAATTTTATCCATGAAATAGAATTTAAGCTATCTTTCTTGTAAAATAATAATCACATTTGTTGATATTTTTCATTAACAAATTAAAATGTAATTATAAAATTATTTTAGACAATCATTAAAATAAAATGGGGTGTTACGTCTTCCCCCACTAGAGACAAGCACCGTCCCTAGAGTTTACTTGATCGCAAAAAATATTTCTGGATATGCTTAACATATGGATAATTCATCCTCCCAAGTTGCCTCTTCTAGGCTAAAGTGATTCCACTACACTTTAACTTTGGGGATGACTCACCTCTGAATAATTATTTCACTCTGATTGAGAATACGTTGAAGTTCTACCAAAAATTTGACGTTTTGTTCTACTTACAAGAAACATAGTTTATAATTAATTTTAATTATGAATCGATTCTTTCTTAGGGGTCATAATGTAGATACAACTTACATGTATGCTTTTACATTGTATAATATGCTTGGCATCATGTATGTATTGTTTCAAGAATGACACATGAAATAGATTGTGCACCAATATGTGGCTTGGCAATGCCAACCGATAAGCTACCGACCTTATTCATTCTAGAATCTGGAAGGGTCCACAGTACCTGGGAGAAAATTTGGCACAGGTATTCCACCTCAAAGTGCTCTTCTTGGGTTTAATTCTCACATAAACATGGTGACCCACCTCAAATTCTTGAAAATTTATTTTTCGGTTAACATATACCTTTTGTCTGTATTGAGCCACTTTTATGTTCTATCTCATTATCCTTACCTCTCACTCCATTTCCTCTAGCATGTTTGGCCCAAGCATCAATTTGGTTTCTGGACTGCTCTAGTTTATGGGGATCCGACATTGTCTTACCTATAATGCTTCAAAAGGACTCATCTTGAGGGATTATTTGTATCCATTGTTGTAGAAAAGTTTGAACACATGTAAATACACTTCCCAATTTGTAGGCTTTTGCGTAACATACATGTGTAGCATGTATTCTAAAATCTGGTTCACACTTTTGGTCTGTCCATCCGTTTGAGGATGGTATGCTATACTAAACTGGATATGTGTCCCCAAACTCATGAATAATGCTTCCAGAAAGCTGAGGTGAACTTTACATCTCAATCTGAGATGAAAATTATTGGAATTTCATGCAGTCTAAATATATCCCTCATGAAGATATAAACAATTTGTATTTTCTTCTAATTTGACTAAACATGTATAAAATGAGCTACCTTGCTGAGTCTTTCCACCACCACCATAATTTAATCATTGTGTTTTTTACTTCTTGGTAGACCTGTGATGAAATTAAGGGAGACGTGTTGAGCAAGAAAATCTCGACAAATTCCCTTGCGAATAGAGGTGATCCTAATATAGAAGTGTCCTTAGACACGTAATTTTATTGATAATGGAAAATAAATTACATAAACAATTGTAAGAGTTTACAAACATAAACTTCCACTCATTTCAAATTAGGAAACTAACCTATTTATAAGCTATATGTCCTAACTTAATTTAGTTATGGACCACTTGAAAAAATAACAAGTGTCCATTTACAATAAATGATCTTATATCCAATCTACTAACTTTATTCCTATTTTAGAGTCTAAGATATGAATCAATTCTAGAGTCTTATCTTTGCTAACAATATTCCATTTCTATGTGTCTCTAATATTTATTAAATATTCTAATTTAATAAATATTTTTATCCTAATTTTACATTATTATATTTGTATTATCTAAAATTCCCACTATGATCTGAAGATACATTACAACATAGACCAAGTTAATCTTTGAACTTAGTAAATTTTATCATGACAAGAGGTTTGGTGAAGATATCGAAGGTCTGATCTTATGAAGGACAATAAATCAACTTGATGACATCCTTTGCAATGAGTGATATGATATGATGATACTTGGTGTCCACATGCTTTGTTTTGAATGAAAAACTAGATTCTTGGCAAGCTTTATTGTTGACTGGTTATCGATGAATAACGAAGTAGCTTCTGCTGGAGGAATTCCCAAATATGTAAAACTCTACGCAACCAAAAAATCTCACATACTGCTTCCCATGCTAATATGTATTCTGCTTCTGCTGAAGAAGTGGCCACTGTAGCTTGCTTCTTGCAACTCTAGGAAACTGCCACTGACCCCGTGTTCATTAAATAACCTGAGGTTTATGCCCTATCATCAATATTTCTAGCAAAGTCGGCATCTAAAAATCCACCAAGTACAAAATTTTTAGTCTTTTTGTAAAGAAGACCAAAATATTTTGTTCCTTGGATATAATGAAGAACTATTTTAGCTGCATTGCAGTGGTTGTCTCATGGTTCCTGCATAAAGATGGAAATAATACTGATGGCATAAGAAAGATTTGGTTGAGTATTTTTTAGATAAATCAGTTACCAATCAACTATCGATAAGTAGTGTTATCCACCATTCCCCCCCCTTCAAATTTTTAAAGTTTCAATTTTTGTTCCATAGGGGTAAGAACAAGCTTGCAATCCTGTATTCCAAATCTCTAAAGAATTTCTGCGGCATACTTACTCTGAGAAATGAAGATATGATGTTGACGTTAGAATATTTCAACTCCAAGATAGTAGTGAAGTAGTCCCAAATCTGTCATCTTAAAACCTGCATGTAACTCCTCTTTCACCTTTGTAATGTGATCATCACTGTTTCCAGTGATAACCAAATCATCTACATACATAACCATAATCACTAGATTTTTACCTTGTTGGCGTACATACAAGGTATCATCAGATTCACTTCGTTTAAAACCAAATTTCCGAAGGTATTCATCTATTTTAGCATACCAAGCTCAGGGATCTTGTTTTAACCCATATAAAGCCTTTATGAGTTTCCAAACTTTATTCTCCTATCCTTCAGTTTCAAAGCCTAGTGGTTGTGTCATATACACATCTTCCTGTAAATCACTGTTGAGGAAAACAATTTTTACATCCATTTGATGAACTTTCCATCCTTTTTGAGCTGTTAAGGCAAGTGT